>JANEYF010001098.1:0-46271 GCA_029963845.1 Rhamnusium bicolor
TAAACAATCTTTTTGATAATGTTTTTGTCGAACATTTGGCAAAAGCTGTTTGTGGTGGATGCCTTAGTAAACTATATCGCATAAAGAATGGTTCATCGGAAACAATCAATTTGTCAAATTTATTACAGTTTCCTCTCTTGATGGCAAACTTTACATTCACACGATGGTAAATTGGATTGAATGGTACCATGTCTCAGAACGAGAAACTGTGATAAATTTGATTAATCGATTATTTCCGATCAACCATTCATTCTTTATGCGATATAGTTTCTTAAGTCATCTACCACAAACAGCGTTTGGCAAGTGTTCGTCAAAAAAATTACATTCAAAAAGAGTGTTTATCATGTCTTCAACTTTTCCCTTCGGATGTAGTCTCACAAACTTATTAATATGGCTTCGCGTTTCCTTTTTTTTAGTCACAACAAACAGATCTTTTCTCGATTTTCCTCGTGTATTCCTACCTTTTTTGACTGCGACATTTTGAACAACGGAAAACTTTCATAAACATATGTTTATACAACGTGCAACATAATCTGTAAAATTTTACAGTTTTTATTTTATAAAATATATTAATTTTAATATGAAATAGCAATAATATCCAAAATAACTGTTTACAAAATTAATTATTATAAACTTGTAGATCACTTTTTCAAAATAATGATGTATTCTTAATCTACATTAGTTCCAGAAGATATCAGCAATAGTTTCCCAATATATTTTATCTAAATTATACGTAAATGCGTAGCCATATTTTGTGATTCTGTAGTTTTTTGAGAACAAAAACTGACTTTTTTCAAAAAGCGAATATTTTGACTTTGGTTTTGAAATGATCGTGGAACACAAGGGAACTAAAATCAACAAAAAATCCCATATAAAAAAGAATCTGGTTCAACCCCACCGTGCGCCATGACCACCGTTAGTTCTTACGAAATATACTGTTTTAATACGTTCGGCAATTTGCAATTTTAATGCATATAAAATTATAATTCCCATACCTTTTAGAAAATTAAAACGAACCAAGTTAATTTATTTACCCAAGTTTAACCCTCGACGTAAAACACACAAAAAGTATGAGAGTAATTTTCTGTTATTTGAAATTCAATTACCGCTTCTGTTAATATTTGTATAGAATTTTCAAACTCTTATGTTTCATGTGCTTCTTTCAGTGTTTAACTTGATTAAAAATTTAGTGTTGTTTGTCTAGACCATTTTTAATTTTACCTATTTTGTTCGACTAATTCTTAAAAATGGATTTTAAAATTTATTTCAAAAGGAAACAAATCGTTTATAATTAACATAGATTGGTGTGTAATAAAAAAATGTGATAAAATTAAATTTTACCATCTGGTGACCGTTTGTGTTGGTAATAGTTTTTTAACAGAAAATATTTTTTGGTAAAAAAAAAGGAAGAAAAAGTATTTAAAAAACCAGAGTAACTATACACTGGCTTCGCCAAAACGGGACATATGAACATAAGACCTTTACTATTTTTACAAAATTTGGTAACTAGTACATTTAATTCCCTACAATGGGGTATTTCCCATTTTTATTTTATTTGAAAATCGAAAATTAGAGATAAAAGTAAGAGACGTGTTTTCTCTTTATTCATTTTTTACATTTACACTGAAAAAAACATTAATTCAAACTTTTGTGAAGTTACTGAGCGCATATTCAAATAGGGCGACAAATGTAGTTATTTTTAGGGTATTTCATAATCTACCGTTGTATGGTATGGCACCAGATTTGACATTTGACGGTAACCTCATTTTTCGTTTGTTTATTATTATAAAAATATAGCAAGTAAATTGTCTGATCTAGTTTTTACATACTTATTTCCATATTTGTATACTTTTAGAATATTTTAAAACAAATCCACAAACAATAATGCTAAGGTAGGAATAACAATCGATATCTAGACAGTGTTCCAACACACCTCGGTTGTTAATATTCGAAGTGGAAAAAAAATTAGAAAAATTTCATTGCTACAAAATATGATTGAATCTTCTTGATGCAATCAATTTATTAATCGATCTGTCAATTTTTTTGTAACCAGTAACTTATTTCGCAATATTTTACTAAAGCCAAAGTTGTAACGCAAAGTAAAATTCTACTTTTCTTATTCCACCTAATTTCTGTACTCGCAGATATCCACATCCGTTATATGGTTCTATGCAATGAACACCAACATCTTAAATTTTTTAGATATTTCTGTAATTTTATATAATTTGGTAAAATGTAGATTGCTTGTAAATATTAATAATTACATTTAAATTAATTAACATCATTAAAAATAAAAAAACAGATGACGTTCTAGAAAAAAATTGTACGTATTTTTAAGAATCATTATTATTACACGTTGAAACATAACTTTTATTTTGAAGATTAACTATCGTTAGTCCTGAAAATTTTACTTTCATATAGAAAAATCGATAAAAGAAAGGAAACGGTAACAATCAAACTCAAAAATAGGCAAATCCAAATCTGAGAGCTAACATGCAGAAACAGGAAACCATGAAATATATGGCAACGACGCTAGTCAAAAGCGTTCGATCAGACTGATCGATATTATCCTCGCTTGTTACTGAGACGTACAAAATCAAGCCCCCTCTTTATTGTCTGTCAAGTAAGTTAGGTTTTCGTATAACGCATCAACAACGTTAGTCTGAGATATTAATACTCACATACCGGATGTCAACGAGATTACTTTCCGGCCGCCATTTCATTATTTTTTAATGAATCGATATAAAACTTGGCATGTATCACATATTACCAAAACGACATTATTTTGTCAATCTATTAAGTTTCTACGACTTCCGGTTTCACCGGAAGTGACCTTCAACTCTTGATTGTTAAATAGGATACCCTGTATATTTTTGCATTTTTTGGAATCTAAAAGTCATTCTGCATATGACTTCTAATTTCATGACTCTTTCCGCAATTTTGCAATTTTGCAGTCAATTTTAATTTTCCATCTAGTGTGCCGTGACCCACCAGAAATTATTCTAATATCCATAAATAATCTAAGAAAAATTCGTATCGGATTTTTTTGTTGTTGATTTGTGTTACAGAATAGTCCAAAGTTGATAAAATCACTTAAAAGTATCACTTTCATACAACAGCTAAATGCAATTTATCAGCATTTTTGTTTGGGACAAAATTGAAAACATTTATACTAAAGTTATATGCAGATGTAATAAATATTAGAGATTCTCTAATACAATTAATATTTCTTATAAAAATTTAAAAAAAAATAAATAGGCGAACAGACTTTTTCCACTTTGTCTTATGTTTTTTTAAATTAATATGTTGATTTATAAAACCTATGGTCTAGACAACTGACCTCAAATCATTTGCCGTACAAAGTTAAATAAACAATGTCTGAAATTTAAAAACGAATCGGTGTAGGTTTGATTCAATTTATACGCAGACTAAAATATTCCAGTCAAACATATTACAAGATCACTTAAAGTTGTGGTCCTGTCGACGAGGGCAAAAATGCATTTAGAGTCTAGGTATAAAAACACATGTAATATTGCCATGGGCAAGTAGTTTTCAATGAATTGGTTTTACAACTAAGACTGTGAGAAGAAGTCAGAAAATTCACACTTCCAATATATCGAAAAGACAAGAATGTATGTTTAAAATAGCCTTCAATAGTAGGAAATAGCGTTGAATAATTTAGACTGTTTAAACAAACGAATTATGTCTGGTGTGGGGTTTTCATTTCGTGTCAAATGATTTTCTAAATAAAGCGAACAAAATCTTATCACTTGTTAATATATTCTATAATAAATTCTTGAAATATTGTAAGTGAAGTTTTAAGCTGAATAATTATTCACAAACTAATCATTAGTGATGCTATCTATAAACTATACTGCTTACAATTCTATAATATATGCATGAAATAATATAATGTTTAAACATATTTAGTACTTAAAAATTATTATATATTAATATTTTCAATATCGTCTGACTGGCGATATCACAGGTCGTTGTGATTATTTTATCTAGCATATTAAATACAAATATCTATGGCAAATATTCTCCGGCTACAAAATACCTAAAAGAGGGATAGTTTGTACAAACATTTCTGTTATACCCAGAGGAGATTTGCAAAATTATAAACAATATGGAGTTGTGGTTAAGATAATAAAATAAATATGTCCATTTAGTTTATAACTTACTTTATAGAGTAAAGATAATAAAACTGATCAAAAAGAGGAAGCGTGTTGTGATTTTTTCAGTGCTGTCCTACATCAACCTAATTTTTAAATACATTTTTTTATACCAATGTTTAAGCTTTTGTAAGTTTTTGTTTTATTGTTTATCAATTAATACTTTTATTTATTTAAGTGAAATCAATTTGCAGCAAAATGGTCAATTTTTCAATGAAAGAGAAACGAAATTAATCAATTTCTTAAATTATTTCTTTAGGCTCGTTTACCGAGTCCAATGAAATTAAAATTTAGTAATTACGAAGTAATTTAAGCTATTGCTTTTTACATTAATTAACGAATTTAATTTTGAAATTAATCTCCTTAAGAAAATTGAGTTTCCATTAGTATCGTTATATTTTGTTATTTCACTGGTGGTATCTATTTCTCTTTGTACTCCTTCTACCTTTTCTTATGAGAGACAATAATTTAGCGAATTATATATTTATTTAGTTCAAATCGTACAATATCTATTTACTCTGTATTATTAACATAAATTTGTGATTTATATCTGGTTTTCGTAATAAACATAACTTATCTCAGTTTTTTTTATCGGATTTCTAGATGAATCTTTATGAATTTAGTAAAAAAGTGTCTCATTGTATATCCGTGTGCCTATATCGCAAGAGCAGCCATTGTACAATTTTCTGGTGACAACTAAGAAAGTTTGATTTCGCTGGCATATAAACCGTAAAAAAATTGAACATACGATATTTAACACTTTTGGTCGATGGCATATATGCGAGATATTCTGAAGTGGCCTTTTTATAGCAGACAGCCTTTATATATTTCAAGGATATATTTATAAAATCAAAATGAAATCACATTCTTTCTTTGTATTATTCCACTCTAGATAGCAATGTTGTTGATTTTACCCTTAATTTATGAAAGGAAAGTGGAACAAAAATGAATATAACTGGTTTAATATTATTTCTTATTCGCGCTCCCGGCGACTCCGGTAGATTTTAGAACGCGTAGCGATTGTCACTTTTCCATTATATTTTTATTATTACAAAAGATTTACATAATTCTGAAGCTGGTTAACACAATTTTATAGATATTTTACAAAATACAACATGAAATTTACTAGAATAAATTTTAGTTTTAAATATTATGTTAATATTAATTTAAATTATAATAATGTTTTGTAACGTTTTAAGAAAAGGATATATTTCAAAAAGATTCGTTATATAATATATTATCTCAATGATTGAAAGAGGAAAGGAAATCAAAAAAGTTTCGTTATGTAATATATTATCTCAATGGTTGAAAGAGGTATTGATAGGAGATCAAAACAGATTAGTCTTTAATTTTTTGGTACGAAATACAAATGTGTGGATACAACAATTATTATCAATGCACTTTTTATGATACCATATTTCTTTAACATGTTTGCATATCAAATTTGCTTCAACTATTTTAATTATCTCCAGGTGATGAAGAGAAATGATAGTAAAGTAGAGTTTATTTCAAACTTATTGGCAACATAAAAAACGTTGGCATTTTTGATCTCTTTACCGCTGTCAATAGACATTTTTACTTTCTTTTACCTAATATAAGGAAGTATACTAATCGTGATGTTTTTCGACCGTCGAGATTTTGATTGATATATATGTTTTGAATCCTTCTGAATCTATTCTGACTATTTTCCGGTTCGTGCGTGTGCATGTGCGTGCGTGCGTGCGTGTATTTGTGGATGTGTGTGGGTGTGGATGTGTGGGAAAAAAATAAAAATTTTTGATTACATTTTTGGATAGTAATTAGATAAAGCTTTCAAATTAGGTACACATGTTCTAAGGGTCAAAGATAAAATCGGTGATGAACAAAATTAGCCAGATAAAAAAGAGGTCCACGGGACCAAAACCTTTTTGTATTTGACTTTAAAAAAAATATATTCTTGATGAAAGATTATAAATCATGTCTACTACCTATATCAAGTGAATAAAATATATTTTCCAAGTACAATAAAATTTCTTACGCAATTAATTATGCTTGAATCGAAATTAATAGCATATTTTCTGAAATATTACATGTTTTTACCAGTGTTACGTTTTAGAAATTATGTATAATTTAGGTAAATAAATATAATTTAGAAATCATGTAACTAACTTTAAATCTGATACATTTTCTAGCTTTCTGTATAATTTAAAGGCATTTTCTAAGTCGGCTATTTAAATACTAAGTAATAAAACTCCTAAATAATATATAACATAATTTGCTTCTGGCAATTTTCCATACTCTGGTACACAGGCAGCTTAGGTGTGATTAAGAAACTAACTTGAAACAAGGCATAAACAAGCAAAACACTAGGAATTTGAAATATCCCTTGGCTTGTTTTAGTAGAAAGCATACCATGCATAATTCTATGGTAATTTTTCTTTCGAGAGACCTAGATTCTGTAGATGTTCCAAGTTTAAAAAAAATAGATACCAATCATAAGTTGGATAATTTATCTTTTACGCTTTGTTTTGAATACACTAAATACATCGGCTCCATTTACGTTTAACAAATATAAATTAGGTATAAAGTTAAAATGTACATCAGCTCTACAAAGAATATTGTGTTAAAATTTACTGCAAGTTTGCAAAAAAAAAAAGGAGTTTCATATGCAAACTACGTTACTCTTTGTAATTTTATTATTTTTCTTGCTACATTATAAGCATTTATTTTTATATACTGTTTAGAGCAAAACTGATTTCTTCTAAAAATAATCCTCAGGGTATTTGTATATTAAACAATTTTTACCAAGAATATCTCATAATCTCTATATTTCTTGTTATGCGGCAAGCTAGACATCATTTTAAGAACAAGACAGTTATTTACCGTTACACTTATTTCATGTAGCAGTTTTTGCTCCGATGTTCAAATTGAGTTCTACTTAGGGATAAAACAGTTTCAAAATAAAATTTATGAATTGCCCTTGGCATACATTAACATTTAGATGTTTCAGAAATATAACAAACTTTTATGCCGCTCCAAAGATAACAGCTATGGATATAAGAGATGCTTCAGAACATGTTCAGTGCATTAAAGTTTATGCGTAATTCGAGGGAGTGGATAATCCACAAGGACTTACTAAATTAAAATTTATTATTTATTAATATAGGTAAAGGTGAACAAATTCATCTGAATATATTTAGTATTTAAAATATAATAAAATACCTATAATTGTATACTTTATGCACATTTCAATATTTAGAAAGGTTATTATTGGAACATTATTGTATAAACCGTATATAGAGTGTTTCAAAACACATGTGCTATCGCTTAAGGAGAAATTCGTCACACCCAAGAAAAATACAAATAGTTCCTATCAACATGGGTCCACTTGTGCATCATATCTGAGATACACGGTGTTAAATGTTATCTAATTGTTTCACTTTATTCAAAATAGCTCCAAAATCACTTTAGCAATTTGAATGATATTTAGATTGTGAAAATAAGTTAAAATGCTACTGTAATGAATACATATTATGTTTATTATTACATATTCGGAAATTCCCGCTTGAACTGTACTGCCAAACACTTCCTGCCGCCATGAGATATGAGATGTTACTAAGGCCATAATTTTGGTATAAATTAAATCGCCGCAGCAGAGAAAATCAATCAGTTTTCTACTGACAACTACCTACAGCGCGCTGAGCCCCAGCTCAGTGGTTGAGGAGTCGTAAACACGTTGAACTTTGGCTAAATTAGTTAGAATTCAGAATCCGACGACGCCGTCGCCCGCCGGCTGAATCTGGTAGCGCGCTGAGCTAGAGCCTCATGGTGTTGGTAGCCATTTTACTCTCCTGCCCCGGCGTCGCCAGAGTCCAGTGGTTATTTATAACTGTGTGCCTTCAACTCGTTGAGCTGGCCACACCATTGGTAAATAATTACTGAACCAACCGCCGTTACCAGTATCGATGATTATTTATTGCTGAGGGCCTTCAGCGCTCTGAGTTAGATCCGCGACGCCGGGCCGGTGGAAAATAGTTACTGTCCTGACTGTCATATATTTATTCTACAGCATGTTGAGCTGAAGCATACCGTCACACCGTTATAGTCATCGAAATTACACTCCTCCCGTAAATTAATTTCAGAGATGTAAATATTCAAAAATTCGTTGTACACTTGGTTTAATTGTTAAAATACGAGAATTTAATTTTATGTCAATTCGACATCATGTTTTGATAAATGTTATATTAATATAATAAACTGTATTATTTATGCTTTGGGCTTTCTTATTTGCTGGATTAATTCTCCAAACCAACTACCCGGAAGCAAACACCGATACATATTTTGGCGCTCGAGCAGATTTCCTTATATTTTGGGAGCCCGAATGGATTCTGTTACACTAGATATTTTAGTAATAAAATAGTGTGGACAGCTTCATCAGAAGCATGCGTACGGGCTTGCAATTTAATAAAAAAAATTGTACGCCACAGTCTTTTTTTTACTTTTGACTGCACTGTTATGTAGACAGGTAAATGCTTAGAAAAAGTTACCTCTCGATGTTCTCTTCGTTTTCATCTTCTTTTAGTATGATATTATGTAGGTACTCAACATAATAAAATTGCAATAATTATCTATTTATTATTAATTATATATTGATAGGAACTATCTGTCTTATTTTTGGGTGAGAAATCTCCGTTTAAGCGATGCCACATGTATTTTAAAACACCGTGTATAATTAGTTACTATGTGTAAAATAACAAAAAAACTATTTCCTTCCGTTTCAGTTATTACAGTAAAAAATATAGTTTTCTTTATTTGGACAATTTGTGTCTCAGTAGAAAATATTTAGATATGTTTATTTAGTATTTTTTTATTATTTTGGTCCATACAAACCCCTTAAAATATTTGTATTCTTTTACCAAGCACTGAATGTGTGACTATTTAATCTGGTAGCATGATCTGCGATGTAAGGCACCAACTGTTCTTTTCCATTATTTTCATTCTAATAAAAAGTCGATAGGAGTGTCTCATTTTTAGTGCTATCAGCAGGAGATCAAGCAGTGAGAATCGCAGTTTCATCGTTGATCGTAAACGATGTCGGCTTTCCGGTTGAAATGCAAGCGTGTTAAAAGCGTTAAAGCCTTATTTATTATCTTAATTTATATCTAGTGGATACTTTTTTCATGTATTGATTTAGATCCATAACGTTATGTTATCTAGTATTTAATTCTCATACCAATGTTTTTATTATTTGCAATGAATTTTTTGGTAAATTCAAGCTTACACTACGTCAGTATTTAAATTTGTAATTTTTCTTGCCAATGGAATTTCATATCTAGATATCCATATAAACTGAAAGTAGTATTTTCAGAGTTTTTTGAAGTATCTAATTATGTTTTGCGTAATACGATAGCTTTTGTAGAAAATTACCAAGCATGTTTTTGATAAATACATTTATGCAAAGAAAAAAATATTCACATATAATACCACAAGAACTCAAATTTATGTAGACAATGTTTGCGTTAATATCTGAGGTAGTTAGTAAAAGTGTACTTGCCCATATTATCAAATCACATAAGTCAGTTCTAAGAAAAAGAATACGGGTTTACAAAACAACTTCAGCATTGGAGTTGAACAAGATTTGAAAATCTGCGCCTTTAACATGAAGTAGAGTGATGGCTCGGATTATAGAGAAATGGTCGTTTAAAGCATGTGGAACGTAACAGCCAAATTATTACAAGAGTATTTTTTAAAAACTGGGATGTTATGTTCAATCTATTTACTGACACGGTTTTTAAGCCCCCGATGCTAGAGATGCAAAAAGGAAATAGCTTCAAAGTTAATCAGAAAAAAGGCTAGAAGTGCTGCCGTTATTGCTTGCCGAGAATATATGAACATAACTAGCCAGAAGCCCTTTTTTATTGTGGCTTCATATGAATTAGTGTGATGTCGAATACGAGACCGAGTTCATCTGCTGCTCTTTTTACTGCCTTGAACAATCCTGCTCCCACTCCTACAGTTTCGTGATGTTTTACAAACCACAAGAGGGGATCTGAGGATGCTTCCGTCTGCGAGCTGCGCATCTTCAGAGAATTTCGCGCATCGTCCTCTCTTGAGGTGGACGACTGCATATTTGTCTAACCCGAACTCCATATCAATTGCCCGCGTGTATTCTTCGACCACCCTATGAGCGTTTTGTCGTTTGCGCTCTCCGGAGGCAAAAAGTTTAAGGTCATCCATATAAAATAGATTGGTGACCTTATGCCTCGGTCGCTGGGTGGTCCACATTGAAATTTGCGGGTTTGGCGGAGCCAAACAGACAACGGCAGCAGTGAGTTGCAAAAGAAGAGAGGACTCAGGGAGTCACTCTGGAAGACTCCTTTCCTAAATGCAACCTGCTCTGTCGTGACCCGCTGTGTACCTAATGTTATGGTGAAGCGAGTCTTCCAGAATGGTAGCAGCTGTTCTATACATCTCACTAATGGTGATGGTACCGCAAGACATTCCAGCAAGTGCAACAATAGCTCGTGTGATGTTATATCAAATGCCTTGCGGTAATCAATCCACAGAATCCTGTGTAATACAGCGGTTTATCAGCAGGCTATCATTGCAACCTGCCATACCCTTCTTGACACCACGCTGTTCGTGTAACTGCTTGAAGATCGGATCAACAGACCTCAATGTCCTAGCATACAAGATACATGTAAATATCTTGTAGCAGGGTTGAGGCAAGTGATCGGCCTATATTTCTTCGGGTCGGACGTTCCCCCTCTTTGGGGATGAGCATAGTACGTCCCTCGACGAACCAGTCCGGAATCGACTGCCCCTTGTTTAAACATAAGTTGAGAACTCGCGCCAGACGGCGGTGAGTGGAGGGAAATTTCTTCCACTACCAGTTGTTAATGCCGTCTGTGCCCAGGACAGCTAAGCTCTTGGTACCAACAAGTGCTTGTTGGACTTCCTTTGTACTGATTGCCGGGCACACTTCTTCTGGCTCTTCAAGATGTCAGTGGCACTGAGCCTTGAAGTGTGCAATTGCTGGAGTGTCGCTATTGAATGGACGCGTCGTTTCGTAGATTCCCTTCCAGAAGATTTCGACATCTTCTACAGTCGGCGGATTATTCACTACACTCTGTGGCTCTTGAAAGAAGCATGAAGGATTCGTACGGAATAAATTGTTTTGCCCATACTCCTCACTCGCCTCTTCAACGCTTTCTTTATAGCCATAAGTGCTCGGATCCTATGTAGACAACGAAGAAAAGTAACCTCATGCTTTCATGCAACACACTTCTTCAGAATTTTCGATCATTTCTATGCACGTATGGTATTATAATATATGGTATTTACATATATAATGAAAATTACTTGCTATTTATTTTCAGTATATAAAAACAAAGTAGGTACTTTTTATGATTAGTCATATGACTGATGAAAAATTAAAATTTTTTTATAGTTCCAAGTAATACAAATAGTTTGTTGCTCTACAAGCAGCAATTAAAGTTAACAACTGCTGTAAATAACACATTTTACAATAGTTTTATAGTAGGTACCAGATGTGGTTATATAAGCAATGAACACAATTTTACTGTTCAGTATTCCCTGTACTTTTGACAAAGACCTAAAAAGCCGAAACACGTGTAGAGTTTCTAATAAAATATTTTTGAAACATTAAAAAGCACATTTCTTTCATATATTTAAAATATTTAATAATGTTTCACAAAGAGCCAACCGCAGAATAAGTTCAGCGTATTATTTTTTGAATAAGAAATAAAAACATGCCAAATATGCTGTAATATTTTTTGACTGACCCTGTATATTGTGTAAAAACGTGTTCTCTAATAAAATTTGAAATTTTTGTTATACTTAATTTTATTTAAAGTTGTGAATAATTATTCTAAATCAATACCTCTTTTCAGGATTAGTATAATTTGATGAAAAGCAATAAGAGGAATACCTAAAGGAATGCGAAAGTCGCGGAAAATTAAATGCGGCTATAAAGGCAAATCGATCAAAATTTCTTAGGATGCTCGGTTTAAAAGTATTTAATGGAAACATTTTTCTGCGAGTACATCCACAAAATAATTGTGTTTATTATTGATTTTAATCAAGGAAATTTAGAGGAATTTATTATTCAAAGTGTACCTAAACACGTATTTTCACTTAGAGTTCGTAGTTTTACCTTGAAAAGGCATGTAAATTTTCCAAACACAATAAAGTTGCTAATAAATTACATCTTAGAGCATTTACTAGGGTTGGATATATACGAAAGGATTCAAATAAAGTACATGTAGGGATCCAAATAACTGTAACATAAATTATATTTCAAAGAATATACAAAATTTAGGAGACTTAAAATTTCAGGAAAGTTTCCTTAAACTACAGTAGTTTATTTAATAGATTGAATAATTTTCAGTAATGCAGCAGATATTTTCTTTGTAACTAGGGTTATTCAATTTAATAATTAATTATGAACTATTGAAGTTAACTTCTTTAAAGAAACTCATTAGTCATTGTACTACTTGTTCTAGACTATTATCCACTGGCGGTTCTTCTATAGGGTCATTTGGTCAATGACCTCCCACATACAAATAAAAAAATAGAGCTGTTCATTTTCTGAAGTTTAAAAATATATAATATACATATTTTTAATATTCTTAAAAAATGAATTAAAGTTTCTAGTTCATTCAATGCATAATACTATTCAAATATCTAGATCGCAGGATTCGTATCCCCACACCGAGCCCACATTCATATTCATTACATTATTCATTTATAGAATTTAAAAATCTTGGGTCAATCCACAACGTGTCCTCAAAGCTAGCTACGTACCGAATTTACAACGAATTAAAGTGAAATAGACTTATGCGCGAATCGTCAGAAAGCAAAAGAGACAGAAAACACTGGCGGGGACAATGCCCCTGACAACCCTGACACGGTAACGTACGAAGTTTAGTAGAGCAGTCGCCAGTCAGCAGTCTTAATGCTGACTAGGTACGTGTTGGTCGGTAAATTCTGTCGCGTTGTTTTTAATGTTTTTATTTGTGAACATTTTATTAGTAAATTTCTGCTTGTCGTGAAATTAAGTAAAACAGTGTTTTTGATGTTTACTATTAAATGTAAGTGTTGTACAAAATATATTAAAACTGAAAGATGGACATAAGTTGGGTTATGAAGACCGAGTGAAATTCAAAGGTGGTGGCCGTCCAAAACCTAATATGACGATAAAGCAAACATCTCTTGATAAGAAAAAAGAAGTTAATAGGTATTTTTAACTAAAAAAAGTTATCCTTCAGCAAATTTTATTCATTGTTACGCTCATCAACTAAATTTAATTTTACAAAAAGCATCAAGTCAGGATAAAAGCATAAAAATTGTTTTGCTAATTTAGATAGCTTTTCTTCATTCTTTGGAAAATCGCCAAAAAGAAGAGCCGTGTTAGATAATGTTGTTAAGGTGAGATTACCTAAAGCGACTCCAACACGATGGAATTTTAATACAAAGTGCATAGAGACTGTTTATACCTATCGAACAGAATTATTAGATTGTTTAAAAAAAATCATTGATAATGAATCAGAAAACAACACTCTAAACCAAGCTATTGGTCTAAAAACCTCTTACAAAATGAACATTTTCTTTACTGGTTAAATTTTGTTCATTCAGTTATGCCTCATTGTGATATATTGTTCAATCAATTACAAAAATGTAATATCGATGTCATAACAGTAAATAAGTGTATTGGCGTTTTTAATAGTAAAATTGAAGACATCAGAAATAAAATTTTGAATAACTATTTGGAGGAGATATCCATGCAGTCTGCTCAGAGATGTAAAACGGAAGAATCAAAAAGGAGAATTTCATTAGAAGTTTGTGATATAATTACATCTGAGATCAAAAACAGGTTTGGCTTCAGTAATCATTTAGCAGTGTCTCAGTTATTTCAGGCAGATCGATTTAAAGATTATAAAAAAAAATTTTCCTCAAGATATGTTTAAATTAGTTAAAACGGAGTATCCAGTCACAAATCATTTGAAACTTAAAACTGAATTAGAAGTATTATATAGGCCGAGAAGATGTTTCCAATAGTGAAGGTGCAGTTGCTTTGTTACAGCTTTTTATTAACAATAATTTATGCAATACTTTTTCTGAAAGTGTCAAACTGTTAAAAATCTTGTGTACTCTCCCTATGACTACTGTCGAGAGTGAACGTTGTTTTTCTATCTTAAAAAGAATAAAGACATTTTTAAGAAATACCATGGGTCAGGAAAGGTTATCTTCTTTAGCTATGCTTACCATAGAAAGGGCATTAATAAAGAAGATAAAAGACTTTAATGAAAAAGTAATTGACCACTTTGCATCTGAAACAGACCGGAGGATCGACTTGGAATTTAAATCACTTTAAAAGGTAGGTGATACAGTAAACTTTTCTAATTGACCTACCTATCTCTTGTCCCACGAACCGCCGTTGCTATTATCGATATTTCCCTGCAATGAACGCTTTATGTATATAAAGTCCTATTGAATATTCACTATATATGTTTCCAACCTTCATCGCATTAACATATGACCGGTTTTTCTCTTTGTGTGAAAAGCATCACTTTTGACACCTTAAACGGCAACGGTATTTAGCTGCATTTGGTTTTCTCGGACGCCAGCGCATCTTTATTACAGGAGTAACACTTTTCCCTATTAGCGGACAATGGGGTCTCGGAGAGCTGCTGTGAAGACCGGACATATCAAGGGGTTCTTAGCACTCCAGGTGATATTCTATCGAATATCGGCATTACACACTGAAATTGTCGAGCTCATATCGTATGGCTTAAAATATTTTGAAATAATTTTTTCTCAACAATCAGTATGGTTCATAACTAAGCGAGCCAGACGGCTACATAACGCGTATAACCTTATCGCTGCTTGTGTTTCAGACCAGCGGTTTTTTCAGTAGGCAAAACTCTGATTCTGTGGTATAGACTGTTATTTTAAATGTGCTATTTAAAAATGAATTTATGAACTAAGTAATATTTTACCAGAAAAATAAAAGAATTGGCCTGAATGGCAAAGTAACAAATAATTTTCATTCCTTAATTAATTCCCAAACTGGGAATATTACTATGAATTAATTTTGTAGTGTTTAACTACTTAATTTCTAAAAAAAAATAATAATAATTTAAATATATATAAATACTAATTTTTATTATAGATGTTAAAGAAAAGTTTATATTAATATAAAAAAATATATTAAAAAATAAATAATAAGAGATATAATAAATAAATTCTTAGTTAAGAAAAATATAAAAATTAAATATAATATTTTATTAATTATTATAAGGAATGAATATTTAATAAATATTTAAAAAAAAATCAGAAGATTTAAAAAAATATATTGTATAAATAATTTTATATAAACAGATAAACGTGTGAAAAATAAATATACAATTAAAAAAAAGTAACTTACTAGAATAAATAGGAATAAATTCTAATTAGTAAATTATATATATTTATTTTACAGTTCTAACATTTTATCCTTATAATAAATAATTAATTAACTTAATAATAAAATAATTGAATACCCAAAAGATAAAAGAAAATAATATTAAAAAAAAAATAATTTATTTAGTAAGTTTCAAAACAGATGAGATTAGAATATTTTGTCAAATATTAACAGACATGATAAGGCGAGGCAATAGCGCGTCCGACCTCGATATGTCGAGTTCTATGATAGCTAGAAACTTGATTTAAAAAACATAAATAAACTAGACAAAAAAAGTCTGTAACCGGAAATTATATTTTAAAATATACTGGGTGAGCCAAGACGATTCTACAGGGTCAACTAAAATTTTTTTAAATGGAATGTCATGTATATCAGAACATTTTTTGAAACCTCTTTGTGGCCTCCTTCCACTCCTGTATTATTATTGCCTCTATTCTAACCACTTGGATGTAATGATTTTTTTTTTGCTGAAATTATGCCATTTACACGTGTATATTAAAAAAAACACTACAGTCACAATTATAGATTTTAAGAAAAAAAATATGTTAATACCAGCTATGAGATATCTGTGTGATAACACTCAGCCATTTTCACTTCCCTAAAAGTATATAGGGTGGCCAAATGGGATTTTTAAATTTACAACTTTTTGAAATGAATTTTCTCAATTTTTCAAATGGAACACATTTTTGGACGATGTAATGTAGAATTGAAAAACGAACATATTTTGTACATAGATCCCTATGGCTATTTATAACCATTTTTGATTTATTGAACACTAACTGCAAAATTCAGCAATAAAAATTAGAAATACACAATTTTTTTTGTAACAGAAGATATAAAAAGTCCTCCACATGTTGCCCATTTTGATTGACTCCTTCAAATTTTTGGATTGTTGTTGGTGTGGTGTTTTAATGGGCATCATGTAACACTCTTATTATAATACCTTCTCTTGAATTATTTGAAAAAAACCCTCATTTTTAATTTTTATTGATGAATTTTGCAGTTATTGTTCAATAAATTGAAAATGATCACAAATAGCCATAAGAATGTACGTACAAAAAAATTGAAAAAATTCAATTCAATAAGTTGTAAATTTAAAAAATCGTTTTTGGCCACCCTGTATACTTTTAGGAAATCAAAATGGCTGAGTGTCATCACACAGATGTCTCACAACTGGTACTAACTTATTTTTTTTTAAAATCGGTAGTTGCGATTGTAGTGATATTTTTGATATACACGTTAAATGGTATAATAATATAACAAAAAAAATTATTTCATCTAAGTGGTTGCGAGAAAGTCAATAATAATACAAGAGTGAAATAAGGCCACAAAGAGGTTTCAAACAATGTTCTGATATACTGTAACCACCCTAATATATAATTTATAATTACCTGTTTTATTAGGCCTCTCATAAACAAAGAGTGGTTCAATTGGTTAAGTTTTTATGTGGCCTGTCGGCTGCTCAGTAAATTCGGTGGGTTCGTAGGTCAGGATAGTTGTTAAATGTTAATAAATATTTTCAAAGATGCTTTTTAGCCTTATTTATCAACAACGATAAATAGTGATTACTGTAGTTTAACCTTATAAAATATCACTTATAGAATGCTGAATGATTCCAGTAACTAATTTTTTATTCGGTATTAAATTAATTAAAAGACAAGCTAATTGGGCGCCATGTTATCAATAAAAATATTAACAACAATAGTTACCGGTATCAATCCAACAAACTTGAGAATGTGAGAACAGACCCGTCCCTTTTAGAAAAATAAAAAACAGAATTTTAATAAAAACATATATATTACAAATTAAATTAAAAAAAGTTATTTACAACAAAAAAAAGTATAAATGGTTTCAACATTTGCCCGAAGGGCAAAAAAATTATATTGAACAAAAATAGGAAAAGCCAAAACTGTGAAGCAGAACGAAAAAATATTACCAATTAGATTGTATTTTTTTCTTCCCCGCAACTACCCCAACATTTACAAAAATTAATATTTTGGCTGGTACGATGGAAGATAAGACTTGGCAAGTTAACGATTTTATAAACAGACAGACAGACAGTACCTTGTCCAAAACTAGGTCAATAGAATCTCTCCAGATTGATCGTCTTGTTCTTTCACGAACTATAGCTCGGCGGACAGTTTCCTGGTGAGGATATATAGACTGCAAACTCCTAGGGGAACAACGGCTACTGCTGATCTTAAATGGTTATTTCAACCAACAAAAAATACCCTGTCCTATGGGATTTATAGTTGAACCCTCTTATCGGTCTCGAGCATAAAAGAAAAATTACCAGTCAAAATTAATAACAAATACAGAAAATATGTATAGGTGAAGCTACGGTTGAACAAAGAAATACAATAAGGCAAAAGAAAAAATAACTACTGTGTATAAACAGTAACTGAAATCAACTAATAGAATTAGTTAAAGAAATTACTACTCGGTTAATTTTCTAGATGAGAAAATTACCGACAGATAATAACAACTTAATCAAAAGGTTTGAATTATACAAAAGTTATACTCTTTTTCTTGATAAGAAAAATAGTTAAGAGAAAAAAATAGTAAAAAGATAATTACTTAATCAAAAAATTACTCAACTTGTAAGTAATAAATTATAGTTTAATTAGTTCAATTTAATAATGAATTTAAGGTAAAAGATAAAAAAAAACAATAAGATAACTCTTAAGAATTACGATATTAATTACTTATGTTAATAATTATGCAAATTGAAATAAATTATAAGGTTTACCAAACATAAATATATACCTTCATCCAAAGGAAAAAACACCCGACAATAAATTTTTTGAAACACAATCTAATAAATATAAAAGAGAAAAAATAAATATGAGTTCTGCAACTGAAATATAATGATTTATTTCAGTATCACACCGTGTAACAGGAAAGCAGAAAGATACTTCTTTACCCTTTAGATAAATTATATTAATTTTCAGATAAAGAAAGATAGTGAATAATTTATTATTTAAATAAATTATATGAATTTTCACAGAAATAAATTCTATTAATTTCCACAGAAAAGATAAGTGGTGTGTTACTTTAAGTTATAAACGTTATTTACGGTAAATATCGGTAGAGTCTAATAAACTTTAAGAAATCAAGTTAATCGTCTTCAATACGATAATACTAGCTAAAAATCTAGGCAACAGCCCTTATGAATCCGTAAATTCAAAATATGTAGCTTTGTAATAATAAAGAAAAATGTAATTAACTGACAACAAAATAGACAGACTTTTCAGTCACCACGAGGCTTTGCGTGTTCTTCAGCAGGAAGAAAAAAAGGACTTGAGTCCAAGAGGTAAGTGAGAGTAGCAAATTAGCAACTATAATGCTAATTTACGCGGTACGATAAGATAATTATTAATAAGATACGATAAACGATATAAATTTCATCTATAGAGCTAGTAAGGTGATCCAAATTCATGAATTTAATTGAATGTCAAGGACGCGCAAATATGGCGATTAATCAACGAGCTTTACATTAAACTAATATAACTCGATAAAAATCGATATTAAAACCTATATAAGGAAATAATTACTTTGTCAAGAACATAGGAATACTCTACATGCTCAAATTTGTTAAACTGAAATTGTACTAATTATTAAATACTTTAAATTAATAATTTAACGATAATAAGATGCTACGCTCACCTCCCTACTTGAAGAACACCCAAAGACTCTTCGTTTTGCCCGTGCACTCGTCAAGTGATTGATTCGCACATGAACCAAATCAGGACATTTCGATTAAAACAACAGGATAGCAAGGTCGTAACCATAATTTGTTAAAATTATCGTTACAATACATGGCATTTCATTAAAAAAATTTTACTTGACCCCGTAGAATCGTCTTGGCTTACCCTGTATATTCGAAAACAATTTATTGTCTAGTTCACTTAAGTTTTTAAATCAAGTTTCTAGCTATCATAGAACTCGAGATATCGAAGTTGGACGCACTATTGCCCCACCCTGTATAATCGGTTAACGTCACAGTCACACGTAAGAGTGTTAATGTAGTCCTGAAGTGAGTTGGAATCTTTAATGTGAAGATAACACTGACGTAGTTTTCCACAAAATACCAAAACACAATATACTCCAATCGATGCGCGTTTCGCCAACCAAGTTGGGACCATCTGGAGATTATCAAATATTACAAAACAAAAAATAAAAAACCTTCTCATAATTTCCAGATGATGCCAACTTGGGTGGCGCATTGAATGTAGTATATAGCGTTTTGATGTTTTGTGGACACTACGGCAGTGTTTGTGTTGATGTGCATTTTACAGTACTTTATTTAAGGCTAGGATATCGAGGAACAACAAGTAAACACTTATTTTGGTTGGTAAATATTAAAAATACCGAACGTGGAATAATACATAAAATAGTTTTAAATGATAGTTGTTACATGACTGTCTTTTTTATCCATGGGAAAAAGTCACTAATAGTAAAGATGCCCACAGCTACGGTATTATATATTTGCTTTTTGTTGTCTTGAAGTAATGTCAGTGTCGTGCAGTATAATATGGCTATTAGTTAATTTTTTATTTATTTCAATGTACATACTTTTAAAGAAAAAGTACACTATATTTACTGAAAATGTGGGTAAATCTTTGATTAGTGGGGTGTGATTATATAACATATAAAAGTATGCTTAAACAACTCGACGACTTTATTACAATTACTTATAGAAAATACCATATTATGTAAGCGATGCGCGAAGCCATAATGTTTGGTATCTTCTTCAAGTAATAATAAGTTATTTCAAAGTACAATTCAGCATTTCAATTGTATTTCAGTATCACCAGAGGGAATCTGCGAAAGAAGCAATATTATTTCGTTTGTCGACAACAAGTTTTGCCTGAGGGATTGGTAACAATATACCCAAAAATTTAAAATTTCCCATAGGATACTCTATATTCTTGGTTGAATGTTATTATTGTTTTAATATAATTAATAAAGGTAATAAAACTTATATGTGACATTTTTCATGCAAGAAACTACTAAATTAAAAAAAATAAGTGCGAGTTTTGTTTCAAACTCGATTACTGCTTTAACTGTGTTCTAGGCATTTTGCTTAGAAAAGGGATTCCAGTACAAAATTGAGATTTACACCCGAGAAATTGAAATATTGTAATATGATAGATAAATAGATAGATACATAGATAGATAATTAGATAGATAATTTTATTCACCAATTGTTAAAGATACAAATTTTGTACATTTGGCAAGTCATTATATAAATATATGTATAGTAAAAGATATAAAATAAATTATAAAATCTATAAAATTATAAACTTATTTATGCTATAACAACAGTTATTTGTAAGTATGGCTTTTATTTCAGATTTGAATTTTATTAATTGAAGATCCTTAATATTTGTGGGTAAGCTATTATACAATGTAGTACAGTTATAGTAAGGAGAGGTTTTAAAAGCAGTAGAGTTGTGTGCTGGTATAATTAAATCATATTTGTGTCTGGTTTCGTATGAATGACAACCCGTAATTACAGGAAATTTATTAATATTATTTTTGGCATATAGTAGGCACTTGTAAATATAATATATGCAAGGAAGGGAAAGTATTTTCCTTTTCATTAAATTTTGGTCTACAAGTATTCCTTTGATTCATGTTAAAGATAAATCTTCTGATTCGTTTTTGAATAACGACAAATTCTGAAAAAAGTCAGTGGCCCTACACCAGACCCGAATATCAAAAGACATGTGAGAATACGCTAATGCATAGTATACCTCCATAAGTCCTGATTCATTTAAGGTAGATTTTAATTATTGAAGTATGGCAAAATATGCCTTATTTATAATTTTGCACACATGACCAGTATGAGATTCCCATGTCATGTGTCATCTATATATGTACCTAAGAATTTAGTTTTCTTATCAAAAGAAACAAAAAAATTTGCTATAGGTCTTCTAAGATAAAAATTTAAAAACGTGGTCTTGTTTTCGTTGAAAATAAGGATATTACGTTGACACCAGGCACTAACATTACCAAGTAGAGTTTTTACTTTCGAATCCATTTCCTCGGCGATTATTGTGCAACTAGTATCATCAACTGTCAAAGCACCTTTGATTAGGTAGATCATTAATGAATATCATGAATAGTAGTGGCCCCAAAATAGAACCTTGTGGGATACCCAAATTAACTTTTATTCAACAGTAATAGATGACCGTTTATGCCAAGCTTTGATAACTTAGTTGAACGAATGGTCTTATCCACCGTATCAAAAGCTTTAGACAAGTAGAAAAAATATGGTAACCACATACTTGCCACCATCTTTATTACTGTAAAACTGTAAACATAATCTAGAAATTGAATACATGCAGCCTCTATAGTTCTTCCTGGTCTGAAGCTATGTTGAGGTTCAGTGAGTAGGCCCTCCCTTTCAACATAGTTTAAAATACGGTCATAAACCACTTTTTCAAAAATTTTGAATAATACGCTTAATAGGTGAATTTGCCTGTAATTATCAATATTATCAGTATCTCCTTTTTAAAAAATAAAATTTTTTAACAGATCTGGAAAGCAATCCTGAAATAAAGATAGGTTAATGAGGTAAATTAATAGATCTGTAATATGAGAATTTACGAGTTTTATTATTTGTACCATTAGGACATCAGGGCCACTAAGTTTTTTGTTTTTAAGGTTTTTTACTATTTGTGAAACCTCTTCTTTCGCTGCAGCAATTAAAATTAGATGTTCGAAAAGTACATGGAAACGACATATTAGAGGCAATATGATTCCGAATTATACTTCGCCTCGCCTTCAAGATCATTTACTTTGTAGTACCCCTACTATGGTCTAGATGTCACACTAATTCAAAGACAAGCGGAAAATGCCTGCCGGTACAGCCGTAACCTTCCCACAAGCCCATCCTCATTCTTTACTAGTGTGTCTAGATGTGATGTTCGCCATACCTCTCATCTGCAAAATTGTGTGTTTTAGTTTAGTATTTGTGTTCTGAAAATGAGCAAGCATAAAAGGAGTCGTAACCATTCGAGATCTCCGGACCGTCGCCATAGCTCACGGTCGGGGGATAAGCTCGACGAGCTAATAGGATCTTTGTTAAAACCATCGAAGCGTCGCCGCCTTTTGTCTGTTTCCGATTCGACTGGGCACAGCGACATTGACAATAGGCAACCAACAGTACATCAGAAGCCCATAGCGGGTTGTAGCATTGAATCGACAAGGCACTACGCCGCATGCAGTTTTAACGAGTGTCAACCAGCTTTACACCGCCCGGGTGTGGCGGGTTCCAGTGCCACTGCAGATTTCCCGTTAGAATTAGATTCTGGACGGAATTCGCCTGTTGTGTCAAGCGACAACTTTTTATATCAAGTTGATCAAGAGGATCCAATTGATTTGGAACCAGTTGTAGATGCGAATACACAAGGAGAATCTCCTGCACCGTCTCTGGCCTCGTTTCAACATAGTTTAACAGCAGGTTGGTATCGTTGCCTTCTCTTTTAAAATCCGTTTGACGGAAATGAATGATTATTCATTGCTGCGCTTTGTAGTGTTTCATACTTATGGTAATTGGATAATTCGTTTGACGAATAAAGTCCACAGGATTTACCAATGCTGACCCAGTTGTATGGGGTCCAGGGGCCATACGTCCGTTTGACGGACTTGCTTTAAAGTTGGGCCATAACTATACCCATTGCTAATCCCTTCCTATTTCCTTATAGGGGAGAAACAACAGGAACTGACACTCGATCCAGATACGTTGCGCCTTTTGGGTGATGAAGGAGGCACTGTGGCGAATACTTCCCCGCCTATCCATGTGGGATTGGTACCCATCTGGTCAGGCATTTTGAAGGCTGGCCTGAAGGACGAGATACGTGATAGCCTTATTACACGATATCCGATTGCAGAAAATTGTCCCACGATGGCACCTCCCAGGATGAATTTGGAGGTAAAAGCAGTTGTGAATGAAGCCGCTGTCAAAAGGGATGATCGTTTTTCAACCATACAGGCCATGTTAGGAGCTAGTTTGTCGGCGTTGGGCCAATCATTAACTCAATGTTCTGAAATACACATTACATTTATGATATTATCTACTACAAATAATTTTACTAAATCCATTTTATTTATTATACTTTGTACATTTACATGAGAGACTTTATAAGCTACATTAGAATTCGTTATGGAGGATAATATTGGTTGAGGCATAAAAAATTACATTTTTGTTCATTATTTTCAGATTCAATATTAACATTGATATCTTGTAATATCAGGTTTTCAATATTTTTATTACAAATAGATGCTTTAAGGTTAGTATTAAATTTTTTTCATAAATAATTGAAATATACCAGGTCCTTAATGTGAGAAAATTTACAAGATCTAAAATATAATGAAGACTTTCTAGAATTAATTGTATTGGGGACTTCTTATATGTATTTTCTTTGCTCTAACTCCTACTCCCAACCAAACTATTGAGAAGACATGTACAATACATTAGTTTGTAAAAAGTATTGGAGACAACTATGCATAAATAGCGGTTGGCGATTACCAAACCTGTATTTAAATGATACATCTGAATGTAAACAGAACTCAGATCATTAATTCGAGGTATTGGTGGTATATTACCTCCCCAAACTTCTACATCAATGGACGAGGACATTTTTTGTGGCAAGTAAATAAATAAGCACCACAGAAATTAAACAACTCTCAAATCCAAAACCGTAGTTGTCTACAAGGTGGTTACCCTTAGAAGAATGTGGACAACCATTCCCACCAACATTGCCAGTGCCGGTGGTGGGAATCGAACCCGCACCTACAATAAATAGATTTCTAAGTCACGCTTGGCATCGCGCGCTCTAACCAACTATGCCGGAAAATTTTTATTGTTCTCTTATTTATCTACGAAATACGTGTTTCTGTTAAACTTCAATAAATAAAGACATTAGTTTACAAGATATTTGCTATTGTAATGCTGTTGATTTTGTAAATACAGCATGCCATTTGATGTTTATTTAAAACTGTGCACACAACATAAAGGAAATATTAAATATAGTGTTCAAAGTGTCACCATCAGTTATAACACAATCGTCAACTTGCCGTATCACTAACCGTCGAATACGTTGAAAAATGCCCACAGCTTCAAATTATTAGATTTTATAAATCATCCACATTTTCAATAGGAGTAGTATAAACAAGTGACTTTAAATGGCCACAGAGGAAAAGTTTAATAGGTTCAGATCTAGTGAATTAGGAGACCACAATTGTGGTTCCCTTCGACTTATCCGAAGGTCTTCATATGTGGCACTCAGAAACTTACGCACATTTAAAGAAAATTGTGCACCACATTTTGCGACCCTACAACCATACGATTCGAAGTAACATTTTGTACAA
The DNA here is from genome assembly GCA_029963845.1 of Rhamnusium bicolor. Taxonomy (NCBI): domain Eukaryota; kingdom Metazoa; phylum Arthropoda; class Insecta; order Coleoptera; family Cerambycidae; genus Rhamnusium; species Rhamnusium bicolor. The sequence continues at coordinate 25,021 of JANEYF010001098.1, forward strand.
AAATGAGAAATTTGATGAAATCGACACTGTACGTTTTTGTGCATCGATATATCTCTAAATTTCAGTAAAATTCTGCTAGATGGCGTGTAAAAAGCCAATTCCATATAATTTCAAGTAACATTTAGAAAAGTTGCACTCAGGGTCATACGGTTCTAAGTACAATTGTGTAGGAAACGTGAAGTAAAAGTGCCTCAAATAAAGATGTCAAGTGATGAATTTTCAGATTATTATAGTTCCGGTTCAGAATACTTGACAGAAAACGATCCTGACCTGAAAAATTTTAAGAAAGGTAAACATTCTTATATGTATTATTACCCAAAAACAACCTATAATGTTTAATTTAGATTATTTTTTAATTTAGTTGTTGAAAAACGTAATAAAATCCTGGAGGAAGCAGTGTAGGTATTCGGTTCAAATAGTCTGAGCATAACAATCAATTATTCTTATTTTATTTTAGCCCTTCAACTTTGCAATGAGTAAATGCTGTTAAATTAGTTTGTTATGATAAATAGCTCATCTGAGAGCGATAGTGAAAAAACTCCGGTCAAGAAAGTAAAGAAGAGAACGAAAATTAGATCCAGAAATCATCATAGTGAAAAAAAATTGCGAATGTCTAATTATCAAAGTGGCAAGGAATACATAAGTGAGAAAAAAAGGCAATAGTGCCCGCCAAGTCTGTCAAAACTGACTATCATTGTCCAATATCATGCCGTTTTAAGTGTAAAGTCAATTTTAATATGCATGAAAGGGAAAAATGCAAAAATGCATATATTATTCATTGTCACAAAATGAAAAATATCATTTTCTTCTCAATCACACATGTCAAATACCAATTAAACGCAAAAAAATCAGATCCTTTTCCTTTGAGTATTATGTAACCAAAGAAGGTAATAAAATATGTGTGTCCAAAAAAAAAATTTTTTAAACACACTGCACATTAGCCAAAACTTGTACACACTGTCCACTAAAATAAAAGTAGCAATGATACACCAAAATCATCCGAAAGAGGAAAAAATACCAAACGCATTTCTGATGACCAAAGAAACAAAGTACGGCATCACATTGATTCATTCCCATCCAAGGAGTCTCATTATTGTAGGGCAGACACTCAACGCAACTATTTAAGATCCACGTTGAATTTACAGATGTTTGATCTTTATGTCGAACTTTGTCAAGATGAAGGTTGGACCCCTGTAAAATTGCATTTATATAGGTAGATTTTCAATTTAGAATATTATAATAAACACCAGCTAAAAAACAAAGCATGACAAAACGTGATAATACAAAAAGTTAATGACCCCAAAACTGTTGTAGTTTGCTTTGATTTACAGAATGTACTAACTACCGTACTTAAATTGGGAAGCTCTTTTATAAAAAGAAGATGAATGTGTAAATCTGATGGCTCATGAATATCTAGGAAAAAATAGAATATGCTGTATTTGGCAAGAAACAGTTTGCGGCCGATCTGGCAACGATATTACGAGTTCTTTATTGCAAATTCTGCAAAAAATGGTTACTCTACATCCAATGTTAAAAATTGTATTACATGGAGTGACAGCTGTATCCCACAGAATCGCAATTCGATAATATCATTAACGATCGAAAAATTGTTGTACAAAAATTCCAACATTCACTCAGTCACTATGAAGTACTCTGTTGCCGGTCATTCATATATTCAAGAAGTGGATAACATACATTCCCGGATAGATAAATGTTTACAGGTGTCTACTCTCACTCGTTGGCTTGTTTCTGAAAATAGACAGGAGACATCCATTTAAAGTGATCCAGATGAAAAAAATTACTTTTTAGATTGTCATAGTGTAACTAAAACACTATCTTATCAAAAAGTGCCATATACAAAAGTAAGGCAGTTACGTTTTGAAAGACACTGCCGATTTATGGTTTTATACAAACTGGAACATAAAGAAACTGTATTCGCACGTGGCAATGTTAATCCAAAAAATAATACGTATGGCGACAAGTGCCACTCTAGTCATCCCAATTTAGTATTCCAAATGACAAAATATCATATATTGAGTTTTCATACAAAAGGATGCCTCTTGAGGATAAGACCTTTATAAAATCTTTAATACAGGAGTAGAGAAACAACTTAAAAAAAAAACGAGTTTTGATATTTTGTTATGTTTTTTGCTATTCCTGTTATTTTTTTCAGAATATTAATTTATTTTCCAAGCACATAACAAAAATTTTAATTTATTTATTTTAAAAAAGCTCTAACTTTGAAAAGGTTACTAATATGTTTAAAACAGTTCAGGTATAATCTAAAATCAGATATAAATGGTTTTCATTTTATAAAACTTTAAAATTAGAATTTGCTCTGCTCTAAGATTTGCTAAAATGGACTTGAAACCTTATGGTTCTTGGGTCGCGATTTGCCTCCTCGTCAAATCAGGCATATGGAACTCATGGAAGTTCTTGGTTCAATAAATTGCCGGTAGGCATTGCCATTTAGTCTTGCAGGAAGTAAATATGTACGAAACTTTCTCTTCATTATACCTGCCTGAAAACATCATATTTAATACCTATTTAGAGTAGAGACGGCAGATCTTCTCCGTGCGCCAGCACAGGAAAAATTTTCACGTGCGTTAAAACTTTCAGCGTTACAATAGCAATTAATTCAGTTGGGAACTAAGCATAATATTCAATAAAATTAAATAAATTCAATTAATATCAGACTGTGTTGTATTGTGCATCGTAAAATTATTAAATAGTAGCCTAAATTTTATAATCATCAACTCAATATTTGTGTTTTCTTATGACATTATCTGTCATATATATATTGATGCCTACTTTGTCAATCATAATAAAACATGTTTCGAAATAAAGGTACCTAATAATTTGTTAAATTTACTTTTATGCATTTTTATGTAGTTGTTTTTAGAGAAGTATGATGAATTGTATCGTACATTACATAGGTGTAGATATAAAATAAGTTCATGCTTTTTGAGGAGGGCTGAAAGTTTAGTAGGTATAACATAAATACCAGCGGTTTTAGTAGTTTTTTTAAGGGCGTGGGCTAATACTGCGAAATTGTCCACACTAACAGTATATATAATCACAAATCCTCGATTGCATTATTTCTGCAGACGCGGGTGAGGAATGAAGCTATTGAGGTTGCAGTTTTAGGAAGGACAAGTTGCTGCAGTCCCAATACTGAGCATGAAGAAATGCTACTCTTGCTGCAACGATAGAACGACTATTCGTCGATTCCTGAAATTTTATAAATTTCACCATTACAAAATCATTTAGTACACGAATCGAACGAGGATATTTTGGTCGACGGTAGGAGTTTTGCGAAGTTATGACTGCACGAATAACTGCTAATTGGAATTTTTTAACGTCTGTTTTTCTGACGATTGTACGTTTTTCTTGAACTTAGCTGTCGCTATTCGTTGCATGCTCATCCAAGAATCTTCATGAAGTCCACATTCAAACTCCTCAAGTTGAATTTCTGGGCCTGTATTTTCGGTGGGACCCAATCTGAAACATGAAACGCATTGGAATTACTGAAAGATCTTGTCCATCCATTACTCGATATTATTGAAAATCATGTTTGTTATCTGGATGATCATGATGTTCAAAACAAAACGGAGCCCGTTTACATATGCACAGGATGTTAGTGAGTTTTTGGACAGGTTGATTCCTGGACAATGGATTGAACGGAGAGGTACTATAGAATGGCCGAGTAGATCTCCAGATTTAATTCCTCTCGACTATTTTCTGTAGGAGCATTTGAAGAGCAAAATCCAATCAATGAAATCGTAGTCTCTGTTAGAGTTGCGGCTTCGTATTGTTGAAGAATGCTATCAAATAACCCCACAAATACTTCAAAATATAAGGACTCGTTTCGAGAAAAACTTGTATTATTGTGTGGAAGCTGGTGGTAGACAGTAAAGTTTCTTCTAACGTTTAGATAATAGATAGATCTTTATTGGTCATATATACATGATTGTGTTTTCACAAGTCAGAAACATACAAAATATAATAAAAATATAAAATCAGTCTAAAAACTAATAGGTCATCATAGATAAAATAATAATAAAAAAATTTAAATATAAACAAACACAATGTAAAGAACTGTTACATAAAGACATACAGATGTATAAATAAAACATTAAACATATATATTAAAAACAAAAAGAGAAACATAATTTTATTTGGGAAAAATCAGTTATTAAGAATTCGTTAAAATCGTAGAATGCATTTTCTAACAAAAATCGTTTAGGTACAAATTTATACCGTTTGCGTTCAAGTTCTTGAACGACCTTCGGCAGGATATTGTAAAATTTTATTGCAGAATAGCCTGTCGCATTCCTAGTCTTCGTTAACCGCAAAACTCAAAATTAATATTATTTTTATTACGTGTTGAATAGGAATGAACACTGTCGTGTGTTACGTAATTATTATATTTTCCTTTATGTACAGGAGACATTGCAGTATGTATGTACAAGGCAAAGTAAGTATATTTAGATTGATAAAAGCGTACTTGCAATCCTCACTGTATGTCAATCCTGCAATGATCCGTACAGCCTTTCTTTGAATTGAAAAAACAATTGGAGTATGTGCCGAATGACCCCATACCAAAATAGAATACGTTAACGAAGTCTGAATCAATGCATGATATGTCATTATTATTGTTCTCTGTGATACACTATTTGCCAAACTGCGTAACAAGAAAACGTTACGTGATATATTTTTGCAGATTAATTCTGTTTGACAGTTGTAATATCTGAACCTTTTTATCTGAATAAATATAGAGTGCTTTTGCAACCAGAATTTTAAATATCTTGAAAACAAATTGATAGAATTTGAAACTTTTTGTGTTGTGGTATTCATGGGAGGAAGACCTCTCAAATGAAGTATCAGTTGCCTTATCATACCATTTAAAATTTTAGTGACCCACCCTATATATAAAGCTGGTACTACAGAACAACACGTGTCTAACTGACGACCTTGTTATACTAGTGTATACTTCACATCACTCGTTTTGAATTATTTAAGGGTGTACACATGCATGTTACTGAAAGGAAAATCGATGTATCTGAGTCTAGAAAAGAGAAGCTCATAGATCTTGTCTGTACATTTATAGACCACTTTTTATCGTAACAATGCAACCTCAAATCTTAGGTTTTCCGAACACAAAGGAATTGTTAACCTCCGAATTTGCATTTTTATTTCAATATAAATATTTTACTACTTTAATATATTCTAAGAGGATATTAAATAAGAATTTTATATAAAACACAAAAAAACAGACTTTTAATAAATCTGATTTAGTAAATAAATCAAAAAGCAAGTATTAATTAGACATAGGGAAAACTCATGACATGACGTAAATAATAAGGTCGCACACACTTTACATACCAACTCCACACTAACAAAAGCCAACTTAGAAACATATCTAATACACTGTTTCGGAAAACGCCTCTCCATTTTGTAGTTTACAAAAGCACTACACTAAACAGAAAATATCGTCTATATTGTAAATAAAAACACTAACCTGAGAATCTCGTCTATGTCGTAAATAAATACCGTCTCTACACTCGCTCCCTATACGTACACTACACGTACACAGCTCCTCACAAATTCAACCAATGTAATGGAGAAACGCTAGCCCACCTGCCATTTATAAAGACGCGCAATATTACTCTTATGATGTTCAGATGAAACATTAACTATGTTAACAAAGCTATAATAAAAATTAAAATACCATAGTATTCTAATAAAGAGGGGAGATTAATTTATAAATAGTACTACTGAAAGTAATGTTAGGGAGGTATAAGATACCGAAGTCGTAATTCTCTCACTTTCTTTAATTTTCAGTTCAGAATAATGAGTGGATTACGACTTTGGCGCTCATATTTAAATTTCAGTTAAGTAAAGTGAGAGAATTATGACTTTGGAATTTTGTATTTAGGTGTTACTTTTAGTATTTATTACTATTTGTAAATTCTCACAGTCAATTTACTTTTTCTTATTATTAAAATTAATATAAATCCATCACTTACATAATCAGAATATTTTTCCGTGAATCTATTTGAAAAAGTTTCTTTTACTTGAATTCATTTTACTACAAATGTAAAGTATGACATGTAAAAATATATGCAAAAATTATTCATCTTTCACTTTATATTTCGCAGCAGTGGACGACCTCACATCAACGCCGATTTGACGTGAAAAAGCTTAATGTGTAAGGTCACTGTCAAAAATCAGTTTCTTTTTTATTGCTATTATATAGTGCGTAATACGGAATATAGTAGAAGGGTTATCCCCGTCACTGGTATGTCATAAGTTTTCCCTATGTCTTCAATAATTTTTCGAGTGAAGTTACCACAATTAACTAGGCCAAACTCCTAAAAAAGATTACAGTGTTAAGACATTTTTTTGTATATAATAAAAATCCAAATTTTTCAATACAATATGTCGGTAAAAAGCAAAACTTCTAGTTACCTTAACAAAAATATGATTCTAAAGAAAACTGTTGCAGAACCTTAATAGGAAACTTTTAATTTTTTTTTTTTTTAATAAATTATTTTAGTTCAGTCTACATTATTAATAGTAGGATCTCTTCTCTTTATTCTTGTAAACAAACCAGAATCATTTCAGATGCTTGCTTCCATATATATGTAAATAATATATAGTATATGACAAAAAAATTCTACTTCCAGTAATATTTTAACGATTTCTTGCTTAATAATAGAGCTTAGAAAGATTACCAAATGATTAACATTTCATTATGGTTACACAACGATATCTACCTCAAAACTGATATTAGGCACTCTCTCTCATGCTTCGCATTAGGTGGTCCAAGTATTTTCAGGTAACGTGGTTAAGCCATTCGAACGTATTGTGGTAAGCGCTAAAGGATTAGTGGGTCGGTAATCCGACCGAGAGTCCCTCAAGTAAGAGTGTGGCCATACAGCATGTGACGGCAATGATTTTCCATTTTTGCAATGGTTAGCAGTCCAAGAAAATGAGGTGAGAAGCTGACAGTTAATTAGGTAGTGATTGAAAATATTTTGTAGTTGTTCAGTATTAAAAACTGAGTATAATGATTCTAAGTTTCAAAATTGACCGACCGGACAAGTATGCAAAACAAAATTAAAAAACAGTTTAAAATGGTGCACGCGACCTTTCATCTAAAACCCTGAGCGAACCATAATATATTAGTCAAAATTTTTTAAATGAGCGCAATTTGCACTTACCTAATTCCAGTATCATAAATATTCAGTGTTGACACATTTATTTATTCACGCCGTAACAGAGTTGTAATGATTCCAAATATTGAAGAATCTAATATTTAATTTATTAAAATAAAATTATATGTATCTTTTTAAAACTTATGTCAAATAAAGAATTAATTATTTTTAGTTAATTTGCTTTGCCTTTCAAAATGAGAATAAGAGTTTTGTTTTAAGGAAATGAAAGATGTTTGCATAATAAATGAGACAATCTGGCAACACTGCTTGCACGATATAATGCGAAGCCAAATACGAAGCTTCGATGAGTTAGGCAGTTGTCCGTTTTAATTAGTGCTGGGCATAATCGAATGATTTGATTAATCGAATAACGGCAATTTGTGTACCTTTAATAATTGAATGATCATTGGAATTATGGTAGTGCTCGAGACGTGGGGAAATCGACATCGATGGCTTGGCTCGGCGACATTCGGGAACTCGAGTAATTGGCTCTTGTCATGTGAATGCTCGTGTCGACTACCGCAGGAAGGAGAAATAGTTACTAATGAGACCTGGCGCAAAAAATCAGTAGTTTGGAAACATTTTAAATAATCTCAAGAAGAACAATTTGTTGTATGTTTAATATGCAAAAAAAGTTTAAAATTTTTTGGAAATACATCAAATTTCAGGCAACATTTGATTAGGGTTCATCCCATTCAATTTGCATTGATTTATCCACCTAAAAGAAAATGAAGGGGGTAAAGAACAAAAAGAGGAAAATGCTGCAGAAATTTAGCCACAGAATATTGCATGACCGTCACGATAGGTAATTAATAATGTCAATATAATCAATTACGAAATTACTCAACATCCTGCCAAACGCAGACAGTTAAAACTTTACAGTGCGGGTTCTAACGATTTAACCGATAGCGACAGAAAAGATATCGACGGTTCATTGATAAAAATGATAGTGGGGTGTAACAGACGTGGACGAAACTAAATAATCCACTATTTAGACGATTTTAGCACAAGTGTATTAGTGGGCAGTATAGCAATGTTCAGGTGCCATCGGAAATGACATTAAGAAAAAAATATTTACCACAAAGATGTGACAGTATCAAACAAAAAAAATATTCTGAACTGAATGACAATACGTCTGGATCAGCGTGAATGAAACCATCAATGCTTACAGCTGAAAGATTGCAAATGTTTTAATGGGTGCATTAATTAGTAATAATATACTTTTACTCTTGTGATCGCTAGTTAAAAATACATGTGTGGGTATATGTCACAAATACTTTCAGCTTTCTTCTTATTAAGAGTCTTATATACCCTATTAAATCATAATTCTCGAATATCTCGTTTAAAACTTATCCGATTTGAGTGCGATTTTTACAAGATTTTTCAAAAATATGTATAAAATGTAGGAATGTAATTTTTTTTTTTTAGAGTCGTCAAAAAAATTTTCGCATGCATTTTAAATATTTTGTATCCAAATTTTTTAACATTCCGACATTAGTCACTGTTTGTAACGTTTATATTTATGTGACCCAACTCTTGGATTAGTTGAAAATAAATTTATTAGAAAACTAAAAACTGCATATCTATATTCCGATAATAGCTGCCATCTCGCATGATATTTCGGAAACACGGATGCACTTGCATACACTGGACTCGTTAGCGGGAGGACGAATCGGGCACTTAGGAACCACGTTGCGTTTGCGTAAACAACAGTGGCGTGTGTATTCTAGAGATATCTCAAATTTACTTATTTGTTATAAAGTGGGTACACTTGATTTCAATAAAGACTGGTACACTTTCTTTTAGCTATGTAAATCATTCGTTCTTTGATTGATATTAATATTCTTACAAATGTCACTTTGACGTTAATCAGTGGCGTCATTATTAAAAATGGTTCGACATCTAACAGATATTCAAAAATTTCGAATTGTTTCTAAAATTGAAGATGGTTGGTCCATAAGAAGACTTGCTGCTGAATACAATGTGAGTAAAACCACGATAATGAGTGTTAAAAAACAATGGGAAACCAACCAAACGGTATCCCGTAAAGTTGGTTCTGGTAGGCCCAGAAAGAGCAATAATCAAAAAGATGAAAATCTTATAAATTACCTAATAGAAAACCCTTTTCAGACTGCAGTAAATGCAATTTCAGAGACAAATTTCCCTGCTTCGGTATCTACTGTTTGCAGAAGAATAACACTACAAAGCGACTTGAAGAGTTGTTCAGCGGCTGAAAAATACAAACTTTCAGAAGAAAAGAAGCAGGGTAGGATTATTTTTGCACTCAACTATATAATCAATGATGAAAACTTCTGGGGACAAGTTGTCTTTTCTGACGAAAAGGTTTTTTAAATTCTTTAACGGTGGACATGTTCGCGTATATAGGCCTCCTTCCACTAGATACGACGAAAAAAGATACTTTCGATCCACAAATATTAGGAAGGTTTTCAGTCAATGTCTGGGCTTGGATGAGCCTAAATGGGTTAGGTGTGTTTTAGAACAGTGGTGGTCATCTCAATTCCATTAAACATATTGAAATATTAGACATTGTTATGTTGCCGTCAGTAATAGAGGTGTTTCCGGAAAATAATTTTATTTTCCAACAAGACAACTGCTCCATACATACGGCCCATCGTGTCAGGCAATGGTTTCTTAGTAAAAACATAGAGTTGTTACCGTGGCCATCTAAAAGTCCGGATTTAAATCCAATTGAAAATGTATGGGGATTAATGGTGAAACATATAAGAAAATTAAATAACCATCCAAATAATGCCCAAGAATTGGAAGGGATAATTGAAGACGCTTGGGAGAACTTGTCGCAAGAAGTTGACCTTGCAAGAAATCTGATTTTGTCCATGCCTGCAAGACTTCAGGCAGTTTTAGACGCTAATGGAGTAATGACAAGATATTATTAGTTAATTCTGTATTACGTAATTGAAGTTCATTTATTTTATTTTTTTATTGTATTTTTATGTTCAGTTTGCATTGTTTACATTTTTTTTAATCTCAAGTGGTTTTATTTCCGGTAATTTCTGTAGAGAGACTAATATAAATGAAAGTTTTCCCATTTTGCCGTCTCTAAATATTGATATGGAGAATGAAAGGCTCAATAAAAGGTGAATATGATAATTTTTTTTTTTGATTTATTTTAACGCAGTAACCTCATGTACAGGGTGATCATTTTAAGTACACCTTACTCGATTTTTCTGCTGTATTTTTAACCTAGGAAAAAACTTCAAAAATTATACTTATGTGCTTTTTTCTAAGGAATCCGAAAATTAAAAACAATTGAATGCCAAATAAAAAGAAAACGCCGAAAAACTGAAAAATAAAAAAAATTACACCCCGCATTAATATGCGGAAATAGACAGATGACATTCCGAATACTGATTAAATATGCGCGTCACATACATATCTTTTACTTCCAGTTTGACCGGAAATTGCCTTAATTTTTTTTATTCTAAATGATATATCCTGTATATTCAGCTTAATTGAAAAAATATCTTTCTGAATTCAGCAATATATGTAACATCATCATAATCTTTCATATTTGATAAAAATATTGGAGTTTAAATTTAAAATAACACAAATATGTTTTTCATATTATTTCATCGCCTTTTCCATTCTGAGTTGAATGATATGACACACATTGATACTTCCATTTTATAGGAATAATTTTTTAAAATAATACTATGCATTAATAAGAAACGGTAAAATGGAAATTTTTTTTGTAGATTAACGATTTAATTGTTTTGTTGTTTAGTTCTTTAGCTATTTTTAAACAAAGTGAATAAAATAATTTCGGGTTTTTTTATTGTTTTTACATATTAATTGCAGGACAAGGACGCATGAAGGGTAAAGTTAGCTACTGCTTGGCTTATAAGCTTGACGCAATACAACTTTCTCGTCGGTTTATGTCGTACGAAACCTCTAGTACTCCGCCTCTGATAATTCAACATCTCCCGATCTGAAATGTTCTACTATGCCGTTCTGTAACTAGAACATCGGCCACCTTCGACATTCGCCGCGATAATTTCAGTTTGGCTGTATATATGCACCGTGGCCTGCGCGGGGTGTGGTAAAATCGAAACTATATTTCACTTGCATCTGATATAGACTCTTAACTATGGATATTACCAAACTCGTCAAAATAATCAATAGATAAGAAGATATTGTGTCATATATATATACATGAACATATTTAGGCAGTGACACATTACCTAGAGTTTCTTAAGTAAAGAGTCTGGCCATAGGTACGTCATCTCTTTCGTTGGCTCGGATGGTCACATGGTACGTGACGTCCAAATTTGTCGAAATCGCGGTTTGTTTACCTTTACTTTCTATGTATTTTAATTTGAACTGGAGGGTTGTTGTGTATCTTGAATAAGTAGTTTAAAGCTATGGGATATTGTTAATATTAACAATTGTTCAAAAGTAGGTCAGTGTAGATTTTAATAGAATCGCAGTTTTAGTTGTATAATATTAGTTAGTGCACGGTGTTATTCAATAAAAAATACCGAGCTGTAGTGCTGTGTATTATACCAAGAAAGACGAAAAAAGGTTTTAAAATGAAAGGTTTCCCACCGGATCCTTGAAGAAGAAAGGAATAGGCCGTTAAAGTACGAAAGGAAAATTGGAATCCTACAAATACTTCATGTTTATGTGAGATTAGTAACGTCACATTTAAATATTGTTTTTCTTTCACGTACACTTATTTCTTAATTTACAATATACAAAATTAGTTAACATTTTATCTTTGAATGAATTCTCAAAAGCTTAGGCTAGGACTAAGTTTTAAAAAAGTCACATTTTGACGTTTCAAAAAAGTCACTTTGGTGAAATGTCACTAATATTTTTTTAGACCAATTTGGCTCATCAACGAACTAAATCTCTTCCTTGACCGCTAGAATGTATGTACCAAATTTAAAAGATTTATCTCAAAAACTTTAGCTGCTATCGCGAACACAAACACACAGACAGAAAATTTTTTCTGTCTGAAATTTTGTGTATCATCATAATTCGTCGATATTCGTCCAGAAATGCAATAAAAATTTTCAAAAATTTTTTTTACGAATACATAACTTCCTCACTGAGCGGTGAGGAATTAATATATTTTTTAAAATCTTTTCATGAGTCAGTTTCAAGAAAAGATGGATTTTTTTACAAATATTACGATTTTTTTCCAAATTGTTTATATCAATTGTTTATTTAAAAGAATTTGTAAATTATAATAGAAAAAAATCCGAAAAAAATGTATTATATTACTCTTTGTTACCAAGTTTTCAAACAATTTGACAGTTTTCGATGAATCAACATTGTTAAACATTTTTGATGCAAAGGATTTATAAAAATGGTACCTTTCTTTAGTTATGAATTTTGTACGGTAAAACTATAGATTTTACAATAAAATATCAAAGGATCAGATTTAACAGTTATTAAAAGACTCTCATTTTGTACACAATTTTTCAGTTTACTGAAATCTAAGATATCTCAACTTTAATTCTGCTGAAATCCCGCTTTGAGAATTTTTTTTCACGGAGCTGTCAAAATTAGAATTTTTGGTCGATTTTTTTTTCAATTGCGGAAAATTTCTTCATAATGCGTAGAACATCTATGAATTTTTTGGACTCGTTTCAATAGTTACAAAATGTACATAATGAATTACATAAACAACTAAGAGCATCAATACAGCAGCTAAGCACGCCACGGGTTTTGATTATACAACATGGAGCGCGGTTCACGGCTAGACTATAAAAGATAAATATATATCGTCGCAGACTTTTTTTTGAAGAATTCTATCCTCTACAACTTTGGTTCTATAAAATTTTGACGAATATGTCTCCCAGCATTTTGGGTGATGAATCGCGGCGCATCTTGTTTAAAATGATTTTTAATTTCTTTTGCATACTTCTCCGATTGGTCGAATTTGAAATTTTGGATCATTATACTCAGTTTTTAATTCTGAACAACTGCAAAATATTTTCACACACTACCTAATTAATTGTCAGCTACTCACTTCATTTTCTTGGACTGCTACAATTGCACAAATGGAAAATCATGGTCGCCGCATGCTGTATGACCAGACTCTTACTTGAGGGACTCTAACATTACTTAGCGTCAGCCCTAGGCCTGCTGATGGCCGCAGTGGAGGGTCTACTGAGACCCACTCACAACAAACCTAGCGTCAGCCCTGAAATTGACATCATTTTTTGCTACCTTCCTATCTATAAAATATATTATCAGAAGAGTAAGATGATTTAAAAGAAAGTTTTCATATCGATCCCTCACCAAGAAAACAATGGAGTTGTCGCAGACAATGATGTTTCAAACCGATTACTGCTTGTCATTAGAGTGAAGATCAAGCAATGGTGTAATTAAAATTAAAGTATAGGTAAAAAGTAAAATAGACCAAAGTTCATTCCAACGTTTCGTACTTTCCCTTTTATTTCTTGTTTTCAATTTTATTTCACGTTTTTAGCTGAATTGAACTATTCTCATAGGAACATTTGCGGCCGTTTCATTTGATCCTTTTTGACGCAGATCCTATTATGTTTACCGTGAAATACAATAACAGAACATAACATTGCTTGTTTCTTGTACTACGTACTATTAAAAATATGGTATACAACCCTTGTATTAAACCTAATTTTCTGCCAAGCGTATAAGCTAAAATAATTAGTGTCTGAAAGGGACAATTAAAAGTAACGAGCTATATTCCTAATTAAAATAAGTCTGTTTTATTTACTGTGAAAACGAACGGAAGCTTTTTACTCAATAATATAAACGAACTTAAATAGAGTGGAAGAGAATCTTACATGCATAAATTGTACAAAGAAAACAGCTTGAAATTGAATACAGAGATAAAAGTAAAAGTATAAGACATGTAAACCAATTTAAAAAAAACAGAACATGAATTTTTTTGCTACAGGCAATAGTAAAATTTTTTTATTTTATTGATTAAGAAATTTGTGTTATTTACATAAACACAAGATGTGTAAATAGCTCACTTAATAAAAAAATTAACTATAGTCACATCCAAAACAATTTCTATCAAGATGAGCCAGTATACAAAACTGTGTGATTAAAGAGTACAATTTATTTGTGAAAAACTTAAGACTCAAACTTTTATAAAACTGAGGTACAAAAAAATAAGGTAAAATAAACAGAATTCTTGTACAGCTAATGGGTTCGATATTTTAAAACAAAAAGAAAGGTGGAATTGGTATTATAAAAAATGGTTTTACAACAGACAATCAATATTAGCTAGAATTATTGTAAATTGTTAATTACTTTTAAATAATTTTATATATATATATATATATATATATATATATATATATATATATATATATATATATATATATATATATATATATATATATAATTTACAAATTTCTTGCATATAAATAAATACTAATAGTCCATTAATATTAGCATAAATAGGAAAAAATATCTGATGTGGGCAGCACACAACTTTCTTATACCAATATATATCATCCTGATCTAAGAAAAACTCATTTTATTTAATTCTTCACTTACCTCAATTAAATTTTAATAGCATACCTTGAAATGTTTCATTAAAATTTTTAAATATTTAATTATCAACGTCATTCGTCAATAATAATTCATGTCATATTTATTGACATTGACATTTTTGTAACTAAATCAGTCCTTTCAAACGTCAAACTGTTAAATTTATCCTAACCCCATTTTATGAGGCCAAATGTGTGAAATATTTCAGTTTACATCACCTTTATTTAAAGTACTTGGAAAATATATTTTATTCACCTGATGTAACAGTAGACATGATTCTATAATCTTTCGGTTAGAATATATTTTTTTGTAAAGTCAAATACAAAAAAGTTTGGGTCCCGTTGCCAATTTTGCTCATCACCGATTATTTTATTGTCTTTGGTCTTTAGAACAAGTGTGCCATATTTGAAAGCTTTATCTCAAAAACTGTGGCTGCTATCGCGATACTACAGACATGCGGACAGATTTTTTTTTTCATAAAATTATGTTTTTTCATTATAATTCGGCGATATTTGTCCAGAAATACAATAAAAAAGTTTTAATTTAAGATATTCTTTCTGCCTAATTGAGCACAACTTAGTGGTTTTTTCTTTGATGTTTCAACTTATTTTGGTAAATTTTGATATATTTGATATGTTGATTTGAAGTATTTATTTATTGTAATTTTGGAAGGGAAATAAATGTACTATTATTTTTATTTATTTTATTTGGTTTGTTTCATTTATCTGATTTATCTCATTTACATCGTTTATTTTGTTTTTCATTTATTTTATTTACCCTATTTTTCCCCATTTATCTTATTTATCTCATTCATCCTAGTTATCTCATTTTATCCCATTTATCTCGTTTATTTCATGTGTGTGTTTATCTCGTTTATATTTTTATTTTGTTTGTCACGTTTGTCTTGTTCAGATTGTCTTGTTTATCTTGCTTATCTAGATTATATTATTTATCCTCCTTATATTGTTTAACTTATTTATGTTATTTGTCTTATTTGTCTCATTTGTCATATTTATCTTATTTATCTTCTTTACCTTATTTGTGTTATTTATTTTATTTATTTTGTTTATTTTATTAATTTTTTATAATTAAGTGAAATAAATGAAAACTGTATTTTCAATTAAAACAATTTATTTCCTTCATGTCAAATTGAGTAAGAGTATGAGGAAGTACTATCACAGGGCACCTAGTCGAAACTGCAAAAAAATCCGTCAAAAAAAAAACAGTTTATTAAACCTAAATAAAAAATATGATGCTACCTTCTGCTGTTCTTAAACTAAATCGCTAATAGCATAGAAATTAAAATAGTAAGCACATCCACTATTTCTTTAAAATCTCTGTTAGATTAAAATATGTGCAAATATCAAGCAAGAAGAATGTTTTATCTGTAACTTTTGGTTAAAGCACGTTTACTTTTGGCGCGAACACAAAAGCGAATATTCAAATAAAATCAAACTACCCACCCTTTTATTTTTTCCTATGTGAGATAATCTTGCACGAAAGCATTTCATACATTTTAGGAGATCTCAAATAAGACTCAAATTTTGGCAATTATTCTAAGTTTCTCTCTCTCCGTAATAAATAAGTGCGGCCCATTTTGGTGAAATTGCAATTTTACATTAAGAATAGGCTAAAGTTTAAATAGAAGTCATTGAATACTTTAATCCTTAGATTTACATAAAGTAAACGAAAAATGTTCAACTCGCTTGCATACAAAAGCAGAATTGTATACCTATTTAAATAAAGTCTCAAACAAAACCAGATATGTATACCAAGTTGGTTGCCTTCTTAATGATTTATAAACACAGCCAATAATTTCCTGGTGTTAAATTTTGGTTTGGAATAAGTACGGTCTTATATTTATTATCATTTTCTTCAGAAATAAATCTTTAAATTAGATATTTGGTAATCTCATAATGCGGACATTTCTAAAAAAGTGCCATCCTGCTAATGAAGAAATGCCAAATTTTTAATCAATAATGAGACGGTACTGAGTTTGTGAGGAGTGACTTAAGGACCCGTCTTATTAAATATGGACGGCATTCGGGAAACTGAGATGTGAATCTGAAAATTCAAAATTAAATTAAAACTTTCTTCATGATTTGTTTTTGAGGTAATTTGCAATGCTATATATTAGTTGTTAAATCAAATTTACATTCAGAGTCTTGTAAATTTGTTTTGGAGTTCGATAAATAAATGATGCTGCATCGTAAATAAAACTACGTAAAGCAAGTTTTTGTAAATCAAGCAATAAAATCAATTTTACTAATATCAAAAAATAATTCAAATAAACTTAAATCAAAATTATGTATAAAAAGACTTTTTTATACATGGCAGTAAAAAAAATGGTTTAGAGTTTTTATAAAATTTTAATACTTCTTTAAAATTAGTTATCATAATGATTTCAAACGAATTTATGTCGAGCAAAATTTAAGTCTATTAATTTAATTCTTTCATCCCAAGGATTAAGGAGTATTAGTAACAAAATAAATTTTAATAATGTGAATAAAAATACTTTACTTTGTTTTTCATCACAAATAAAGTAAATGTTTTATTATATCATTATGATTGATTATCACAAAGTAACAGCTTCCACCATTCAATTTTTTTTTAATTTTAATAATTTATATCTTGCCTAAATTTCAGAGATGAAATAAATTTATTTTCAACTAATATGGATTTTAAAAATTCGAGAACAATCTTTCAGAACCCTATATACAACTACAACATTGAATTTTCAAAGAAAATATAAAATCTACGTTTCCATTACTTTTTCTTACATTTGTGCGATAAGAAATAGACTGCAATGAAAAAAATAAAATTATTATAAATAGCAATTGGAAATGGGAAGAAATTAAATGAAGATAACAAAATAAATTTTTAAATAAATCACGACGAAAAACTTTTTCAGTTAGAAAATATAGTATCAAAGTCAGATTGAATCAATACAATTTGGAAATTGTTCACGTTAAGAGATTACCATTTTTTCAAAATTATTATTGACACTCTTGTTACCATAAATACATTATGCAGTGTATAATGTTTGGCTGAAAAGTTCAGAACAATGTGTCCGTAAAGTATGGAATAAATCCATTATTTTCTTTTAAATAAAAATGTTTCTGAAGAATCCTCAAAGACGTCGAATTGCTCACATTATTCCTATTTTTTGAGACATGACGTCGTCTAAAGGTTCCGTTATGACGTCATCGAATTTTTAAATGGAACACCATGTATAATCTCCATACACTTAGGGTCTAAAATTAATGACTAGGAGGTTGCGACCATTTAAAAAAAAGACAAGTAAAAAGTAAAATAGACACATTTTGTATTAATTTTAGGCTTGCAGGCTAGTCTGTTTTTTTGTTTTATCATTATCGTCCTTGACAGTGAATCACTTAATAATATTTACAATAGATGATTCTCAGTAATTGTTGTCTTTTCCTAGAACATTATGGGCTGCGTGAAAATTGTACAAAGTTTCTTAGTGACTATTTGAACAATAGCAGAAGCAATGTGTGTACATATTTTGGCGAAAATTCGGATAGAATTCCAATAAATTTCGGAGTTCCGCAGGGAAGTGTTTTTGTCACGCTGTTGCTTTTATTATAAGCAATGATATGGACAATTATGTAACGGCTTATTATCCTGCATTCGCTGTTGTCACAACGACAATGGAAGTGCCATACAGATCAACTTGAAATAACCACCCTATTGGTTAACCAAGCTATATATAATAAATGAATATTTTCAGTTAAATTGTTTGATAATGAATAAGAATGAAAACATTGTAGTCTTAGAAAAGTTGTATTCACATTCTGCAAATTATAAATATAGTCCCATAATTCTAAAGTAAATGGTAAATCTGTGATTCCATTGACAAGTTTGTATTACTAGGAATTTATATAGATCAATCCTTAACTTGGAATGACCATATGGAGTGCATTCCAAAAAATGTACAAAAAAATTGTTTGCGTTGAAAAGATTATCACCCAATACGAGTAAAGAAGTTTTCCAACATATTTTACCATTCATTTGGGTCATTGATCCGAATTTTGCGATTAATTGTTTGGTCAGCCTTTTAACACTTTTTATAGAATATTTGCATGTACAAGAGAGCCATTCGTTGAATGTTTGGATTAAAATTAAGGAAAACCCGTTTATTAACATTTATTATGATAAATATGGATTTAAAAAAACTAAAACATAACGCTTTAAAACCACATCAAACTAAAAAGTGAAAAATAATTATTAATATAAACTGAAAATAATAATGAACGAAAAATACTAGTATTATTGTGCGGCACGGCGTGGGGTGCTCATTATACGAAAAAAATTGCACAAAGCACCCCACGCTTTTTTCACATAGTAATGCTAAGTATTTTTCGTTCATTCTTTCTTTTCGGTTTAAATTAATATTTATTTTTCACATTTTAGTTTGATGTGCTAGAAAAGCGTGTTTTTTGGATTTTTAAACTATATTTATTTTTTAGTTTTTAGTTTGATGTGCTAGAAAGCGTGTTTTTTAGTTGTTTTAAACTATATTTATATTGCTTATTATTGATGCTGATATTATAACATATTCCGATCCCAACAGATATTTCTGAAAAAAAAATTTTTTTTATTTCAGCCGTGAGGTTCGAACTCACGCCGAGGAGTCTGTCTTTTCGCGTCGACTGCCGTCACCCACTCGACCACCGAGCTAATTAACAATTACGGAATCTACTTACATATTAAGCCTTTGCTTTCACGCAGGGATACGTGAGGAAAGGATTGGCGATCCTGACTCAGATAATGTATAAACTTATCAAATTATTGTATTGTTACCGGTTCTTGAAAGTGCACAAAGTTTCAATTAAATCCATCGGTTTGAAGTGGGTTAAAATCGAGTCCAAAGAGTCGTTACAAGCAAGCAAACAAACAAACATACAAGTGAAGCTAATAAAAGCGTGTTAAAAAAGAATTATAATACCGAGTATTTACATTTTAGAGATATTAAAATTTGTTAAGCAAATCATAAACAATTTCAATTTTAAAAATGAATTTCACAGTTATCCAACGAGACATGGAAATGATTTACGACATAATTTGCATAGGTTAGAGTTATATAAATCGAATCCTTATATAGGTGCAACATTATACAATAAAACACCTGCAATATTAAAAATACTAATATAAAAATGTTTGTTTCTATGAAAATTATTTTATTAGAAAATGCTTTTCATTCTACAAACGAGTATGTATCATTTGTATTTTCATACCTATTTTTTTTTAGTTTTTTTATTTATTTATTTATTATTATTTTTGTCAATATACTACCTTTCTTTTAATTCAAAATATTCTGTTTAGAGTTACTTATATTGTAAAAAATTGTGTCTTTTTCTATTGACTTGTCCTTTATCTTTTTATGCGATCTTTTGGATTAATAAATTTTATCCAGAACGACTCATAACTCAATTGACAAAGAGTAAAATGAGAAAACAAATTAGAGACTGGCACGGTGAAAGACTACCTAAAACAGGTCGCCCAGGTGTTGACGAGGATACAAAATTAAATATTTTACTGAAGCAGTTGAAGGAAACCCACATACCAGCGTTCGTCAGGTTAGTCGCGATTATGATGTTATTAAAACATCCGTCCATGCAGTATTAAAATTAGGAAAAATGGCATCCCGTTATGATTCAGCGTGCAAGAACTAAGTGATGATGGTCTAGATCGGAGGATACAATTTCAGAAACAAATATTGAATGATGCAATGGTGATCCTCTTCTGATAAAAATATTATTTTCGATGAATGCAATTCTTCAAATTAAATGGTGAAGTAAATCGTCAGAATTGTAGATACTGGGCAAAGAGCGGGAGCAGCACACGCAGTATCCACAAAGCCGCAAAAGTGTGTCCGGAATTCTAAGAAATAGAATCATTGGACCATATTTTTCACTGAAACTATAAACAAAAGACTACACCCCAATTTTTAATGGGCATCCTAACGTTATTCACTTACTCCACTAGTGAAATTAATCTTAGAAATGTTGACAAAGACCTTAACCAAATATTTTTGAACAGATAGATGGGTAGACTTTGACCCATGGAATGGCTTCAAGGTCATCTCAAGCTACTAGATTATTTCTATGGGGAAATCAAAAGACAAATAGTATATTAAATAAAACTGGAGAACATTGTTGAATTAACAGAGAAGGTTAGAAACAGAAACAAACAAAATGATTCTGCGGCAACTATAGACAAGGCTCAGCAATACTTTATTCAATGTTTAGGCTACTGTCAGCTACAACAAAGAGTACATTTCGAACATATAAATTGTTTTTATTATTAACTAACCGTTAGTTCTAATGACTATTATTTGTTCAAACAAATCACGAAAAATTAGTAAATTTTTATATTCAATATGGCCGTATCTTTCAATTTATCAATTTTAAACCCTGAGTGTGATATATTTTTGGAATCAGCTGTTGAATGTGAATCCAAAAAAAGGAGACAATA
>JANEYF010001099.1:0-120098 GCA_029963845.1 Rhamnusium bicolor
TAATACTTTTGAATTAAAATTTTTAATATTTTGGAACGACATTCTCATAAAAATATATTCACAAAAATTAAAAACATTTAACTGCCGCCTCCACCATTGTTACATCGACCGTCAGTTGTCATAAGTCAAAAATACAGACCCAGATGTAGTATTGGATAAGGTCAAAAGTATGAAAACAATATCATTATGCCAGTTTTGATGAGTTTCAGCCTATTTCATACTCAGTTGTGTTCATTATTTTGTTGTATGTGTTTTTTCTGCAAGATTTTACACCAGTTGCTTTATTGTGTTTGGTTACTTCAAAATTAATAAATAACAAATTTAAAATTGTTTGATTTGGATACACTGTTATTACGACTTGCGCTCCTCCGCTTTGAGAGGCTCTACACGCCAGTGTAGATAACGAAATGTCGGCTGGTGAAATTTAGGCCGTCATATCTTAGTATTGGAGCATGGGACTCAAGCGATACTTTAAGGCTTAACCACGGCCGTCTCTAGAGTGACGGCCGTGGCTTAACTATCAAGACTAAATGATGAAGTTTTGCAGAAAAAAATTGCGATTGAAATTTGCGAAAAAAAAGTTGGAGAAATTGTGAGCCTCAAGGTTATTTTTTAAACGATTTGTAAAGTATTTGCGAAACATTTTTTTTCCAGAATCAGGTGGAAAATATAAAGACATATTTCAAATTTCATCAAAAAATATTGGTTTTTTTATAAAGTTACACCGTTTTGAAATTTTATTTTAGATTTTCACTGTGCATATTTCAAAAAGGTGCAACTTTGTAAAAAACTAATATTTTTTTATAAAATTTGAAATCTGTCGTTATATTTTCCACCTGATTCTGGAAAAAAATGTTTCGCAAATATTTTACAAATCGTTTAAATAATAACCTTGGAGGCTCACAATTTTTCCAACTTTTTCTCGCAAATTTCAATCGCAATTTTTTTCTGCAAAACTTTTTTCATTTAGTGTTGATGAGAAAATTAAAAAAAATTAAGAGCGCGTTTAATTGCAGCGTGTAATACAGTTTATTATTTTCTTAGAAGGTAGAGTCCGGGGTAACATAATTTCATGATTAATGTACCGGAAAATTGGTAGGTAGACAAAATTTCAAAAAAAATTTGTTATCGAGTAGTGAAAAATAGCCCATGACTTTACTTAAAATGCATTTTTAGTTGTCCTACAGGAAACAAATGTAAACGCCCATACTTCAGTTGTAAAAGTAAAATGCTATGTTTGCTATTTATTACTTGAATGCGAAATACTCGATACATTTTCAGTAACTAGATCAAAGGTTAATAATTATTACTCACCTATGCCAATTAGTGCTTCGTATTTTAGTTTCTACTTCTATAGGATAATTGTACGAGTTTAGTGACCTCATTAACTCAATATTCCCTTAAATCTATCACCCTTATATTAAATAAATTTAAAACGCAACAATTTTAGATACTATAATACATAGACTAAATTCGTGTCCCGAATAATTAAAAACTATGGACATCAGAAATATGCGTAATTTGACTTTGTTTGAAGTTGTTGTAAATAAAAACAATATCAATGTAAATGTTGGTGTTTTTAATGAACGAAATCGATTAATTGTCATTTGTTTTCAAAGCTGAATATTTGGAAATTTACTTTTGTTGAAGGTAACATCAAAATTACATATTTTGTTCTCTCCAACCGAAACAACTACACCTGGTAAAGTTGGCAATTGAATAAAACTTTACTCGAAAACTGAAATAATTCTGATTTCATTTAAAAGCATTTTATTGTAAATTTGGCCGACTAGTTTAAAAGTTTTAATTTTGTTTTTGACCAGCAATTGGTTTGGGAAACCAAGAAGAGCCTTCCTTCACACTTGTTTGATGAACGGAACTTTTATCAATTTAGTAAAAAGAATGGCCTAGAAGTCCGTTCCATTATCAATAAAAAAAAGTATGTGCGTATGCGTATTTATACTATACTATAGCTTGAAGTATTTCGTATTTTCTCCTCCAATATTGTAAAATTTTTGTGTGTGTAAACAAATTATGTGTTAGTTATGATACCTAAATCATAAGTAGGTACCTGCGCAATGATTATAAAATAATTCATTGTGTATTCCAGATTGGAATACGGTCCGGATCTGTGCCCAATTGATAAAAAAAGCTTTATTGCCCAGCAGAAAACCCATTTACAGGGCAATACATATTAAGTACAAAAGAAAAAAAAACACAACACAATAATTTTTTTCTACAAAGTTATAAGTGGTATACTTTTATACACTTTTGTAAAGTAAATTAACAAAATACATGATTTTGTAACATATTCAGCGCCATAAAATTTTCAGTAGGCGTTTCTATAAAAGCATTCAGTGAATAAAAATGAATATCACATGAATTAATAACACCACATGAAATTACAACCCCCTTTATCCCTGAAGGTCTGGAATGACCTTGTGTGGGAGAGGGCTACACATTTAGAGACAATGGACACACCCAATATCCGAGTATACTATGATTAATCTATCTCACAGAAAAATCCCAGTTCCTCGACCGGGAATCGAACCCGGTACCCCGAGGTTTCGGGGCAAGTACGTTACTTCTAGACCACGGAGCCATTACATAAATTACATAAATCATTAAAATTTTTCCGTATCACGTATACTGGTGACTTCAATAAAATGTTCTTTCTAGGTGAATTACATCTAAAAGTTAAAATGAAGTCTCGAATTAATCCTGGGAATATAAAAACTAATTTCAGAACAGTCGATCATATTATACAAAATTATTAACGATATACAGCTCCTTCTTAAATCTTAAGTTAATAATATTGAATTTACTAGTTAAGTAATTATAATTTATTTCCCTTTCGGGATAACTCTATCAGATCCAAGGCCAAGTGGCACTGATTTTATGGTTAATTTTTATGAATATGTGCTTGTTTTTACATACAAAAAACACAACATTAACATACTTCCGTAAAATTTGTATTGTTTTTCCAAAAAAACTAAGTATCATGTATGATACTTTGGGTCTATACTCATACAAAAAAATAAACAAAATTTGAAAAATTCACTTTAAAAACAATTAATGAAATGTTAGAAAATAGTTTCTTTCAACGCTACAACATAAATATATTTCACAAGATTGGCATCTAGCAAACGTTATTTATTACATGTAGGTAATTTTCAGGATCCAGACTTTTAGGAGGAACAAAGGCTTTGCTTCGTTTCCATTTATTAGAAACTGATGGAACCAAGCAGGCCAGCGGTTCGTCATACTCAGTATCAAATTCACCCTCGGGTGAAAAGCATCTCATTGCTGTTCATTTTCTTCGGGAATTAATTCGTCTCCAAGGTCATCTTGCTCAAACGAATCAAGCAGATCATTATCTATATCAGTGTGTCGACAAGGTCCTAAAGTTTCTTTGCAGTTAAATAACCTAAAACAATACCATTTTGCCAGTCAAATCCGTTTTGTGAATGTTTGAAATTTTGCACAGACTCGAAGTTCCGCCAGTAATACGCTACTATATTTCTACACCGTCGGCCATTACATGAAAATTCGTACGTACAATAACTAACATCCACAACAATAACTTAAAACTGAACAAATATGCAAGTAGTTTTTTGTCGTTAAAAGGCATCATCATGTACTAACCTGTTACGCATCTACATGTAAACAAACAACTACTGACGATAGATCTGCTAATTGCACACAAAAATTATTACATGTCGTCTGTGATGGTATCGCATGGGATACACCTGGAATCGAATGAATTTGTGCGGTTTTTGAAATAAAAATTTATTTTTGCGAGTATCATATATGAGACCATAGGTCTTCGTCCTTTTTAAATTACAAATATTTTAAGAACCTCTTTATATGCTTTCAACTGTCAACCTATGACATGTATAATATTATTCAGCTTAGAGCAGCAAGCTTAGAACGAACATAGAAGTACAACATTTTTATAGCACATGTATCTGTAACATTTTTGAAATTTATTACAATAACTCTCTATGGTTTCATAGCTTATGATGTTTTTAGAGATATACGGTCATTAAAAGTAAGCTTAGAATTGAATATTACACCTAAATATTTACAGGAGTCATATCGAGAAAATGTCTCATTGCCAATGTTATATGCAGAATCAAACATCGTTTGCTTTCTCGTGAAGCTCGTGATCTTATATTTTGAGATGCTAAGATGCAGTTTATTATCAATATACCATGATTGAATATGATCCAATTCACAGTGCAATTTCCTACAGACATCTATGGAAGATATAACTAGAAAATATTTGTAAATCATCTGCATAGAATTTACAAACAGTCAATAAGATTATTTAAATCATTGATAAAATAAATAAGAAAACAGTAGAAGGCCAAGGTTAGATCCTTGAAGGATACCAGAGGCCGCGACGTATCGAATGGATTTAAAGCCATTGTACATGACATGACATGACATGTCTCTTCAACATATATGATTCAATAAACTTAACAGCATGTGTATGAAAGCCAAATTTTTACCAGTTTACCAAATAAAACTCCATGATATATTCTGTCGAAGGGCTTTGAGAAATCTGTATAAACTACATCTATCTACCCCAGACTATCTAATACGTTTGCGACAAATATGTCACAACAATAACTCATAAACCCATATGCTGATAAGGCGATATGTGATTATGAACAGACAGGTAAATGCGATCATACAGAGTTGGAAAAATTTGCCAGATTAAATATAGTTATATACCGCTAATGGGGAACACGAGTTGGGGCTAAAGTGGTAATTTTGGAAGGCGCCCCTTCGGCAAATTCGTGTACGGTGTGTCGTTCTACGTCGCGAATGGCGCAGAAAAGTCTAATGATCGAATTCGATCCGACGCATCGTAACGGCGTGGCGGCCTCTGATCCGCCGAAAATTTTCGATCGTCCGAAAAAATACTTCGTCGGCAGGTTAAGGACCGTGCTCCCGTGGGCGGATGTTATTCGAGGAGGGATTTCCGTAAAAAAATTGGTGGGGGTTGGGGGGTTGGAGAGGGGGCTAATTTCGGAACGCGCCTTTTCGGCAAAAACGCGGGGGGCGCGTCGTTCTTCGTCGCGAACGACGCAAAAAAGTCTTATGACCAAATTCGATCCGACGCGTCGTAACGGCGTGGCGGCCGTCGACGCGCCGAAAATTTTCGATCGTCCGAAAAAAATACTTAGTCGGCATATTAAGGAAGGCACTCCCATGGGCGGGCATTATTCGAGGGGTAATTTCCGCGAATAAATTGGAGGGGGTGGGGGTCGGGGATAGGGGCTAATTTCGGAACGCGTCTTTTCGACAAAATAGCGTACGGCGTGCCGTTCTACGTCGCGAAAGACGCAAAAATGTCTTATGGCCGAATTCGATCCGACGCGTCGTAACGGCGTGGCGGCCTTCGACGCGCCGAAAATATTCTATCGTCCGAAAAAAATACTTCGTCGGCAGATTAAGGACAGCGCTCCCGTGGGCGGTCGATCCGACGCATCGTAACGGCGTGGCGGCCGTCGACGCGCCGAAAATTTTCGATCGTCCGAAAAGAATACTTAGTCGGCAGATTAAGGAACGCGCTCCCGTGGGCGGGTGTTACTCGAGGGGGATTTTCGCAAAAAAATTGGAGGGGGTGGGTGGGGGTCGGGGAGGGGGGCTAATTTCGGAACGCGTCTTTTCGGCAAAATCGCGGAGGGCGCGTCGTTCTACGTCGCGAAAGACGCAAAAAAGTCTTATGGCCGAATTCGATCCGACGCAACGTAACGGCGTGACGGCCAATAATATACAAATTTTTTCCTCGACAGAGGAAGATGCCTTGCAACGCGCCGAGGGGTGCGCGTAGCGCACGCTTAACTTATGCACATATCAGAGGTGGATACGGAGGTTAGACTTAAAGGTTGTAATACTTGTTCTATAGTTATGCGTGAGTTGTTTTTAAATATTGGACAAACTTTGGCCTCTTTTCACTTGCTAGAGAATGTCTTTGTTTTTATGTAATATTAAGTAGTGCGATATATTGTCTGGAGTTGAGGTCATTTTATTTTTTAATTTTTTTTATACCATTTAGGTGTCTCTTTCAGATATATTTCCAAAATTAACATTATTATAATTATTTCAATTGTCATGGGAATCAACATTACACTCAACTTTAGGTGGTAAAAAACGATTTTAAAAGAGTCCCCAAAAATATTCACAATTTATTGATGTTCATCACAATGCGTATCCTAATAAGATATCTTGCCAGGAATTCTGGAGTTTTTATTTTTGAATGTGCAGTGCATATGATCAGAAAAATCGCAGATTATAGGTAACTGGGTATTTTCAATATATTTACTAAATGCAATACTTATTTTTTTCTTTAATCAGGGATCGCAGTGTTTTAAATTCTTGCAGGAAATATTCATTTTGAGTTTTTTTTATAGCAGAAGTCTAACTTCCCTTTTAACATTCTTAATAATATTGGAATTAAACCATCGTAAATAGATACGTTTGCATGTTTTGTACAATGGAACATTATCATTAAAAATTCTATACTGATGAAAACTGCACGATAGTTCTGGAAGCCATTCAAAGAAAATTTTAAAAAATTTTAAGAGCGCGTTTCATTGCAGCGTGTAATACAGTTTATTATTTTCTTAGAAAGTAGAGTCCGGGGTAACATAATTTCATGATTAATGTACCGGAAAATTGGTAGGTAGACAAAATTTCAGGAAAATTTGTTATCGAGTAGTGAAAAAATTACCCACGACTTTACTTAAAATGCATTTTTAGTTATCCTATAGGAAACAAATGTAAACGCCTATACTTCAGTTTTAAAAGTAAAATGCTATGTTTGCCCTTTATTATTTGAGTGGCGAAATACTCGATACATTTTCAGTAACTAGATCAAAGGTTAATAATTATTACTCACCTTTGCCAATTAGCGCTTCGTATTTTAGTTTCTACTTCTATAAGATAATTGTACGAGTTTAAAGACCTGATTAACTCAATATTCTCTTAAATCTGTCACCCGTATAATAAATAAATTTAAAACGCAACAATTTTAGATACTATAATACATAGGCGCCGAGTTTTGAAAATTTGGCCGGGTACTCACCGAAAGAACATAATATGCCGTACACATAATACGAAAACGCATTATTTGGTACATCAGGCAAATTTAAAATAAAAACCTTTTTACAATGCTTTTTTAAATTTTTATTACAGAATTTTTTGTCTGCTCTGCTGCTTGTTTTACTAGGCAACTAGGCCACAATTGGCAATTTTTACCTTGAGACCTACAGTTTAGCATGAACCACGGTCCTTAACTGTCATCTAACCCACTGCTTAGACCGGTCCGACTGCACCGCTGGCAGAATGGCATGCCTCCTGGGTAGGTCTCTGCCAAGATCCTCCACCTGCGCTCGCCTCACGACCTGCTAGCGAGCTAATGGGTTAAAGAATAAATTTTATGAATGATGAACAAAACCAGGCTATGCTAGGCTCAGAATAATATAATTACAGTAAGTTCCAAAATGAATGAATTATTTTGTTTTACCAATAATTTTTATTGGACAACATAAGAAAATAACAAAAAGTACATTCGAACGAGGAAGAATAGGGGTTTTTAATGGAGTATTATGTCGGTCAAATGATCTTCATTCATTGTAATACATTCCTCCAAACGTCTGATAAAATTTATCATGACTCTGAAGCGTAATCTCCGGGACACCTCAATTTCATTTCAGAGATTTCTTTTCAGTTATTCTGAAGTAGGGGATTGTTTGCGTACATCCTGCTCTTTAGACAGGTCCAAAAGGGAAAGGTCCGGAACAGTAATGTCACGTAAATTTGCAGGACAGCAGAAGTGTTTCAAGAAATTAAGCGCTCATGAAAAAGTCGTTCTAGGAGTGCTATACAAACTCTAGTTGTATGGCTTGTTACGCCATCTCATTGGAACCAATATATATTTCCACCTTCTTTTTAAAATTGATGCAGGAAAAAGTTTTCAAGTACATCTGACAAAATTTGCCATGAATCTTTGTTTGCGTGACCTCTTCTTGGTTTTCGGGATTAGATGCCATCCTATGTCGGCCTATTGATTTTCCTCTCACAACAGTTCCTTCATTTCTCCATTTATGAACCTACCTTGCTATGGTCTTACATCCAGGAGCATCGCTTTGGTAAAACTTACGTCGAAAATTGCGTTGTTTCAACAATTGATTGAAACTACCAAATTTTCAAAAAAAGAATGAGTTGCTTTGATCGGCACAGTTACATAAACCTCCAAAGCCTCCTCTTTTGTTTGATATCAGTCACTTTGTACTTGTATCAGTGGAAATTTTTTTATTAAAAAAAGGGTCATTCATTTTGGCGCTCACTGTACAATATTATAGGCCCTTGGCTGGAGGCTCATCACCACACCAAGGTTCTGGCCAGGTGCTCCAACACCGGAGCACCCGAGCTGTCCGCGCCCATGCTATAATAAACAAATTGAAATAAACTTCTAATACGTGATTATTTGAAACATGTGAATATAGTGGGGAACAACCAAATGGAATAAAGTCAGCACCTATCTCAATACTTGTGCACATTTATAAAAAATCCCGAGACACGTCGATTTTGGATTCGAAAATGACATCCTGCAAAGTAAAAATTCATCCCTAAATTTAACCCCTTCGAGTGGCAGTTGCAACCCATAAATTTTTAAATGGAAAGTAGGAGCTTGTAATGCCTCATTTGAAAGGTATTTTCATTCTCTATAAAAAAATTCTATGGTTTTAATATTTATTGCAAAAATTAACGGTCTGCTTGACGAAATTCATTACAACAGACGAAAAACATAAAAACTTACAGCTTGCATGCTAGCAAAAACAATTTGTGATAATTTTCAACATTATCAACTAAAAAGAAGACATAAAAGCTTATCAAAATTCTTCATAGGTGGCATTGCCAGTTTTATTGAAAATGCCGTAGCTACTTGCTATTTGATTGACAGCAATAAATAGGTGTCAGTGTTTTGGGTATTGTTTGAGTTTTGCTAACTGCAATTACTAAACGTGGTTTATTTAACAGAAATGCATAAAATAACAATTATACAGATGGTTGGTTATGGAGATAGAATGCAATCACAGGCCAAAGTTGCTCGACTATTTCAAGAAAAATTTCTTGATTTGCCGCTAATATCCCAAGGTACAATTAGCAAAATTGAAAAGCAGCTTCGCGAAAATGGACATGTACGGCAGATAAAAAAAAATTCCGATGCAATGAGTAACGATACCAAATTAGATATACTGCTTGAGTTTGAAGAAAATCCCATAGTTCAAGTCGACAAGCAGCTTCAGTATTAATTGTTTCCCATTCCTCGATTATTCGCCTATTAAAAAGAAAATAAAATGCATCCCTATAAACTGACCCCAGCTAAGGAGCTTAGTGAAGACAATTTTGATAGAAGAATGTATTTTTCTGAACAAATGATGCAAAGGTTAGATAATAATGTTATCCAACTAGAAAATGTTTTGTTTTCTGACGAATCCACTTTCACTCTTTACGGCCATGTTAATTGTCAAAACTGTCGCTACCGGGCTAATACAAATCCTCAGTGAATGAGAAAATTACATACGCAAAATCCTGAAAAGGTTAATGTTTGGACGGGGATAATTGGAGACCATGTCATTGGTCCCTTTTTTATTGGTGGCAATTTGAATGGAGATAATTATTTAGCTCTGCTCCAAAATAATGTCGTATCAACTTTGGCAAACTTATATCCTGCTCAAGCAAACTCACAAGTTCCAGCTGCTGTGATATGGTTCCAGCAGGATGAAGCACCACCACATTACCGAATCAATGTCCGGCAATACCTCGACGTAACATTTCCAAATCGGTGAATAGGGAGGCGAGGATCGTTAGAATGGCCAGCACGTTTTCCTGATCTTACACCCTTAGATTTTTTCTATAGGGATATGTCAAAAGTATGATATACAAAACTAAGCCAAGTGATATAGCTGACTTGAGAAGAAAAATAACGGTTGCGGTAAGGTCGGTCACGCCTAAAATGTTGGAAAACGTTACAAGACATTTTTATTAGATTAAAATGCTGCCAGAACGTTTAAGGAACTCATTTTGTACATCTCATGTTTTGAAATTAAGAGTTTTTTAGTTTGCTGTAGCGAATTTCGTAAAGCAAATGGATTTATTTTCTCTTTTACTATTAATTTTTGCAATAAATATTAAAACCACAGCATTTTTGAATAGAGAATGAAAAGACCTATCAAATGAGGTATCACAAGCCCTTACTTCCCATTTAAAAATTTAGGGGTTGCAACTGCCACTCGAAGGGGGTTAAATTTAGGGATGAAATATTTACGTTGCAGGATGTCAATTTCGAATCAAAAATTGACAAGTCTTGGAATTTTTTATAAATATGCGCATTAATTGAGATATTGAATTTACTCCATTTGGCTGTTCCACACTGTATATAATTATACACAAATATGGAAATATGTTATACTAATGTATTCCTTGATTACACATATTTTTAAACACTCTGCACTGCTGCTAAATTATAGTTGAATTAACAACGTATCGTTAAATATCTCCAAGGAGTGCATCGCATAGATGGAATATCCATCTTTCTGGGATGTATATTGCGAAAATCGTCTGATAACTTGATTTACCTTGATAGGTTAGTACAATACCTATCTGTTCTGTACTGCACTTGCTACTTAACACTGATCTTCAGTGATCTATTTTCGTAGCTGTTTCTAAGAATTATTAAAAACGCAACGGCTGCGTCTGTTGGTCGGTGTCTAGATGTCTAGATTGTTTTGTTCAATGTTATTTAAATGTCGAAGTTCATAATACAAGTAAATCAAACAAATTAATCCTGTGAGGGAGTTACAAAATTCACCGATGGTGAAAGCAATGACAGGGAAAATACTATGAAGTGCCAACTGGGAGCAATTGATGAAGTTTCCGCTATACTTGAATTTATTGGTATCCAAGGCAAATCCTCACGGGATTCATTTGTTTGATTTGCCCAATTATTGAGGCTTTTTGTCTGTAACTAATTTATAACACTAAATTAAATAGAGTGTACATAAATAAGTAAATTACATAGAAAAACGAATTTTTCTGAAATTTTGGCTGCCCTCTACATGCTGAGATTCATTCATTCATTTTACCATTCTAATTTGCTAACACACTCACTACTACAGATATTATTCATATTAAAATTCATTGTAAGTTGAACGTACAGTGACAATATCAATTAAAATTTGATGAACATTTACTTCAATTTGAGTTTTCCTTATTTTTATATTTCGCAACCAGCAATTTCCGTCTCCATGTGAAATTTGAAAATTCGTACTGTCAAAAAAATAATGTACATGACGGGAAAAATAATTTCATATTTGTTTTCAGTATATCTTATAATAGGGGAGTAGCAAAAATTTCAGAAAGCTACGACAATCCGTATAATTTGTAAAAAATTAACAAATAAAGAGATGCAATGTCAAGTGAATATAAAGCTTGTTTATATAAAGAAAGTTATTAATGAATATAATAACAGACAATTTATTATGAAGACAATTTTATTAAATATTACAAAAATTGTAATCCATCTACAAAATGCTGGTACTGTTTCTTCGCATCTTCTTTGAGTATTAAGCCACTGTTCTAAAAATTTTGTTAAATAAATCTCTGCGACAAATGGATTTCTCAAGGGTTGGTTTTTGAAAAAATGATTTTGCCCTAAATAAGTAATTATAGACAATAAATGGTAGGTAAATTATTTAAAATTTTGTTTTGCTTTCAAAATATTTATTATCGACAATATTACATTTTACATTACAATTCTTTAAATTCATTCAGTGATCAACGAAGGTGTATCTCTTACATATCGAATACTTCACAGACTAAATGATGAATTTGAAAACTCTTTTTTAATCACATACAATTATACAAGAGATATAGATTTTAAATAAGTATTTACAATAATTATTATGTTAATTATTAAAATTTCCAATATATTTTGTGTTGAAAGTTCAAGAGCTAATCAATAAGCCAATTTATTTCTACTGAAATATAGACAGTTTCATTATCTTTTCTTGTGTAATGCAAGTGCAGTTAAATGTCCATTAATTTAAATAATGATTAAATGTTATAAGGGATGGCTTATTATAGGACTGAGAGATCTGGATTAAGATCCTAGCGTTATTATCCTAAAATTGGTAGTACAGGGATTATACCCTTTCGGCTATGTTTTGGCAAATTATGTAAAAAATGTAAATACATGTTTTTCCGAGCGTTCTTCCGATAACGCGACAGTAAAGTATACAGGGCGTTTGGTAAATAGTTGTCCCCCTTTGACAGGTGATTCTTTATCCCAATTTAAGAAAAAAAAGTTTATGCAAGATGTGTTGGCTAATATTTCATCTTCGATATATAGGGCACTGAAATTTCCAAAAGAAAATGTTTTTTCTCTTATATATGTGATCATTTTAAGTGCCTCACTTGAGAATTTTCGTTATAACCCTCTGTACATGGTACGAGTGTAACAATTTTTATTTAATACGCTGTGACTTTCAAAATATATGCTCCAAACTGACGTGGAATTCTCTGGTGCTAAGTTCTGGTGCATACGTTTCAACAAATGCGTTTTTAGATGGCAGTCGCCTCGCTAGAAATCACTGTGAATAAATACGTCTTGCACTTGGCACTTTTAGATCGGGCTTCACCGTAAATAAGTACCATTTCATGGCCGCAGGGAGAACACCGGAATTTTGAAACATGATTACACAAGCAAAGAAAAGATATAAAACAATAAAAGCTATTAATGAGCGTAGATCGAGGGCACAAACAAAAACTTGACTTTGACACCAATCTGTTTAATAACAGCTATCATTGTATTGCGGCAAAATTAATTTTCTCAAAAATTTAGATCTGTTTACAGATGCTAT
Organism: Rhamnusium bicolor; assembly: GCA_029963845.1. Taxonomy (NCBI): domain Eukaryota; kingdom Metazoa; phylum Arthropoda; class Insecta; order Coleoptera; family Cerambycidae; genus Rhamnusium; species Rhamnusium bicolor. Next base: position 12,942 of record JANEYF010001099.1, read on the forward strand.
TACGTCGAATAATAATAATAAATAATTACTGCAAAACCGTCACAGATATCGGGAAAATAAAGGAATATTTTTTTTTCGAGATTAAAATGTACATACTTAGTAGTTGCCATTTTTTACTTGATGATGGTCTGACTATTTTTTTTGCTACTTTTCTTGTTACCCATTACCCACTGGCTAATGGTAGAGCTTCAAATTATCAGGAATTGGAAGTACTTTAACCAGGTATAATACACAGCGAATTTGGTTAAAATAGGTATAAATAGGATACATAAGGTTAGTTTTAATAATCCCTAGATGATGCCAACTTTGTTGACGAAACACGCATCGAGTGCAGTATATGGTGTTTTGGTGTCTTGTGGAAAACCACGTCATTGTTAGTTACTCAAGAAATAATCATGCAGAATTCATTATGTCAAATTTCTGCTAACTTAAATGCCTTGCTAAACTAAAATATTTTTCATCTATTCTGTTCATTTAAAAATTCATCGACTTCATCTCGGGATTTTGTTACCTTGGCAAATTCAGTCAAATTATTTCCCAGCAAAACATTTTTCTTAAAAACATTTTATTATCGATATGAGCGAATAATAGGTTTCAATTTACCTAACACAAAGTCCTAGAAATTTCAGGTGGTTACTTCGGCAAAGAGAATAAAAGGAAATCTTCGAATATTTTAAGAAAATATTTTAAGACTTCATTTAAAAAGCTGCGTTTTTACTTTTAAGGGTTTAATATGTTGTGTTTATTTTATAAGAAATATTTTTGTTTTAATTTGTAAGAGTTTTATTATAATATGTAATATATTTTACCATTTTTTGTAGATAGAATAAACGGTTTTATGTATGTCGTTTAAACATTTGTTCACTGAGATGCGTAAAATTATTTAAATTTTCCGGTGGGCCATTTTAGTATCCAGGACCTATAAATATATCATACAAGCTATCAACCTCAACGCGACATACATTCGTATCGTGTTTCATGTAACACTTCTTGCCACTCTTTGCTCTTGTCATATTTTCTCAAACTTCCGAAAAACATTAAATTAAAATTTATACACCTTCAAACAAGATATAGTCGTATTTCATGAATTTTTTCCTATATTCTTAAACGATTTTTGTAGTTTATGTCGCAATTCTCAGCAAAGATTCGGTTATTTCTCATCTAGTGTACCCTCATAACCTACAGCCCTTGAACGCATGCTCTAAACTTTTGAAAGAGCTTTATCGCTTTCATTCAGTGCTTTGAAATATCTCGCTCTCTGCGGTACAAAGCTTTCTGAAACTTCCCGATTTCGCGCCAAAACTCGCAACTCTTCACGAAGTTTTTAATAATTGAAATTAACGTTACTTTAATGTTGATTAACGTTTGTAAAATACACGTAAAATTTTCAGTGTTGTATAAAGATTAAGTAATTTAAACAAACTTTATTAAATGTGATATTGTGCACAGAAAGTCAAATGGAATTTTTTTTGTCTTTAGAAAAAAGTAAAGTCAAACAGTATTAAAAATTTTCATTTAAAGTTTACGTACTTATATACACCAGGTGTCCCATATTAAAGTAGCAAAAGATCACAGCCATAAATAAATAGGAATTCGAAAATGCAATTTGAAATATATATTTAGATACGTATACACGATATTATATTTTGGCTGGCCAGTAACCAATTTTGTTATATTAGATGAAGTCCTTTATATATTATTACCTTAAATGAATGCACATAACTTTTGAGCGGTTTATGAGATATTTTAAATTTTGTCATAATTTTAAAGGATGTAGATTTTTCCATTACATTTTTTAATTTAATATAACTTCCAAATTTTTAATGCGGCAGCTGATTAATCTAGAAATGAATTTTCATAGAATGTATTTGGCTAAAGATCTTTGTCTACAGGGTGTTCATAATTTTATATTGAACTTGTAGGATAAAAAACAAATAATGTCCTTTTGAATGAAACATCCTGTATATTATTTCATATTCGATTACAGAAATGCTTCCCGGCAATCTCTAGTGCATGATATATATTTTGAACATTTTTAAATATATGCTAATTGTCCCTATTTTGATTAAAAAAACTAATAATCAAAGCTTTTTATTAAATATCGTCTATTTTTTACATATTTTATATAAACTTCAAGTATTTAGTAGTATTACAGCAAAATAATCATCGTAGGAAAAATTATTTCAAATTACCTATCAATATAGTTAATCAACCCAAATAATACAATATGTAACAGTTCGATTCTAAACTTTTTTTTATAAAACGTGTCGATTAATTCATTCATTAATAAATCATAAATAATCAATGAGCAACTTTTTCATTACTTGTTCTATTTTAACATTTTTTCTACACTGCTATAACAATGTTTATAGCTAGAAATTTAGAAACAAAAAAAAACAATAAATAAATTTAAAAAAATGAGAAATGTTGATACTTTTTTACATTGAAGAAACAAAAAACAGAAAAAAAGAAAATGCTTTTCGATTCATAATAGACTTGTTTTAACAAACAGGTCGGAACGGTTCCGAATTTGGTTTTCTAATATTATTGGTCAATTTGCATTTGCAAAATTCATATACCAAGTTTCTACAGCTGAACCCGCCCTCTTTTGAGTCTCTAATTTATGGTGATGTAAAATGCTCTAGGACGTATTTTTGGAAAACGTTCTCGAAGCCCAAACAAGCAGATACGAGAATAAATGAGTATTAATGAAAAAACCCAGAGAATAAAAAAATGTGTCTTAAAATATTGATGAATTTGTTTAGATCCATAAACGTTATAAAGTGTAGCAAATTTCGTAATTTTATGTTTAAAGGTTTCTGAAATATTGGGAAAAAATGCACCTCTTTGAGGGGCTGTAGTTCCCTTACGAAATATTTCTCAATACATGCTTATAAAACTTTTGTCTTAAACATATTCTATCACCTGTTTCAATTTATATCAATAACGGAGCACCCTGTATATTATATATTATAATTATTATTATTAAGATTAATGCTACTCTTCAATTTACTCTGCGTACCCTATTTCTTTATAAACTCCAACCACATAACCAATAAACTGTGTGAATGATGAAATGAAAATCTGCAAAACAAGTTATAATTTTACCTGTAAGATCGTGGTAGGTATTTAAGTAGAGTTACTAAATATTAATATTCTACACCAATACTAGAATTTACATTTTGTTGATCTTATCTGTGAAGTACCGAATGTGAATTATAAGTATCTCTCTTAATAAACTTACGACAATCAGGGCCGGAGCGAGCGGGGGAGGGAGGGTAGCGTCCCCCCATTCAGATCTAAAGGGGTGCCATTCAGACTCAGACAGACCTAAAGGGGAGCCGCCACGCGCTAAAATACAAATAAGTATTTACATTTTTTTTAAATTAATGTATATTATCGTTTCTTTTTATTAATTCCGATTTCCGATTAAAACGTATCTAAATTTGATCATTCACTAAATATGTACTGAGAGCGCCAACGCCAACGCAATAAATAACCACACAGGGAAAAATGTGTGATATTTTACCACAATTGTAGAAAATTGTACTCCAAATTGGTCTTAAAAAAGTGACAGGAACAATTTGTGCAAATAAATAATACTATTTTTTGGAGCAATGATTTTGTACAGTTTATGCATTAACATTGTTTGAAATTTTTTGTACAAACTTAAAAATCACATAAATTGATTTCTTTACAAATTTAGAATTATGGTTGCATAAAAAATACATCATTTTATTCCACTTGTGGAACAGATGTCTAAACAGATTAAGTTAGTTTCTACAATTTGTGTAAAATTTTTTAAATATATTGTGAAGGTTTCCTAAACAAACTTTCGCATCTAAACTTCTTCACTTGTAAAACTTATATTTACAAAAAAATAGTGCTCTTAAGTGACACAATGTTTCTAGTTTTTTAAGAGAGTATGTTTTTAGTTTTCCACAATTTCTAAATGAGAAATCCACAGATTGCGTAATTTCGCGACACGCGTTACCTATATGCTTATCGTGGCGGGCGCGACCTCTACAATTTTTTAACCAATAGCAGTATTGAATGATTATCTTTATGTGAAACAAATGAAACAATTATACAAAATTTTATAACAATATCGCCAAATTCATTGTGAATAGTAGTATGTTATTAATTTACCCAGTTTGTGAGGGCGGCATTGATAAAGTTAGGCATAGATTACTTTATTGTTTAACGGAAATAAATACGTTGGGGCCTATACTTTTGACAAATTTGTCAGTATCCGTTTATAAAATCACATCTTTATGTTACACAATTTGTGCAAACCTTTTAAACAGTTACTTAAAACTAACTGTAAATAGAATGGTAACAAAATATATAGTTTAGGGACACGCTTAACAATAAATTAAGCCTAATTTGCTATAACTTGTTGAATAAAAATAAATAAATTTGACTCTAAATTTCGCCAATTTAGTACCCACCCCTTCTTTTAGTTGTTTTTTCAAATTTTGGCTTATATGGAATAAAAAGTCGTATAAGTGGTAGCGGCGGATTCAGGGGGGGATGGGCACGTGTTCCCCTTCCGTTTATGTGATAAAAAGAAACAGTTTCCAAAATTTATATTTCCATATTTAATTTTAATTTCCCGTGTTCCATAAACAACAATATTAACTGTTATTATATTATACACGTGTATGTATGTATGTACATACACAAAATTATTTCAACCTATAACCACCGACTTTGAATGCTTAAATAATTTTTTGCAATTACATCAAAAAAAGAAAAATTGTTTTGACGAAATCTATTTTTCTAAGAAATGTTTTTGCAACTCGAATTTCTATCTTTTTTTTATTTTAGAGCGTTTGACCTTGAAAAATACAAAATTTTGGAGCCACCGCTGATAGGGGGCGCCAAAATTGTCCCCCCAAAGTAATCAACGTCGCTACGGCCCTGTGGACAATTTATAGAAAAACATTATAAATGTATAAATGTAGTAAGGATTAATATACATACATATATGTGTATTTTTCTTCCAGTAGTGTTAAAATATTTATAATCTTAATGACTAAATGTCTATACATCTTTCATCAACTTATTAGAAGAAGAAGAGTCAACGTAACTTAACCTATACACTTAAATATTCATAGTGTTGTGGATTTTATGTTTATTATGTATAATGCTAATTGTTTTATCTAATAACTAATTTGTACGTTTACATAAAAATTACATTTCTGAATACCCTGGTAAAAGAATAAGTTACAGTTTTTTATGATTACATTGGTAAGGTCTTAGCTTCATGTAATTCGGTTCGTATATAAAAAAATTACAGATTCTGAAGAGAGCGGCTAGAGCTGAAACTATCCTCTGTTCACTTAAACTTTACAGCGTTAGCCAGGATAGATAACAAAATGCGCTCTTCTTCTTGGTGCAGACGATAGGCAGATGTACACAAGTGCAAAGTTCCTATAGTGGTTCATTTTCATGTTATTTTATTTCATAAGCATCGGTTGTAGTAGGGCATTTCACTCACTTAATTCCAACCTAAGACTGCAAAGTTTAATGAATCGAGTTTAGTCAATTTAGATAGAACTAGTTTATTGTCCAATTATCGACAAAAAAATTGCTAAATTATGTATTAATGTTTTATTCTATATTTGATTCTTAAATAGTTATGGATGGACACCCTGTATAATTTATTGCAATATACAAATTATTAATATGATTTAAATTTTAATAAGCAAGGAAAATTTTAAATATTTTCTTACCTCGTTTCTGACATATAGTTGTAAAAGTGTTATTTATAATTAGGGCTGTCAAAAATGTCCCGTGAGACAGTGGCGTACGCGAAATTAACTAATACGAGAAACAATAAACTGTTACAATTTATAACAATGTATGTAAAACTTACCCTCTTAACTAACTTGATGAACTAGCTTGCTTATCACAAACTGGAGAAGATGTGTAGCCATTTTGCCGCATCAGGTATGTTTCTATGGTTGTCTCCATGAGTGATGTTCGCTTTGGTGAAAATATATTCTTATATTTTGAAAACGACCGTTCGACACTACTATGTCGCATACGCATACGTAAAATAGTCTTTGAACGCACTTAACGGATCTGGGGCTGCACCATCACATATTTGTCTTAATTTGGTAAAACCGGTGTCTTTATTTAACACACTTGCGAACTTTTCTTTAACGCGCTCATTTGTTGCATCACCTATAGCGTGTAGCAGTATATTTACTTCGTCCACTATTTGCAGTGACTTCGCTAACGACAACGCACTGTTTTCTAATTTTTTTATGCTTTCATGTAATGGGTTATAGTTCTTCGCAATATTTTTTAAAGCGGTTTCAACAGAAATATTTTCGAATTTTGTCTGGCTTTCCTTAATAGCTGCAGCCTCATCTGGATTGAATTGTAGTATCACAGCTTTTATTTGTTGGAAATATTCATAATAAAAAAGTTGCCTGCAACCATGTTTCCCAACGTGTAAGAATCGGCTGTGGTGGTTCAGAAATATCGGGACACTTGCTATGAAATGCACGTTTAGGAGATTTAAGAAACACTTTTTTTGTACTTGCTATTAATGCATCCATCTCTGGAAAATCTTTTCGAATAGTTTCTGCCACAAGATGTAAAGCATGCACTCTACAGTATGTATAAACGTACAATCTTGTTCTTGCAAAGAACGGCCTACCGAACGCATTGTCACGGCGCCATCAGTCACAAACATCAACACTTGACTTTTTGACAGTTCAAATTTTTCCAACGTCTCCAGCACCACCCTGGTAATTGTTTCGCTAGTACACTGACTTAGTCTTTTACTAATTAGTAACAGTGGAACTGTCGGTTTAAGAGGGTCCAGTACTCATACTATAACATTTAAAATAGAATTTTTTTTTACAATCTGTTGTCTCATCAACAGATAACCACAGCCGTGCATTTTTTAATTTACATTTCATCTTATTTACCATATCTACGTGTACAGTTCGTAGATAGTTGCATAACGTTGTGCGACTTGGTAACTTCACCTGGGCATTCTATTTATTCCAGAACTCTTGAAATGGTTGTTTATCGAGTATGTGCAGCGGAACATCACAGGCAATCAGCATTAATAGTAAATCAAACTTAAACTGTGTTGTCGAAAGCACGCCATTTTTTTTATTTTTATGGTGTACACTATTTACGTGAAGTCCACAGTCACGCTTATCCCAGCACATCAAATCTTTCTCGCACACTTTACAAATTATTTTATCACCATCATAGAATAAATTCGGGAATTCATCTACGAATTTATTAACTTTGTCAGCAAATGGCCGTTTTCTACCACTGCGTATGTCTGCCATGCTTTATTATTAAATTAGTATCAACAATACAGTACAACAAATAAAATAAATACAATATGCAATACGCCCAAGTGACTTAACGTGTACACAACTCGAAAGCTAATAATAGACTGGACTGGAGAAAGAGTTTCGCGGTCAAGGTGAATGCCAGCGACAGTAAGTACATCTGTACTCTACGACCATGATACACAGAAACGATTTGCAGTTTTATTTATAATGTAGGTACATATGTATTTCATAATAATTTTACATGAACATGAATGCAAACAAGTTGAAAATGTTAAGCAATGTCGGAAAATGTGAAAACGAGATATACCACAAAATCTCCATCATCTTGAAGATGATAAACTAAAATAAATAATTTTATTATTAGTAAAAATATCACCCCTCTTAAAGGCAAATGAATATTTTTTTATTGAACAACTCAAAAGTGAATAATTTTTTGTTGCCTAATTAACTTAAACGAAAAGAAAATATATTTATCAAGTCTATTTGAAAACAAGTATCTCAAATTAACTAATAAATTAAATTCATCAACGAAAATATAAAAATAACTATTTGATATTATTAGAAAATTAATATTTTCTTCCGGAGAGTGCCGTGCTCTTAAAAGTTATTTTGTAATCAAAGTTCCTTGCTGGAAGCGTTTCCAGGAAAAATAACACACCAGTGGGAACGCAAATTAATTAAATCATCTAGACGCCTTATATTTTTTCACATTAATTAGGGCTAATAATATGAAGCTACAAAATTCTAAGCTTATATTTTTTTTGACTAATCGAACTGAGGCGGATTCAGTAGTTTTTCTTGCGGCAAAAATTAGAACGAATATAATTAAAAATTTTATCAGATAGATAGATTTTTTTCACCAATATACGATACAAAAAATTAACATTTGATCAGTCAGAAAACACACTAAATAATAAGTCTTACATAAATAAGAAAACATGTATAAGGTTAAGGTAAAAATTCAAAGCAAATTAATCCTAATAATATTGCATTTAAAGAAACACATAAATAAAATTTACTTAAAAGAATTAAGAAGCATAAATTCAAACAAAAAAATATTTAACACCATTTTTTACAATATAAAAAGAGACAAATACTAAATAGTGATACAAATAATTAATTATTTGGTCAAAGATGGATTGAAATGGAAATATAATAACGACAACAATTGTTTTGCTAATTATTATTTCTTTGTAAAAATCTCCATTTCATTCCAACTCTGAATAGAAATTATTTTTTGAAAAAAATTTCCAATTAATTCCCTTCATTTAAACCTTTTCCTTATTTTTTCTTTTCCCACTTCCAAACAAAAAATATGTTGAAATATGATAAGAACCAAAAGGCACTCCTTACAAGAATAAAATCTGGCTAAAGTTTAATTTTGATTGTTATTCGTGATCAAGTGCATATCTGACAATAGATATTTGCTGTCACGAAAAAATATACTTCCAATAAAAATATACTTTGGCTTTTATTGTTTTATCGTTTTTTTTGTGAAAACAGCTACCACTACGAAAAAAATGTGACCAAAAAACTTTTTAACTTAAATTTCCTGTCATACGACTTAATTGTCAAATTGGTCTATATAAAAAAAAGTTGTGTTAGAAAATCTCTTGGGGTTCTTTGTAAATCCACCTTTAGAATAAAACTATTGTGTCCAATTTAAATAGAGTTGTGGCTCCAAGCGGCTACTGATCACATGCGACATATGATCGATGTGAGTCAAACCATTTTAAAATGCTAAAAAAACTTTTATTTCTCTTTAACTTTGAAGAGCCATGCCTACAACTCTGCAGTGCAGCATTTAACAACTAAACTATGAAAACGAATCAAATCACGTGAAATTCAATTTTAAGTGGAATTTTTGTAGGGCATAGTAAAATTTGTATAATGATCGCAAATATATATAATTTCTAGAATATGGTTCCGTGGTCTAGAGGTAACGTACTTGCCTCGAAACTTCGGGGTCCCGGGTTCGATTCCCGGTCGAGGAACTCGGATCTTTCTGTGAGAGAGATTAATCGTAGTATACTCGGATATTGGGTGTGTGTCCATTGTCTCTAAATGTGTAGCCCTCTCCCACACAAGGTCATTCCAGACCTTCAGGGATAAAGGGGGTTGTAATTTCATGTGGTGTTATTATTATTATTATTATTAGTATTATTACAAATAATAAAATAATTATTAGGTATTACATAAGCATCCTTTCAAACCTAACATGATAAGAATAATAAGTACCTATAGTTTTTATATTTTGTATTATCATTCGTATCTGAATGAGCTAGTATAAAAGTTTTAGGTAGATAATTAATCAGATACAACACTTCAAATACATTTTATCGTAGAAACTATTAAAACAACTAGTCAACCTAGAAGCAAGATTACATTGGATTAAATAAAAGGATTCTTAGGATTAAGTCGAAAACATTAAAGAAATATGGACTCGTCAAAACGAATGTGTCACCTGCAAAAAGGCTGAATTTCTCTAATGCTTTACTATTTGGCAAGTTATTGATATAATTAAGAAACAGTATTAGCCTCAGAACATAACGTCGATGTACACCAAATTTAATAATTAATAAATATGAATCAGTATTATCGTTGAGTCAAGGAACATTAAAGAGGCGCAAATGTATGTCGAAAATCGTTACCAACGGTGGATCCGATATCTAGTGAGCGGTGCCACTCACGTTTGGATTCGAGATTTCTCATTCAGTTCGTCAATTGATAATAGTCATGCAGTTCACATCGCATCTAGTATGCTCCTTCGTACCGTTGTTTATTTGTTTTTATTCGTTTCACTTTTGATAAAATTGTGTAGTGTGTAGTACACATTATACCATTTTTGAATATTTAATACTAGTTTCCACCAAGAATAAGAACCATTGATAATTTTTACCACAAGCGTACTTTGTATGTTCTAATTTTTGACTAGGAAGAATTTAATTGTAAGTAATGTTGTGCAAATGGATATTAGATAATTTACTCGCCGATACATTTGGCAGGAATACTAGTTTCAGCTCAATATTTTATATAATATAAAAAAAAACAAATAAATATAAAATAAACTAAAATATAGATAGATACCGGCTCGGTGGAGTAGTTGGCTGGAGCACAGGATAGCAAGTGTGACTTAAAAATCTCTTCATCGTCCTGCGGGTTCAATTCCTGCTATCGGCACTGGCAGTGTCGATAAGAATCGTCGTCGGTGGTCCCCGTTTTTTCATAAGAATAACCTTCGCCCATGCAACTTCGACTATGGATTTGGGGGTTGTCTAATTTCTGTCGTGTTTATGTTTACGTTGATAGATAGATTTATTTCCCAAAAACAAAATTACAATTTAATTCGTAATTCATAATTCAAAATAACTTTATAATATTACACAGTAAAAAATATAAATAAATGACCTTTAGAGAGGGATCGCGGAAGAAAAGAAAATAGAAGAGAGAACGAATAACAGCAACAATAATAAATTAACAGAGAAAGAAAGAATTTGAGCTAGATCTTCCAAAGTTGCAATCGTAAAATTCTATAAAACGTATAATTATTGAAAGTTTACGATAGAGATTCTGATTGATGTTAAATGTTAGTTAAGTCCTTCATTAATTTATTGTTGTTAATAATTAACTAATTAGTTGATACAGTGAGTAAGTGTCAGTTTATATAATTAGGTACAATGTCTCTCTTGCTTTAAATCAATTTAGTTATATCTCAACCTGTTGACATGTCCTACATTTTATTTGGGTATTGGCGCTTGTGTTTGAAAAGGAATAATAAAGATTAATATTATTATAATACAGATTGTTACTATCCAGATTACTCCAGTAATCACCCCGTATATTACAATATCATAGTAAAAAATTACAGAACGTGTGCTTCATTTGGTTCCTTATTATGACAATATTAAATTTGTATCTAACGACGTTTCGGATTTATTAATAAATAACAATCACTCAAGGTTCGCCTTTGTGGGACTGTAACACCGTTAGGACTATTTGCGGACACATGTCTATATGAACTTGTTTTCATCAAATTAATTTACTAGTTGAAAATTTTCCCCGACGCATTGAATTATCATCTGTATCTACATATAGATAATTATACTATGTTCTACACAATATAAAACAAATTTTCTGGAATATTGAATTTGCTTCCCATGACGGCATATTAATTATTCATCACAGATGGGTCAATCGCCCAGAGACAAATATCTTTTCAGTTCTTGGGAAATATAAAGCATATTATATTTTTAACGATACAAAAGAAGTCCTGAAATTTTATGTGACGTACTTCAAAAGCAGAAATAAAACCAACTTTTTGCTGGAATAAAATGTTTAATTTCAGAGAATTAATCTTCTAATTATTATGGTCACGACATATGCATGATAATTTGACGTAAGCCTTATTTGTGTTGGATTAGTTATACTCAAAAGTAATACTACAGGACTAAGTAGAATTCAAAAATAAATATACTGCGTGGTACGAACAAAACCAAAATTTCTTGTTTTACATTGACCTTTGTCAATTTAAGAATGCCAATATGCATTTATGCACAATTTATTTATAACTAAGCCTGGCCAAGGTCATTAATCCTACAGAGGCGTACTGGGTATGCATCATATCATAATACTTGAATAAGTACAATAATAAAAACAAAAATATTTTATATATTGTGATGTATGTTTTTGTACTATTTCGTTCGCTTTAAATTCTTTTTTATGTATTTCCTTATATTTTGTAAGCTTAGTGCTGCACATTATTATTAAACTGTTAAATGACGTTCACACATGTACATTGTATATCTAAGTGATAACTTATAATAAATAAATAAATAAATAAAATAAATGGAAATAAATTTTATTAATACTGGTACACTTTAGAAAAATATGTGCAGAACTTACCTTCTTAAGCAGATTTATGAAGTAGCTTGGTTGTCGTTATCACAAACTGGGACACTTCTATAATAACTGTGTAGCATCAGATATGTTTCTACAGTTGTCTCCAGTAAGCGATGTTCGCTGTGGTGAAAAAATATGTTTGTATTTTGAAAAGACCGTTCGACATCTACGGAAGTAATACGAGGCATAAGTAAAACACTCTGTGAACTCACTTAACGCAGCTGTAGATGCACCATCACAATTTGTCTTAATTTGGTAAAATCAGCTTCATTTTTGCATCATTCATAATCTGTAGCTGTGTATTTACGTCGTCCAATATTTGCAGCGATTCCACTAACGACAACGAAGTATTTTGCAATTTTTCTATTGCGTCGTGTAGTCCTCTATAATTGTTATAAATAGTTTTAAATTTGTTTCAAGGAAACATCTTGAAAGCTTGTCTGGCTTTCCTTAATAGCTGCAGCCTCGTTAGGGTTGAACTGTAGTATCACAGCTTTTATTTATTAAAAAAACATTCAGCATAATAAAGCTGCCTTCAACCCACGTTCCCCAACGTGTAAGAATCGGCTCTGGTGGTTCTGGAATACCAGGACACAGTGTGTGAAATGCTCGAGTCGTTTAGGAGATTTGAGAAATACTTTTTTTGTATTTGCTATTAATGCATCTACCTCTGGAAAACATTTTCGAATCGTTTCTGCTACAAGATGGAACGTATGCACTTTACACGTAAAATGTAAAAACCTACAATCGTCTTTTGAAGAAAACGGCCCACCAAACGCATTGTCGCAGCACCGTCGGTCACAAACATCAACACTTGACTTGTTGACAGTTCAAATTTTTCGAAAGTCTCCAACACCACCCGAGTAATTGTTTCGCCAGTACACGCAGTTAGTCTTTTGCTAGCTAGTAAAAGTGGAAATGTTGGTTTAACAGGGTCGAGTACACGTACTATAACATTTAAAATAGAAGTTTTTTTACAATCTGTCGTCTCGTCAACACTAACCACAGCCGTGTATTTTTTAAAGCACATTTAATCCTATTTACAATGTCTTCACGAACACTTGGTACATATCTACGTAACGATGAACGATTTGGTAAATTCACCTGGGGATTGTATTTATTCCAGAACTCCCGAAATGCTGGTTTATCCAATATGCGCAGGAAACATTACAGGCAATCAGCATTAACAGTAAATCAAACATAAACTGAGGTTCCAAAGAAGACACGCCATTTTTTAATTTTTATGCCGGTTACTATTGACATGAATTTTGCAGCCGTATTTATTCCAGCACATTAAGTCTTGATCACAAACTTTACAAATTATTTTACATCCGTCATAGAATAAATCCGGAAATTCATCGATAAATTTATTCACTTGATCAGCGTACGGTCGTTTTCTACTCTTTACGCTCAACATTATTTATTATTTATTAGTACTCTATGCATCGACCGACAGATAACAACTGAAGTGTGTCGTGTCATCGTCATCGTAAGCAAGCGGCGATTGGTATTGCGCCCGACCCTGAATCTACCATCGCTTGGCCAGGCTTATTTATAACTTATCATTTAAGAAACATCCAATTAAAGTTAAGGTTTCTGCTCCTCCACAGATGATGACAACTAATAAATAATTTGGTTTAGGGCCGGTATATCCATCTTCAGGTAAAGTTACCGAACAGATAAATTTAAGAATAAAATTGTTAAACCAGTCAAATAGTAGTTACTATTTTATTGTTGACAGTTATTCCATATGAGAATATACTTCGCTGTGATCAGTTTTTTGCAAAACTAGAGACGTAATTATTAATATAAGTCTGTTTGGTAACTAACAGCCATTCTACCAGAAAATGGATATGTCGGGCCTAAGGGAGTTGCACTAAACCTTACATGTTTATGCATGCGCAGTACGATTTTCATTTAACATTTAACTAAAAGTTAAAAGTTGGTCAACTCTTAAACGTAAAATGTAAAATGCTAAATTATAAATGTGTTGTACGATGCTTTAACTCATAAATGTTAAATGCTAAATTTTAAATCTTAAATGATAAAAATGTTAAATGTGTCTGCATAAATCCACCTTAAGTATCCGTTATTATTGACACTTAACCTGCTGTATAACAGATGTCGCCACTTGGTTAGATTTCAAATCAGAATATTTCTAAATTTCAGGAAACATTGATCACTAACTTTTAAAACTGCGGCAAAATTTATGCTGTGCAAACTTTTTCTCTATTTGTAAGATATTAAAGGGCAACAACAATTCTTGTTTTAGTGGTCTGTAACTTATACTTTCTTTGTGTATTGCATTAGTTTTTATTTTAACTGAAATAGGGTAGGCAATTTTTTTTTAACTAGCCTTAAATTTACTAAATGTACCTAACTTTGACGGGCGGTCAAAGTTGGCAACGGTGGTTAAAGTTATGTATTAATTTGCTTATTTTGTTTTTTAGTCATGGCATCACCACGAAAATATACCTGTTAAGATAAAGCCAGATTAGATAAGGCATTATAATTTATTAGATCGGGTCGAATTTCAAGAACGAAAGCTCGCAAGGAATTTAATATTGTAAAGGGAACAATAATAAATAAGATCAAAGAGAGATACTCTGGAAAAATTGAACGCCCTTTTTGTGTTTTTAAAAACTGAGGAAGACGGTATGGTTACCCACATTTTGAAAGTAAGTGAATGGGGACTTCCTTTTAATAGGATCGATTTGCAATATTTGGCGAGGGGAGCTATTAAATAGAAAGGGTGATATAATACCGCAGTTTTCAGAAGGGAATATCCCAACACTTAAATGGTGTTCCAGTTTTATAAGAAGGAACGGTGATAAATTGTCTTCAAGGATGTGCCATAACCTATAATTAAAAAGGCTCGATTGTCGGCAGATGATTTAAAAAAAGTATTTTGACGATCTGAAGAATACCTTAACAGAAAATGGAGAGATCGTTCAGCCATGTAGAATTTATAATTATGATGAAACAAACCTATCAAGCGACCCAGGAATATATTTTAAAAAATGCTATCAAATATGCGGAGAGGATCCGTGATTTTTCAAAATCTAGCGTGTCTGTCATATTTTGTGGATCTGTAAGCAGGGAAATACTATCACCATATGTAGTATATAAGGCAGAAAGCTATGGATGACATGGATGGAAGGCGGACCACCACAAACACGCTATAACCGTAGCAAAAGTGGGTGTTTCCATTCCGTAATTTTTACTGATTGGTTTATGAACCTATTTATTCCTCAAGTGATAAAAAAATTCCAACGAAAGTGTGGTATTATAAAGCGACAATTTCTCTAGCCATCTTTCGCTAGAAGTACTGACAGTTGCAGAGAAGCATCACATAATATTTGCATGCTTCCCAAAAAAATTCGGCCAGGACGTGGCCTTTTATGCACCACTGAAAAAAATGTGGAGGCAGATCTTAGATTCTTGTAAGCAGTCCCAAATAGAAAGTCTCAAACTGTTCAAAAGGATCATATCCCAAAACAGTTAAAAAATTATGCACCAAATAATTCTTCACAAAATTTAGTGTCTGGTTTTAAAAAGTGTGGCCGTATAATTCACAGGAAGTAATAAACCGCTTACCCAATTGTGTATAAAATGAAAATAATGATCCTACTCAAATTTCGAGTCTCCATAGCATATGTTAAAGACCATGCGATATGGTGATGAAACAACATCCAAGAAAAAATGGAGAGCCCAAGTAGATGTTCAACCTGGTATTAGCATTTCGGACGAAGATTTAAATCTTCCAAGTAATGTAAGAAGTTCAGAAATCTTCTCCCAAGAAGAGTTCTTTCACCAAAATATTGACATTTTCGAAAAAGTCAGCCAGTCTATTGCGAAAAGAGTCAGAGCTTATGTAGAATATCAGGGAGAACAATTTGAACATTCTTTACTTCCATTTCATTACCGACACACACCGCCATACACTGCCAAATAGACTTTTGTTTTTCGATTGACTTTCCCTGTCGGAGAAATAAAACATACTAGGTTATTTTTTAAAGTAGGATTCTTGTTTTAATCTTTCTGATGGTTTATTTGAAGTTTAGTTTATTTGTGTGATTAACGAACAGAACGTCTTTCCAAATGAGGATATATTCTAAGATGAGTAGGTGACTGATTAAGTGATAAAAGCTTCTTAATCCAAGCATTGCGTTAAAATGGGACAAATGAACGTCAGTACACAAACGTAAAAATTATTACATTTCGTAATTATTCAGAAACATGCAATAATTTTTTGTTGCCTTGTAGTTGTGGATTAAGTAAATAACGATTGCTTACTTACCTGACAAATAATGCGGTTATTTGCTGTTATTAAGGGCGTCAATAACTGGAAGTTTTAAGGTTACTTTAGTTATTTTCTTTACGTGCCTGAAAGTTACCATAAATATGACAAATCTGTTTAAATACCCCCTCAGATTCCAGAGGTTTTTATTCGGTTTATTTTGGAGTTACCCTGAACAAAGACAATCATATCATTATGGAGAAATTCTGCAGGTAGAGGTATTTCAAAACATTATGACCTGTGAAATGTGCAAAAGGCGGAGCTTATTCCGAGCTATAAGTATATTTTGAAAACATTTACTCAGCTATCTACTATCTGTATACAATGGAAGCTCGGGATGTTTTTAGGAAGTGGTGTAACTGAGCTGACGGCCAGAGTTATGCCTCTGTGCATATGAAGGTCGAAGCTCATAAGGTTTTGAAACACCTCTACATAAGTAAGGTTGTCGCATTAAAACAAAGTGAATTTTATTTACGTATATCATATATACAATAGGATCAGTAAAATAATCAAAGTAAAATAGTATAAACCAAACAGCAAAAGTCTGTTTTTTTTTTGGACCACACAGTATATCAAATTAAATTATGTTTATTGAAATACTTTAATGAATACTTTAAAGATACTTCTTTAATTGGGATAGCATATCAGAAAAATATGTATGTTTTCTATAACATATTTACGATTTATTCCTTTGAATTCTAGTGAACTGATATTGATCAATACAGGGTGGGGAAATAATGCGTCTGACTTCGATATCTCGAGTTTTGTGATAGTTAGAAACTTGATTAAAAACATTAGTAAACTAGACGAAAAGTTAAAGTCGAATATACAGGGTGAGCCAAGACGATTGTACAGGGTCAAGTAACATTTCTTTAAATGAAATGCCATGTATATCAGAACATTTTTTGAAACCTATTTGTGACCTCCTTTCACTCCCGTGTTATTATTGACTTTCTCCCAACCACTTGGATGTAACTTTTTTTTTTTTTTGTAGAAATTATACAAGTTACACGTGTATATTAAATATCACTACAATCGCAACTATCGATTTAAGAAAAAATATGTTAGTACCAGTTATGAGATATCTGTGTGATGCCATTTTTACTTCCTAAAGGTATACAGGGTGGCCCAAAAAGGATTTTTAAATTTACAACTTTTTGAACTGAATTTTCTCAATTTTTTCAAATGGTATATTATTGGACGATGTGATGTAGGACTGAAAACGAAGATTTTTTGTACGTGCATTCCTATGGCTATTTGTGACCATTTTCAATTTATAGAACAATAACTACAAAATTCAGCAATAAAAATTAAAACAATTCAAATCATTCATTCAACGGAAGGTATCATAATAAGCGTGTTACATGATGCCCATAAAAAACATTACATGGACTGTTACCAAAATTTGAAGGAAAGGATAATAAATGCTTTTAGAAGTATCACTCCGGCAATTTTATGAACAGTAGAAACCTCATTTCAAAGACGCATTGAAATGTGTGTCAATCAAAATGGGCAACATGTGAAGTACTTTTTATAATATCTTCTCGTGAATTACAAAAAAAATATATTTTTAATTTTTATTGCTGAATTTTGCTGTTATTGTTTAATAACTCGAAAATTGCGAGATGTCCGTACAAAAATGTTCGTTATTTAACTCTACATCACATTGTCCAAAAATATACAGGGTGTTCCATTTGAAGAAATTAAGAAAATTCAGTTTAAATAGTTGTAAATTAATTTTGGCCACCCTGTATACTTTTAGGAAGTGAAAATGGCCGAGTGTCATCACACAGATGTCTCATAACTGATACTAATATATTTTTTTCTTAAAATCGATCATAGTGACTGTAGTGATTTTTTTTAATATACAATGGCATAAATTCAACAAAAATAATCATTATATCCAAGTGGTTAGGAAAAGTCAATAATAACACAGGAGTGAAAGGAGGCCACAAAGAGACATTTAGAAAAATGGTTGTTGACCCTGTAGAATCGTCTTGGCTGACCCTGTATATTCGAAAATAATTTCCACTTATAGACTTTTTTGTCTAGTTTATTTATGTTTTTAAATCAAGTTATTAGTTATCATAGAACTCGACATATCAGATCGGAGTCCTATATTATGCAGATTTTTTTTTTAATAATAAAATAATATTTGTTACTTCACTGACATAGTGAGTGATAAGTGTATCCCTCTGGTGGTTAGTGCTACTATCAGTCAGACATCCCTGATGTCTTGGTAACTGATAGCGACCAGCAAAGCAGATATCAAGAGCTTCGACCTCTAACCCTGGTGGGCTAAACTATACTAAATAAGATTTGCAGGAAACAACTACTCAGCGGACAAAAAGCCCTGTACCTGATTGAATTGAACCTGCAAATCTTGTTTGGTAGCTAAGATCATTTGTCAATTCTTCACTAGATATAGACCAGTTTGGAACTTTTATGTTCTCGTCAGTATGCCATAAGTAATGGAAAAGACAAATAATAATAGCAAACCAGGCTAGCGTATAGCAGACTAAGCAAAACTCTGTTTTGTTTAGTCTGTGAGAACATAAAAAGTTCAAAACCGGTGAGGAATTGACAAATCATCTTAGCTACCAAACAACATTTGCAGATTTAATTCAATGCATGTCGGGGGCTTTTGCCTGCTGGGTAGTTGTTTCCTGCAAATCTTATTCTGTTACTTCACTGTTCAAATATTGTTGCTTAGGATTGTTAATTATTTTTAATATGTGACTCTTGTAGTGTAAATACATTTCAACATTTGATAAATTTCATTGACAGTGTGTTTAATGTATTATATAAATATTTCTGGTTATGAAGGATTTACCATTTACAGTTGATCGCAACCAAATTTTAAATGGATCAAAATCGTTGACAAATCTAGGCCACATGCGAGCATATTTTGATTTCAACTAATGGGTTGTTTTAGAATATTGTTACGCCACTGGAATAAAATCACTATTGAAATTTTCAGTCATGCACATAATCTTCGTATTATTTTAGATGAGATCAAAATTTGATGTTCACGTAAAAAATTTGTTACAGAGAACATATTTGCGTCTAAAAATGCTGTCAGCATTTAAAAGTATTTTGAATTTCAAAATATGCAAAAAACTGTGTGAAACTAAAATCTAGTGTTTTGCATATTATATAGATAGAGATAAATCATAGACCATAATTATACTAATCTTAGTGTTGATACAAATAATGACCTTGAGGCAGCAGAAATAAAACAGTCGTAACGTTTGGGCCACCAAAGTTGGCGAGAAAAAAGAATTCTAGTTTATATATTATTCATAATTTTCCATACACGTAAAAAAAATTTCGATCAAGTTTGAACCTGAACAAAAATTGATATAATCAGTCTTTAATTTCTATAGTACTACAGCTATGATTTCTTAATTTACTATATCTTATTTTAATACCTGTCCATATTCCACTCGCCCACTTTCGTCGCCCAGACAGTAAAGAGTACAAGGTATATTTATTGTATTTCGACTGACAAATAAATAACATTTTAAAATTTATAAACGTAATATTATATAAGCTATAAATATACATGCTGTGTCAGAATAACCTGCTATAACGAGTTTACTTTCTTTCGCTATTTTAATTATTCAAATAAAACGCCCACAAAAAAATACATACGTATATTTAGATATAGAAAACAAGAGTGTCAAGGCGTGGTTAACAAGTAATAAACTAGGTACATACAATGCATAAAAAAATTATACAAGCTTCAGAAAACATTTACATTATTTTCAACTAATAAGTCTATTTTAGGGCGCCACCCGCCTTTCTGGTTTTTTTTTTTGTTTTATACTAAAGTCTAGGAAAGTTACATATTTTAAACGTCTAAAAACTACACGCACTAGGGCCGTTGAAAGGGGGAAAGAACGGTTACTTTTCATAAAAGTTTATCGCACAGTTCAAGAGCAAAACTAAAATTCTAAGGGGCTTTCTCCACCTCTAGATAGATAGGCAAATCAGCCTTTTGATGCAAATTTTAATCTGCAGATTTCCAGCTCAAACTCAGAGCGGAAGCTGTTTACTTTTTAATAGGTACCTATTTTAATAATAATTAGAAGGAATCCTATCTTCTCACATAGCTTTCCTATGTCATATACTTCGTAACTCCGTTACCATAACAGCTCAACCAGACAAAATCTTGAACACAATCCCAGCAACAGGCACTACTCACTCGCTCAAAGGCCAACTCTAGTCTGCCGGCGAAACCTAACCGTTCTCGTACTAGCGTTCCCCCCTTGTCCCCACACAGCGGTGTTCGCGCTGGTGCACTAAAGGTCCAGTGGTCGCACAAATTATCAAAGATTTACAAGTTAGTAAAGTCGGTTCTAGAATTTTTAAGGTTGACCTCAAACCAAATTATGCAATTAGCATTAAACAAAACGCAAATTAATTATATCTAAAAATGGACCGTTACACTGCAAATTTTTCAACAATCAATTGTTCCTTGAAGTTTTGTTTTTGTGAAAAACTGTCCTTTCAAACTAAAATTTATTTTGACGTCAGCCTACTTCGATGAATGTTTTTGTTTTTATATTTTAATATGCCTCCACTTTATTTTTTTTTATGTAAAAAATAAGCGTTTTATGACAAAATATAAGAGAAAAAATTTATTACAAAACTTTTTTGTTGTGGTGTGTAGCTGGCGCTTCATGGCTGACCAGACAAGTGGCAGCTCTGAAGCCCCATTATACTGCAACCGATCACACGATTGGTGTAATGAGAAACCTAAGTTTGACTCGTTAAACCTAACCTATGTTAACAAGTCGGACAATATATGTTAATTTTTATATTAGAGATTACTATATTCCAAAGTTGGAGATAATTGT
Organism: Rhamnusium bicolor; assembly: GCA_029963845.1. NCBI lineage: Eukaryota > Metazoa > Arthropoda > Insecta > Coleoptera > Cerambycidae > Rhamnusium > Rhamnusium bicolor. The sequence goes on from JANEYF010001099.1 coordinate 34,334, forward strand.
ACAAACTGCTCATAAGTTACATTAGAAAATCCACAGATTATAAGCCCTTTTGACTGATTATTACTTGGACAATATTTAATTAGGTTCGAAGCAAAAATAACCTATCTCTTATTTTTCTTAACATGAAAACAAGGAATTTTAGGGATCATCATTATTTGAAGTTTTAGTCTTATTTTAACACAAGGTATTGTTAAAAAATTTGCAGGTTATTCTGAAACATCCTGTATATGTACACATATGCTATATAAAAAAACATTCAAACCTGTTTGTTGTTGGACTGTAAATCTTATTGTCCTTTTTAATATAGAAATTACAACGCACCATGAACTGATAAAACTTTATTACTGCGTTATACATACAAGAAAAAATAGACTGCTTGCCTTAACAACTCGGATCCTAATGGTTTACCGGGCTGCTGTATTGCAGCGTTGCAAGTTCTCTCTTGAAGCAAATGAAACTTGACAAAACAACAAAAATAAAATTTGAATAAATATTAAATAATTTTACATGTCTGGAGCACGTCATATCTGAACAAAATCCATCCTCTGCTACATCAACTACTGATGAGTTATCTGCTGGATCACCGTTGCTATAAGAGAGAAAATACATTTAATTGGCGCAACTATATACTTGGGTGATCGAACTACAATTTTGCAATATTTCATCGTTAACAGCAATGGAACATTAGTTTTGAAAAAAAAACCATTTTTTTTAACTAGTGTAAAATTTCACTTTTATTAATTTGTAAATTAATGATCAGTGATCAGTTTTGTTGCATGTTTATATGGGCATTTTATATAGATTCTTCTTAATGATTTATTGTATTCAAAACAAGTTACTATTGAGTACCTATCCATTTGAAAATATATCATTAGTTTCAAACATTCACAAAGAGGCTATTTTCAAAAACTATTGATATAATTCCATAATTAAATTTACTTATGTATCAGATTTTAAAAATGTTGACCAATAATTTTTGTATAAAAATAAAGTACTGAATTAGTTGTTTTGTTAGTAGCTAATTGCACCAAAATAGTTATTTATGTAACTATTGCGTGTCATATTACTGGATGGGTAAGGAGATTTTTGGAAGCCTACAAGTTCAGCAAATACACTTTACAGACGTGTTACATACAATATTTTTTCTGTTGCCATAAATTTCTAACATTTTGGAAAAACATCCACTAAAACACTCAAACAAAAATTTAATACTGCACATGGTGTTTGACTTATTAACTATGATAAAGCACTCACATCTGATTTTCAAACCTAAACAATGTAAATTGTTAGCAGCTATTGTCTGAATGTTATTTGTGGCATTTGAGGCTTACTACCACATGAATAATTCTTGATTATCTAAAAAATACAGTTAGTTACCCAGTATGATACTTGAAAAATAAGCCTCTGTGCTGACTTTACGTCAAAACCTCAGTTATTTAGCAGCTGTCAATTTACTACACTGAGTGACGATACGGTAAATACAGCACTGAATTCCATAAAGTGCGCATGAGCCGCTCACAGTGTCATGGCCGCCGTTTCCGCACTTTCCGTGAAAATAACCAAACTATAATAAAGGGCAAGGAAAATAAAGAAACTATAATAGAGGGCAAGGAAAATCTTACTAACGAACTAAAAAATACTTATTAAAAAAAAATAATAATAATAAGTTTGTGATTCGAACCCAGGACCTAGCGCGTGCTAGGCGAGTATCTTCTCTATCGTCTAATGAGTTCCTTGCTGACAAACGATTCCAAAAGGATTTAATACACTTTGACATGTCATGTAACTGCGCATGCCCTGCGGCTAAGGAATGCGCACTTTATGGAATCCAGTGCTGTTTTTACCGTATCGTCACTGAGTGCGGTAAACGTCATTTTACTGGACTGTGCAGGTAAAGTAACAATTTCTGTCCTAAAAATTGTCTAGAAACAACTGATGTTCCAGACGGAGGCAGAAAAAAAGGTTTTTAAATATTGTGATCAATAAACATGCTTGATCCACTTCACTAATTTTTTTATAAGAAAATTCACGCCGTTTGGTATCATATTAACCAATTATTTTGCTTATATTTTTTCTTTTCCTTAAAACTTATTATACTTTTAATAAAGGAAAACATACTTGTGCTGATTTTTTACTCTCAGCCTAATAGGGGCCTTAGCTAGCCATTGTGCTGATACATTCTCTATTTCTTTTTTTCGTTACCTTCTCATCACACAACTGTACAGCATCTAAAAATTCGTTAACATTTAGAAGACATAGATATACAGAAAGAAATAAATATTACCAGACACTACTGAAAACATTTTCACTCTTGAGACGAGTTTTTTCCCTTTATGACCATGCTGGCTGTACATTTGTGCTACATGATCATCAAGGACTTTAGTTAAATACCTTCTTGTACACTCTTTGTAATTGTTCCCACCAAGACGAGAAAGGTTCTTGACCTGTAATGATATATAAATATATGAAAAAATTTAGTTTGATGAATTCGGAAAGAGTTGCACTTTCTGTAAAAACTGATTCATTTTGCAGTGGCCTGCTATTGTACTAGGGTGAAATAACTGACAACTGACCACTTTGAGTGTTTCTCACAGACTAACTTTATTTCAAACAGTAAACTCGTTACACATTTTTTACTACCAATATTATGTGATAGATGTCACTACATGTTCTTTACAATTTTATAGGTTTTGATTATATCAACACCCCCACTATCAAAACCCTGTAAAATTTAATCACTTAAATCTAAACATTCGAAACCTAGCATTTCTAACAGCTTATAATGTTTTTTCAGTTCCTAAACCTTTGGTTAGTATGTCCGCAGGCATAATATTTGTCGGCAAATACTTTAAAGCAATCTGTTTGTTTGAAACTACTTCTCGTATGAAATGATGCCTAATATCTATATGCTTAGACCTCTTATGGTACATATGATTTGCAGACAAATTTATGGCGCTTTGATTGTCATTAAAGAGAGTGATACATAGTATATCTCCTGTCAGCTCTTGTAACAAATTTTTCAAGTAAATAGCTTCCTTAGCTGCTTCCGATATTGCCATGTATTCAGACTCTGTGCTAGAGAGCGCAACAGTTTTTTGCTTACAGCTTTGCCATGAAATTACGGAACCACAGAATTTAAATCCAAATGTATATGATTTTCTATCAGTCATATTATTGCCCCAATCGGCATCGACAAAACCAAGTAGTTCCGTATTTTCTTTTGAAAATCTTAAACAATAGTTTTTAGTGCCTTTTAAATACCTTAGTATTCGTTTTACACATTTCCAGTGTATTTCAGTATGAACATTATTGAATTTACTCAAATAGCTGACACTAAAAGCTATGTCTGGCCTTGTGAGCACAGCCAAGTACATTAAACTACCAATCAGGTTCTGATAAGGCACTTCAGCAGTTTCACTGTGATCATTCAAGGTAAAATTTAATTTACTTTCTATAGGCGTTTTAGCTACTTTACATTCTGTCATGTTAAAGTTTTTTAACAGCTGATCTATGTATTTTTCTTGACTTAAGGGCACAATCCCTTTTTCTTTGTCAAAATTCACTTCCATGCCTAAGCATTCCTTAACTTTACCTAAATCCTTAATTTTAAATCTAGAACTTAATTCTAGATTTCTGTATCATTATTTGAAAAAACGAAAAAATCGTCAACATACAAAGTTATTATTGTATATAGTTTGTTTTCTCTTTTTTATGAAAACACAAGGTTCATATTTAGACCTATTATAGCCCAGCTCTAATAAAACATCGTTAACTCTATCATTCCATGCCTTGGACGACTGTTTTAGCCCGTATATTGCCTTATTTAATTTTAAAACTTTATTTCTGTCTATACATACAAAACCTTCAGGCATTTTCATAAAAACTTTTTCTTTTAACAGACCATTTAAAAATGCTGTCGTAACATCTAGGTGTGAAACATCTAAGCCTAATTTTACTGACAAAGCAAATAATAGTCTCAATGTCGAGTGTCTTACCACAGGTGAAAAAGTTTCAGTATAATCCACACCATGCTTTTGACTGAATCCCTTCGCAACTAAGCGAGCACGATACCACACTTCACTTTCACTATTTACCTTTCTTTTAAAAACCCACTTACAGTCTACCACTCTAGAATTTTCGGGCAAATCTACCAATTCCCAAGCACTATTCTCCTCGAAGGACTCCAATTCCTCCTCAATCGCGTGCCTCGACGCAGCTCCTTCTGGACTCGACAGGGCTTCAGATACATTTAGTGGATCGCTTTCCACATTAACCATATCACTACACATGTACGACACAAAATCTTCATCACTTTTTGGCTTTGGTTGTCTCTCCGATCTTCTCAATTCCTGATGGGGCACTTCTGGGCTTGTTTCTGGGATATAATCACTGTCGTCATTTAGCATTTCTTCTTCGAGTGATTCATCATATTCTGACATTTCTTCTGTTGCAGAAACCATTTCTGTTTCTTCCCCCACTGAATCTGATGTTTCTATCATCTCGTCCTTGTCTTCTACAACAATACTTAATTTTTTTAGGGTTTTCCATCACCGTTACATCTCTACTAGTAATAACCTCGCCTGTACTTTGATTATACAGTCTATACCCCTTAGTGGTATCGCAATAACCTACGAAAATGTGTTTTATTGCCTTTTTATCCATTTTTGTCTATTTGGTTTAGGGACATGTACCATGGCTCTACTACCAAATATTCTCAGGTGGCTGATATCCGGTTTCTTGCCTGTCCACAATTCAAAAGGTGTTTTTGAGACACCTGAAGCTACGGATCTATTTTTTAAATACACTGCCGTATTCACTGCTTCGGCCCAAAACCTTTTTTCCACATTTTCATCGGAAAGCAAACATTTTGCTTTTTCAACAATGGTACGGTTGAGCCTTTCTGCCATACCATTTTGTTCTGGCGTATAACTATTTGTTGTTTGATGAATGATGCCATTCTCTCTTAAAAACCTCTCAAATTCTTTGCTACAATATTTCCCTCCATTGTCGGTTCGCAGCACTTTGATCTGTTTATTCTGTTGTTTTTCAACTAAATTCTTGAAGTTTTTGAATTTTTCAAGAACTTCATCTTTTGTTTTTATGAAATATACAAAAGACATTCTACTGTAATCATCAATCAAGGTTAAAAAATATTTTGACCCACCCAATGACCTTCTCTCCATGGGACCGCAAACATCACTGTGAATGATTTCAAGTAAACTTCCAGCTCTACTACCCCCTTTTGGAAAAGGCAACCGGGTCTGTTTACCCTCGCGGCACACTTCACAATTTTGTTTTTTAAAGTTTATTGTTCCTGTGTATGCAAGTCCGTCCACTAAATTGTTCATTTTATTTAAATAGTCACTGTTTATATGTCCTAAACGTCTATGCCATGTATAACTTGTAACAATAGCCGGAGCAGCTAAAAAGCATTCACTGACAACGTTTAATTTATAAACACCATTTATTAAATCTGCTGTGGCCACCAACAAGTTTTCCCTGTTGTAAATTTTGCAATTGTCATTTTCAAATTTCACAATATTTCCTTTGTTTATTAACTGGCTGACTGACAGTAAATTAGTCGTAATCTCTGGTACACATAAAATGTTTTTAATTTGTATATCAAAACAATCTTTCCCAACAACAGTTTTGATTTCTACTTCACCTGAACATTTCACTAGGACTCTCATTTTATTAGCCACCATAATACTTATATTCAAAATAAAAATAGGTAATGCTCCTAAATATTTTAACAAATTTTTAATAACAAGGCCTGAGTTAAATTCATATCCTATTAGATCAGGTGAGAATTTTCATGTTGAAGTGCAAAATTCGACAAAATTTTATTTAATGAAGGTTTACGTCTTTTTAACGGTTTGTCCCAAGATTTAAAGCAATGTCAAGATGTCAATATTTTTTTCTAAAAAACTTGTAAACTTTTATCTTTCTAAAAATTGCTATTCCTAGTTGTTCATTTTATACTTGATTATAGTGATACTTATTGTATTTTTTTTTTCTAGCAAAATGCTAATTTTTTTTTTTCGGTTTCCCGATGCCGGGCAGTCCTCCCGTGGCCTCCGACGCCTCACGGGAGTCGCGCCGGCGCATCATCTACAGCCACTCCCCACATCCCATAGGGTTAGTGACTGTAGATACCAGAATCGTGTGCCCTAAGCAGACGGAGAGAACCCAGAATGACCGCCCTCTGCATTTGACCTGCCAGCCACTCAGCTGGTTTTTGGCAGGCCGGTATGATCTTCAGTTCCGAGAGCAGCGTAGGCTTTATCCCCTCCGAGTACACCGATAATAAGGACGACCATTTTGACCGATTAGCCTGGGTACAGCACTTGCAGCTCATACCGGAAATAGCGATATTTGGTCCGTTTCTCCTCCTCCTTCAAGGTGATGTTTTTCTCCGCAGGTGCCGAGAACTCGATGACATACATCACCTTGAGTTGATGGTCGAGGAGGACTATGTCAGGCTTGTTGGCTTGGATTAGCCTGACAGTCGGGAACGAGTAGTTCCAGTAAATCCGGCATTTCTCGTTCTCGACAACGGACTCAATATCTCCGGGGACGTAAGGCAGCACTGGTCTCTGGTCTACCCCGTACGAGTGCCTTAGATGGTAGTATAGCACTCGTAAAGCCGTGTTATGTCGGTGGATGTAGGCCGAAATCACATATATGGGGCATGCAGAAAGCAAGTGCATGGGCGATTCCGGCGCCTGATGGCGGGTCCTGCAGTTGATATCAGGAACCTCTACACGCCACACGCGGCTACGGTAGACCAAGGTGTTAATAACACCATCTTGGCAGGCCATAATGAATCCCTCGGTCTCCGACTTAAGCCCTGCTGACCTTAGAAAGACGAAGGTCAACCTGGTCGATAAACCCAGTGTTTCTATGTTCTTATAGAAGACACCATGCTGGGGTTTATCGAGGTGCTGCCGAAACAGATTTTCCTGTTCGGCAGCTCTAATTCGGGCTTTCAGACGATTTGGCTGAAGTTCGGTGACTGACTCAACATCAGCACCTCGCCGGCCTCCTCGCCTGATGTCAAATGCGAGACCGAGTTCATCTGCGGCTCTTTTTGCTGCCTTGAACAATCCTGCTCCCACTCCTACAATTTCGTGATGTTTTACGAACCGCAAGAGGGGATCTGAGCTCCTGAGTATGTTACATGCCATACTCTGTACTACTCTGCCATGCGTACACTCTAGGCTCAAGAGTCCTCGGCCCCCCCCCGTTGACGTGGGAGGTACACACGAGGATCGGACGATCTAGGATGAATACTTCTGTGAATATTCATCATCTTGCGGGTATCTCTGTCTAATTGGATCTACCCTCCACTTTACTACTCCGAAGGAGTAGAGCAGAATCGGAACGGCAAGCATATTAGTTGCAGACACCTTGTTCTTCCCCGAAAGTTCGGATGACCAAATCTTTCGGAGGCGGTGTCTGTACTTGCCGCGGAGAGAATCCTTTATTTGTGTTACATCTTGGATGTGCCTTTGTTGCACACCCAAGTATGTATAGGTCTCTCCGGCATCCAGGTGTCTTAGGAAGCTTCCGTCTGCGAGCTGCGCATCTTCAGGGAATTCCCCGCATCGTCCTCTCTTGAGGTGGACGACTGCACATTTGTCCAACCCGAACTCCATACCAATTGCCCGCGTATATTCTTCGACCACCCTAAGAGCGTTTTGTAGTTCACGCTCTCCGGAGGCATAAAGTTTAAGGTCATCCATATAAAATAGATGACCTTATGCCTCCGGTCTCTGGGTGGCCCACATTGATATCCGCGGGTTTGGCGGAGCCCTACAGACAACGGCAGCAGTGAGATGCAGAAGAGGAGAGGACTCAGGGAGTCACCCTGGAAAACTCCTCTCCTAAATGCCACCTGCTCTGTCGTGACCCGCTGTGCACCTGATGTTATGGTGAAGCGGGTCTTCCAGAGCTTCAGCAGCTGTTCTATGCATCTCACTAGTGGTGCTGGTACCGCAAGACATTCGAGCAAGTACAACAACAGCTCATGTGATGTTGTATCAAATGCCTTGCGGTAATCAATCCAGGCCATCGATAGATTCCGCTTGTATTGCACAGAATCCTGTGTAATACAGCGGTCTATCAGCAGGCTGTCCTTGCAACCTGCCATGCCCTTCTTGGCACCACGCTGTTTGTGTATCTGCTGGAAGACCGGATCAACAGACCTCAGTATCCTAGCATACAAGATACGTGTAAATATCTTGTAGCAGGAGTTAAGGCAAGTGATCGGCCTATAATTCCTCGGGTCGGCAAGATCCCCTTTTTTGGGGATAAGCACAGTACGTCCCTTGACGAACCAGTCCGGAATCTGCTGCCCCTCGTTCAACCATGAGTTGAAAACTCGCGCCAGACGGCGGTGAGTGGAAGGAAATTTCTTCCACCACCAGTTGTTAATATCGTCTGGGCCCGGGGCAGCGAAGTTCTTGGTACCAACAAGTGCTTGTCGGACTTCCTCCGTACTGATTGCCGGGCACACTTCTTCTGGCTCTTCAAGATGTCTGTGGCATAGAGCCTCGAAGTGTGCAATTGCTGGAGTGTCGCTATTGAATGGACGCCTCGTTTCGTAGATTCCCTTCCAGAAGGTTTCGACATCTTCTACAGTCGGCGGATTCTCGACAACACGCTGTGGCTCTTGAAAGAGGCGAGAAGGATTCGTACGGAACAAATTGTTTTGTTCCATACTCCTCACCCGCCTCAATGTTTTCTTTATCGCCATGAGCGCTCGGATCCTATCTAGACAGTGCTGCTTGATGGTAAGCATCACTGTCAGATTTTGAGTATGGTGTTGACGTCTTAATCCGGCTGCTATGCGCCGGATTCTGGGAGTAAAAACTCTACCAGTCGTCTTATATTCCACCACACTCTGGATCCGAGAAGTGTGTTGTCTGGCCGACTGTATCTTGGCCTCGATTTTTTGTACACGCCGCTTGGCTTTCTCGACCCCGTGATTAGTTGACCTCTCACGGGGGGACAAGTTGCTTCGCGGCGTTGTACACGGCACAGTTGATTTGCCAGATGTCTGCATCTTCCGGAATTTCCTCATCGATGACCGCGTCCATTCTAGCCAGGTCTTGTGGCTTTAGGTTAACCCTTGTCCTTAAGTCTACATCGGCGAACTCTAATGGATGTTCCCCATCAGCTGGTAATTGCCGTGGTGGAACTGCGGCTGGCAGTTCTTCCAGCTGACGGGGTGCCCTTACGTAACCTGTCCTGAGCAGAAAGGATACTTGATCTCTCAGATGTTGTTGAGAGAAGGCGCGATGCTCTGGATGCATTTAGCACCAAAGTGCATGCAATCGCGCCATGTATCCCCTTCGCTCAGGTTCGCTACTCTCGCGGCAGGTCAGCAAGTCATCCTTTAGTTCCCTCGTCCACTTAAAGCGTCCATGTACAATAGCGGTGTTGTCATCGTTTGGACCGTCCGGTAAGGCCCCTCCCATCTGTCCTTGACCTCCATCCGACTGAGGTCGATTGTGAGGGGCCCTTCTTAGGTTATAAGTAACCCGAGCTGTAAGAGTACCAGGGTGGTTAGCCCTGGTACTCCCGGCCGGCATTAGTCAGGCAGAGTTACCTCTGCCTGTCCAGGGTGCACCAACGTGAATTATTATTATTATTATTATTATTATAATTTCGGATATTCCAGTATCAAAACTTTTGTTTTTCATCCATTCTTCGTTGGCCGTAAAATGCGAACTTGCCCCCGAGTCGATATACCATTCGCTTCCCTCAAAATTTCCATTAGCGAACACTGCACTGAATAGATTATTCTTCTACTTATTGTTGCTGTCGTTTTTGCCTTCTGGCGCTTAAAGTAATGGACATTGCGACCAAAAATGCCCTATTTGTTTACATTTATAACATTGAATTTCTTGGTGTTGTCATTTTTTCTGGTGGTATGTCCACTACCTGTTTTACCGGCATTCGTGTTGGATTTAAAATTAGCGCCGTTCTTCTCATAAAAAACGCTCCCTGCATTATCGACACTGCTTCCCTCCATATCAAGAAGCTTCGTCTTTATGGAATCTGTTGTAATAGATATTCCGGAATGCTCTATGGCCATTATCATTGGCATATACTTTTCCGGTAAACCGGCTAACAACAATGATCCAATCCACACATCCTTACACGACGCAATAGAAAAATTGCAAAATAGTTCGTTGTCGTTAGTGGAATCGCTGCAAATAGTGGACGATGTGAATACACAGCTACAGGCTATAAATGACGCAAAAAATAATCGCGTTAGTGAAAAATTCGAGAGTGTATTACAAAAAGATCCTGATTTTAGCAAATTAAGACAAATTTGTGATGGTGCATCTACAACTTTGTTAAATGAGTCCACAGATTGTTTTACTTATGCCTTTATTACATCCGTAGATGTCGAACGGTCATTTTCAAAATACAAACATATTTTTTCACCAAAGCGAACATCGCTGACGGAGACAGCTGTAGAAACATACCTGATGCTATTATACTATAGATCTTCCCCACTTTGTGATGACGACAACCAAACTACTTCATATCTGCTTAAAAGGGTGTTTTATACAAATTTTTATAAAATGTAACATTATTGTTAAAATTTATTTCCATTTATTGTACTTATTCAAGTATTATGATAAGATGTAAACATGTGAGTCATATGACGGCTCTGTCGGCCAGGTGACCTCGGCCAGCTTTAGTGATAAATTATTTAGTTACATTAAAAAAACCTACCAACCGTTTTAATTTTCCCGAGCGATCAAAAGAATATCTACATATTTAATATTGTGATACTTGTTTTAAGATAAAGTAATAGTCGTTTGGTAGTTCGTTTGACTAAAGTTTATCAATATATTTTAATTCAATTTGTTAGAATATTTGTCATCTAGGTGTAACAATATTAATGATGTAATTGTTAAAAAGTGATACGGCAATAAATAATATTAACATAAATGCTGTCTATTTTCCCATTACTCTTATTTTGAAATTATATACTGAAAGGTGAAGACGCATTTTTTAAGTTGTTTTGCCATTTACATTTTGAGCATTGGTTTTCCATTTCGTGTTACATTTATTTAGTAGATAAATTCCATGGAAACAGTAATTAATAATGTTTTAGTAATTGTTTCCTCGCAATTTAATAATTAATTAAATGTACAGGAAATGGAAAAGCCGGCCCTAGTAAATGAATAATTTATTATAAGAGGAAGATGTCTATATTACAAATACCTGATTTAGTTCTTGCCATCGAATTAGATGGCGCTGTAACATAAGAAACGTCACAGCTGCTTCTATCCTCCACTATTGATTTGCCTGTCTTTTTTCTGTTCTGTGCTTTATGGTGGTGCATTTCCAGCGACCTACTCTTTTTAGGTGGCTTAACCCATAAAGAAACCAGATAAGAGGGCTTCTTTCCATATAATTATTTGGAACGCGCGATATTCTTGCCATCTGTTGTTCGTCTGGCAAGAGTAAGAAAGAATCGTACACTACAAAAAAGAAATCTACAGGACAGCAATAGTTCTGGCACATATAGTTTTCCTACTACTCAATAGATGACGCTGTACGAACCTGGTTGCATAAAAAGGGCGCGTATTTTAAATCTGATAATAAATATTGATGGATTTATGTAGCAAAAATTACTATTCACTTTAACATTTATACTAGGAATGTCGACATTCAAATGGTTTTTAAGTAATCTACATACCAAAAGTCACCGAATGTACCGACATTTTTAGTGTAAATGTTAAATTTAATAGTAATTTCTGACTACATATATCCAACACCTGTAATGTATACCTTGAACAGATTGCCCTATTTTTAAACAATTGATATACTTATACCTTACCCCCTTTAGCATGACGATACAAAAGGATATTCACATTATGATATCAGCTCAAGCAAGTATTAATTTTTCAAATACTTAATCACATTTTGTATGTATATAGTCTAACAAAACAGTAATAAATATTGTGTATTAAAATGCAAAAAAAATAAAAATACTTACCTACTTACGTTTTACTTTTAATGTCTCATAACTTATCGTCTTTTAGATTTATTGGATTCAATAAACCTTGTAACACATAACTATAAGATCCTTTTTTACATGTGCCGACCTGACTTACGAACCACTAGATGATTTAGTCTAGTCACATTTGTTTACTCCACTATATAAATAATTCACCCAGTTGTTCAAGCCAGGTTTGCTTTATTAAACGCACATTTAGTAGCATGTGTAATAATGAAAATAACTAAAAAATAATAATATATTTAAATCTCATACGAGATAGTTACATGTGCTTCGAACTATTTGGTTCTCATATCAGTACGATGTACTACTGAAAATACGCTATTCTTTTACTTTCATGAAATGATCTGACTTTTCGGTTCAATTGGAATATTTATATGTAGAGACATGTATTTTATAAAAATACAGTATAAAAAAGTATAAAACACAAACGTTCATAAAACATAAAAAATAAAAATAATTATAACAATAATAAATTAAAGAAAATGTGAAATTTACTAGGAAATTTATAGATGTGACCAGCAGTACAATTTGCAATACTGACAAATTAAATTTAAAATTTTTTAAAAAAATGTATTGTAACATAAATAAATAACAGAAAAAACAAATAAGAAATTTCCATTTCTCTAAATAAATAAATTTCAACTCTCAACAAAGAAAATAAAAACCAACAGAAATAACAGATAAATAATAATTTAAAAAATATATATTTCCTTGCGGCCCAACACATACATGTAAAAATAAATAAGGTGGATAAAATATGCAAAATATAAATATACAATGTACCTACAATTAAGTGGTTAATAATTTTCATTTTCTTCTGAATTGCATTTTTTGCGAGCTTGGTTATGAATATTACGTGTAATATCATCAAAATATTTATTGATTTTTAAAAATAAAGAAGTATTCAATAACTCAGTTTTAATTTGCTGGGAATGGTTTGAACAGGAAAACCAAGAAAAGTCTATTTTACTTAATACTGGTAACATTTTACTAGTTAAATACCCAATATATCCAAAAGTCTTTAAAATTTCAATTACATTATCATGAATATTAATAACATAAATAACCAAATCCCTCGTAACATATTTAAGGCGTTGTATGTTATCAAATTCTTTAAACATTGTTAAAATATGTTGTGACTCCAAATTGTCTGTTATTAATGAAGATTTACATTGAATACAATCTGTCAATTTAATTTTTTTAACTAAAAAAACCCACAAACATATGCAACAGCTTGAGTGTCAAACTGATTATCATTAATTCATTTTCAAGTATCTATTTGAATCAGGAAAAAATGCAATTCGAAAAAATGAAAATCTTAAGATGTTTTACATTGATATATTAGAGACCACTCAAAAAACCAAGAGGAGGGCTTACCGGCTCTTCAATACCATGCCATAACCTCACATCGCATACTACGTATTTAAAGAAACAAGAAACACGTGGAAACTACAACAAAAAAACCGTATACAAGGTTGCCAGATGAGATACATGAAAAATCTTATCTTATAAATTTACTATATAAATTCATGTAAAATCGTGACTTTTTAAATCCTAGGTGGTAGACAGCCGCAATAAAATTGATAAGTATTATAGGCATACTATAGACCATAAATGAACCTATCTGGTTCCTTTATGCCATAGATTAAATCTGGTTCTTCATAAGACATACAACGAGCGTCCGTGCAAGCGTGTAACATCCCGCTAAATAGTGAGTTCTGGCAACAGGGAATGGATAAAAATGTTACCTATTTATTACTATTTGACTGCGCCATCTCTGATATTTTAAATATATCAAATGGAAAACTAAGGAGATATCTTTACCAAATCTTCGCTTCACAAGAGCAATTGTGCCAGACGAACACTCGATGGCGCTGCTGCATATGTTTCCCTTAGTCCGTATTTAATAAAAATGTCTTATTTGTTTAGTCTTTTTCTGTTCTGTGTTGTTTAGTCTATGGCTTAACCTCAATGTCTCTGTCTCAGTTAATCGTTTTCTTTTTCTTATTTAAACTTTAGGTGCGATTAATGATTAGTTTTTAAATATGAAATACGGAGAAAAAATATGCAGATTTTGCTTTAAAACATGTTACATTTTTGAAGCTTTAGAAGAGATGACGGGGAAAATGTTGGATATGCTTCTGTTAAAAGTGGTAGGTGTCCAAGTTAAATACTAACAAAAGTGTTAAAATGCTATAAAAAATGTTAAATGAACTGCCATCCCAGATACCATTTTCATTGTGTTTTTTCAAGATTTTGCTTTTATTTTTGTTTTAGAATCTGTCTATAACTGAAGAACCTGTAATATGTACCAAATGTGCAGAAACCTTAAAAAACATTTTTGATTTTAAATCGGTATGTCTTTACACACGAGATTATATAGTAAAAAATGTGAATAATGCCAAAGTGGATCTAAAAGATATCATGTGTCTGTGCAAAAAAGAGAAAGAAAATATTATTTCTGAAGCTTATACCATATGCAATTTTTGTATGAATCTAGTAGAAAGTTGTTTTTGCACATCACTAGATAATGAAGAAGGAGTCATTGTAAAAAATATGTTAGAGAAGTGTCTTCCGGAATTGGTATGTACATATTATATATGCTGATACAAAAATTATATTTTGATACAATTTACTAACTGACCAAACTAGTTTCTAAACTAAAAAATTATTAGGGAAATTGGGGTGACACGCACAACCAAAATTGTTTATGAACATGAGTCAAATATCAAACTTTTTGCGTTATGTGATTTTATTGATGAGGTAATACAAAAAATTTGGTTATGGACTCACCTTAACACGCTGATTGCCATCTCGGTTTATAAATTGAATTAAATTTAAATTAATTAAATTAGATTTAAAGTAAAGTGTCTCTATAGAAGACATTTGCTGCAAAGGAAATGTTGCGCAAATGTATAATTACCTATCGTATTTTTCTACTATGTTTTGGGGCAAGGGAAATAAGTGATTGTGTCATGTTATCATTCACATAATAGATAAATGTAAGACTTGAATAGAATAAATTAAAGGGCAAGGGAAAGATATTTGCAATATCGTATTTTCGTACTATGTTTTGGGGCAAGGGAAATACATAGATGTTAATAGTTACTTGTACCTGCGCCGTCAACTCATAAGGAGTCATATAAAGCAGATATATAATGTATGTGTGTAAGTTAAACGTGCCCAATGAGGGTTATCGTAAATTCCACCAAACGCATTGAAAAATTTTATTATTTTTTTTCTGGCATTCCCCATCATAAGCGCAACATATAATTATGTAGGATGTATTCCTAACATGACGGAGCATCATACTGTGTATTTGTTTTTTCATCGGGCAGAAGTGGCTGTTGTAAAGAATGACAAAATAATAATTTATTTGGTCTAAGACCAGGAATTTACTTGTCCATGGCACATGTCCATGGTCTATAAGACTGAGTATCATATTTGCCCCGTACCGTCATATCAGTCTATAAGAGTCACATATTGGGATATTAACGCCAGCCACGCAATCTAGCGTAATTTTACTTATATGAACAGACCAAGGTGGCGTACTAAGTGGTCTGCAACACACCAATTTTTGGAAAAAAAATAAATTCGATAAATCGGTTTTGAAAATGTATAATATTGAAAATTTTAATGAATGCACATACACTGAGTTATTTCATGTATTTCTTATATTAATGAAAAAGAGAACTAATCATAAAGCGTAATAATACCTTTTTTCATTGAGAAGATTTGTGATAATTTCATGACTAGATATGCTATTATTACGGCAGTTCTGCATTATAAAATGTTTTGATTGAACGAGCACATCTCTACAACAATGTGCACATGCCTCTGATAGTTTCAAATGGTTGGAAACTGCTCTACGAACAAACCTAATAAAACAATTGCAGCTATTCAGTTGTGCACATAAGTACTTTTTTGGTGTTTTTTACAGCTAAAGTAATTGTTTTTTTCAAAAAAAAGTGTGTATACATGGTAACTAATCATAATTTATTATCAAGTGGCTTTGATGGCCTGGGGTGACTTTTTTTTTGTGGGTACCGGATGGCACCTGGCATAAAATATGTCCTAACCCATATAGCAGTCAATGTGTTAATATAGAAATTCATAAATAAAATGTAAAATATTATTTTTTTCTAGGATTTAAGTGTCATCAGGAAACCTGTCATTTGTGCATCCTGCAATGGATCTCTGCAGAATTATTACAGTTTTATAATAAATTGTTTTGCTGTAGAAGAAAAGATAGAGAAATATTGCAAAACTACAGGCGTAAATAATGCAGATTTAATAACACTAAACGATGTACTAAAGTTTACATCAGATGATATATGTAAAGAAAACGGTAATGAGGTTAGTATGATTAAAATAGAAGGTACAGTCTATGAAATAAGAGAAAATGATATCGAACTTATGTACGAAAATTTTACGGACGATCAGGAATTTAATAGCGTACTTGAGTTTGCTTCAAGGAATATGTCGACGAGTAAGGAAAATGGAACAGTTGATATAGTTAAAATAGAAGACGCAGTATGTGAAGAAATAGAAAATAAGGTTGAACTTAAATGTGAAAACTTTATGGGGGATCAGAAATTTACTTCAAAAAATATATTGGCTATTGAGGAAGATCATAGTACGACGGTTAATATAATTAAAAGAGAAGAAGGATTTAATGGGGAAAGAGAAAATGAGGACGATATTGAAAATGAAAATTGTATAGAAATGGAAGACCAGAAGATTTTGTCATGTGACAATGGAGAAATTGAAATAAAAACGGACCAACATGATTTTGACAGGTAATACAAAATTAGTTTAGTTTGGAATAGCTGGAGGTCTTAAAATAGATAAAATACGTTAAGACCTCGTGCAGACTGTTATATTGACCCCTCAGCAGTAAGAAAGTGCTTGGTCCTTGAAGTGAATGATCCACAACAATTATTTGAATTGTTTCTGACTCGGTAAATAATAATATGTTTAAAGTCTTTATTTAGCATACGCTATTTTACAGCACATACATAATATGAAATGTACAATACTATGCAGTATCACATAAATATTTATATATTTCACCATTAAATATATTTAAACTAGTTGCTTCTTTTAATGTGACAGGGTGGATCATTAAATAGGGCAACACCTTCAAAAAATAATGTGCCGTGCAAAATTGTTTCATTTGCAAGTTCAGTATTGACCTTATTCTAATATTTTGCCTTTTAAAAAATAGATACCGATTAATTATTTTATAAGTTAAACTGTATTTGCCTTATTAATATTCTGCTCAACTGATACCTAATTTAATGCGCTCATCATATTTTTGATTGGTGTATACATATGACAGTTTAGTGTTATCATCGTACACTTGTTTTGTAACAATTGCAATCTGCTTAATTTGTTTTTGTTACATGCCAATAACAAAATTGCACAGCAATTAAAGTGAGGGTAAGTAATTGTGTTATAGACAAGCAACCTACTCCACTTTGATAAACTGATAGAAACTGTTACGTTCGCCTTTTGTAAACAGATGTAAATAAATCGTTTCATTATTAGTTTTAGGTTCATTTTTGTTGATTATATATATTTAATCATAGTAAATAACTTTAATCCATTAGGTAAATAAACTTTTATTCATTTCAAATCATATATGATATTTGTAGTTTAAATTTTATCTTTAATAAAGTCTGAGTATACTAATCCTCCATCAGTTAACGCTGAAATAAATAAATAAACATCATTAGTTAAAAATCGAAAGAAATCTCTATCAGTATAGCTTACCTTAATTTCTGTTTTATTACTGCATTTTCTTATGCAATGTTGGTCATATTTCGGTGGTGGTTATGTCAATAACTTTTTACGACGCCCTCGTAGCACGCCTAAAATAATTATTTGTTTAAACATAAACATAACCTCAAGCTAATTGTCTCTGAAAGCAAGTAACTATGAATCTGTTTAATAAATAAAATAACTCCCCTTTAACTAAATCATCCAATTCCGTAACAGTTAAGTATTATTAAGTACTATGGGCATTTTAACTGCATACCGGGTGGCCACGAGTCAATGTAGCCCCAATATTTTGGTTGTTTCTGAATTTAAAAATTTGGTTTTTGGTACACAAATTAGACAATAATGGGCTACTTTTAGACTAACAGGAATGAAAATTACACTTCCGGTTGAACCGGAAGTGACATCAACTTTTTTTTCTTAAATGGAATGACTATATTTTTTTGATGGTTTCTCATTAAGCGTAAATTTCTAAGTGCAACAGTTTTTTTTCAGATTTTAAAAATTCCAAAAAAATAAGTGAGATACTAACAATTTTTTTATTTTTTTCAAAATGGCCGTGTCAGATGAATGTGATGTAAGAAAATTACTAAGTAGGCTATGGAAATCATTAGTAAGGTTATAGACTTGTCTGTAAAGAAGAAAATAATTGTTTGAATTACTGATAGGTACCAGTATTTTTAGGTTTTTTTTCAAAAAATGGAATTTAATTTTCATTTTCATTTCCGTAGGGGTCCTATGGAAATTTTTTTAATGGAACTGTGCTATTTTTTTTTAATTAATCAGAAATAATGATTCATAAACTATAATTTTTTCGCCATTAATCATTTCTTAACGATATCCTTCGTAATAATAAAAGTATTTTTAAAAGGTAAGTGCCAATAAATCATTTTAATAAGGTACCTATCTACATTTAAATCCAAAATTGCAGATAGCCATGAAAATGACAGACATTCGCAAGAATTGAATTATTCTTGACTTACTCACTAATTTTCTGAAGCAACTGTATTAAATTTGTTATAAACAAGAAAATTAATATAAAATGGCTGAAAAATATTCAAGAGATGAAAAAGTTGACATGTTGATTATTTATGGAGAGACTCAACGTAATGTAACTAGAGCACAAACTCTGTATGAAGAGAGATGTCCAGAAAGAAGACAACCTCGGAGAAACTATTTCGCCCAGTTGGAGCATCAATTTAAAACTGAACCTGATATAGAAATTGAAGAAAGATTTATTGTGGATGAAGAAACGGAAATTAATGTATTAGCTTGTGCATGTTGACCCAACCATTTCGGTAAGACATATTGAACATGAATTACCAGTTTCCAAAGAATCAGCCAGGAAAATTTTAAAGAAACACGCTATCGTTCTTATAAATATCAGTTGCATCAATTTTTGTATGAGAATGATTATCAACGAAGAATAACCTTTTGTAATTAGTTACAGTTACGCCAATTAAGAAATGAGAATTTTATCAAAAACATTTTGTTCACTGATGAATCGAGATTTACAAACCTTGGGTTATTTAATCGAAACAACAGTCGATAGGAGCGGTTTCAGGAGCGATTTGGCTTCAATGTTTGGTTAGGCGTACTGGGCGACCATATCATAGGTCCAATAATTTTTGACGGAACTCTAACTGGACCAAGATATCTAGAATTTCTCCAAAATATAATAGTTTCACAGATTAATCAAATTCCCAATACCAATGTTGAAGACGTTTACTTCCAACAAGATGGTGCTGGACCACACAACGCTATTATCATTAGGGATTACTTAAATCAATTGTTTCCAGATCGTTGGATTGGGACCCATGGTCCAGTCAGATGGCCTGCAAGGGCGCCTAACTTAACCCCACTCGATTTTTTTATTTGGGCGCATTTGAAAAATAGAGTCTACATGACTGCTCCAACCACAAGGCAAGATCTGGAATAAATAGTTCGACAAGAAATTGCACAAATAACACCTCAACAATTACAGAATGTTAGACGTGCAACAATAAGTCATGCTACTCTGTGTATTAATCAAAACGGTGAACAGTTTGAACAATTTTTATAATGGTTTATTATAATTTAGGTTTTAAATAGTTTTGTTATTCTATTTATTCATGGTTGTAACGTTTTATTAAAATTATTTCTTGTTTAATTTGTGTTTACCTTTTAACCCTTTATAGGTTTGTGGTTAGTATAACAACCACACCCATAATACCCTTCATAGGGCAAAAGTATTTTTATCTTTTGAATAGAAAAAAAATGTTACAGTGACTTTAGTGATACCCTAAAAGATAACAAAAAAATATTTGAAAAAATATATCGTCATTACCATTGTTGCTATGAGGTAGTCCATAAATTGACCACAATGCATTTAACGTCACTGATTTCCGCTAATAGTTTGAGGTTAAATAAATAACCACAATTTTTTATATGTTTTATTTTGAAAAATAAACAATAGGAAAATTAAATACTATGAATAGGAGCAAAACATTCTACACATAAAGCTACTTGACACTCCTGACACTGTACTGTAGATCGAACGGCCTTCTTTCTGATACCTACAATTTGCACATCGTCTTATTGTGCCTTTATGGGTAAATGTACACCAACATTGCTTTTTCTTATAGAATTATCGACTTCAATAGATCGTCCACTTGAAAAACTAAGTTTACTTTTTGTTACTGATATTTTGGGTCCAGGTCTTTTACGTGAACAAATATTGTTTAGTAATTCATTTAATGGGAAGGTATGTTTTATCTAAAACACAGTGAGTGTAAGTTCTATTTATTATAAATTTATGTCTTTACAATTTAAGAGCTTTCAAAAGACTAAAAAACTTATATTGTCGAGGCGTTATATTGGTATGGTTTTAGAACTATACAGAGAATTAATATGATTTATAAGCATAACAAAAACGTCATCAGAAAGAAAGCCGGAGCCTGTTATTGTTACATAATTTATTTGTTTAGTCTAAAATGATTAGAAGTGAATACAGTTTTTGTAATTTATTAACACCAAAACCAACATCATTTGCTAATAAACTTCGAAACCGTAAGTGAGACATAGGTTTAGTTCTTGAATTTACAGAATTAGCTTTTTTGTAGCAAATATAGGAATTAACAATGGAAGCTTTTAATAGGTAATAGAAAATTTTAAGCCACCAACGGCGGCTTTTCCACGAGATGTTATAATACGCCATCATCTGGTCCAGACGATCGACTCCCCCCATGTTTTTGTTATAATCATAAACTGGTCTTGGGCAGTTAATAATTTCTTTTTGCCCTTCCTTATTAGTTCTGCCAATAGTTGCCATTTCACTACCATTATGAAAATTGCTTCCCATTATCACACTCTTCTTTCATCTGTCTCGCCATTTGCAAACAGAAATTTCGTTAGAAGTGGCATAGTCTGATTCTCCAGTCCTCAACATTTTATCTGACTGTAGTAAGTCTTTCGGATAATGTTTGCTGTTTTGCCTCATAGTTCGACATCCAAATGTTTGTTTCTCCAGCAATTTAGAAAGCAAGTGTTGTCCTGCCTTTGAAACCCACCATACTCTCATCAACAGACATATTACCAGATGGAGCAAATAAATTAGAAAATTTATTAATCAAGTGGGTAATAAGTGGTTTTACTTTATAAAGCTTATCAAAATTATCAGATTGTCGACCCGGCATTTCAGTATTGTCGCTCAAATGGATAAATCGTAGAATTTTCAAAAACTTCTTCTGACTTATAATATTTGCAATTTTTTGCACACGGATATTTTAATTATCTGACCAGTATAACCGTAAGCTTGGCAGGGAATGAAACCCCATTATAATTAGAATTCCCATAAAGGCTCTCAGTTCATTGATGGTTAGATTTAGTTGTTTGATCAGCATATTTATTAGATTCTACAACAATATGATGATGAATATCTTCATCAAAAAATTTATCGAAAATACTGAATGGACTTTCTAAATTTACTGGAAAGAGCGGCCCATAATTTTCAGAAAATTGACAATTATTGTAAATAGTAGGGAATTCTAAATATATAATCCGGAATTTTACAATAGTCCTGATTAGTGTTACGTCACAAGATATGCAGCCAACAGTACACGGAGTCATAAGGAATTGTTTTGCGAACGAGATTTGCTATAGTGATCCTTATGTAATCAATATTTAAGAACCAAAATTTAAGGTCTATAACAGGGGTCTTGTAATTATTTTTTCTCTCAGTTACTGATCATATTTAAGAAATTTCTTCACTTGAATTCAATAGATAAATGTTAAATGCATCTCACAGAATAGGTATCGTAAAACAAATCTTCTTAGAAATTTTTAAATAAATATTAGAAAATGCCATTTCTATCAACCAATAGCAACATAGGCTTGTATCGCTAAGTGGCTAAGTTCGTTTCGTTTGGATTCTGTCAAATAACAACTAATAACGAGGTTATGTGGTTTGTTGTGCTGTGCTGTTTGGACTTTTATATTTATTATTAATTGGCTTTGAACTATTTGTGGATTATTAACGTAGTTATAGTGGTGTTAAGTGTAGATAAATAGCATAATATTATTATGGGTTTATGTTTTGCTCCGGATTGTAACCACACTAATAAAACAGGGTGCAAAATGTTTCGTTTTCCGAATGATCCTAAATTAAGAGAAAAATGGGAAAATCTAGTCAGGTAATAACGGAAACAATACAGTGTAACCATTATTTTTTAATTTCTTGTTTATTATAGGAGAGGAGATCGAAAATCAAACAAATTATCAGTTTTATGTTCTTGCCACTTTGAGGATGGGGATAAATCGAAATTACCTACCATATTTAAACGCAATGTTGACAAGCTTATCAATATTAATTTTTTAGGAAGGAGGTAGCTCCTAACGTTTTATTTGAAAATTTACCCTCAACTAGCAAAGATGTTTGTGATCACCGAGGAAGTAATTTAGACATTGAGGTGCTATCAACAAGCAAACAATCATCGATGAGTGACATAAGCTTAGAGGATCGACCTACTAGTAGATCAGAAAGCAGGTTATCTACCACGAGTTCATCTTCTTCGCTATTGGAAGCTGAAAATTACTTATTGAAAAAACAAGTTGAGGAGTTGCAGAATCAACTTAAATCTCTCAAAGTGGGATTTGATTTTTCAGCCATCGAAAATAATGATGCATTAATAAATGTTTATACAGGTTTGCCTGAAAGCTCTTCATGGCAGTATTCAAAGTTTTCATTATAATCTTGGTTGGTCTGTAGTAAATATTTCCAGAATTA
This sequence comes from Rhamnusium bicolor, assembly GCA_029963845.1. Taxonomy (NCBI): domain Eukaryota; kingdom Metazoa; phylum Arthropoda; class Insecta; order Coleoptera; family Cerambycidae; genus Rhamnusium; species Rhamnusium bicolor. The sequence goes on from JANEYF010001099.1 coordinate 57,427, forward strand.
ATCAATTTCTCATGACTTGCATGAAATTAAAATTAAATCCCATTCACAAAGACCTAGCATTAAGATTTGGGTGTTCAGTTGCAACTGTATCCAATATAGTTATAATATGGCTACATGTGATGCATGTATGTTTGTATAAAAAATTTTTGGAGAATCAAATACCTACTAGACATAAAAATAAAACTTGTATGCCCAGTTCATTTTCACCATTTACGAATTGCAAAATGGTAATTGACTGTACCGAAATATACACAGAGGTACCATCGCAGTTAGACAAACAAAAATATACCTACAGTAGTTATAAGCACAGAAATACATTAAAAGGCCTGGTAGGTGTTGCTCCTAATGGAACGATAAAATTTTTAAGTAATCTGTATGTAGGAAATACATCAGATAAGAATGTTGTAAAACACTGTGGTGTTCTCACATCTTTTTTGGCTGGAGATTTAATATTAGCTGATAAAGGATTTTTAATACTGGACCTGTTACCAGCTGGTGCATTACTCAATATACCACCTTTCTTGATGAAGGCACAGTTTTCGCCAGAAGAAGCGAGGCAAACGGTAACTATTGCTAGAGCCAGGATTCATGTCGAAAGGGCAATTAGACGAATTAAAGAGTATAAAATTCTACAGTTGATACCACAAAATTTAAGACCATATTCCTCAGTTATTCGAGGTTAAAGTCCAACTCTAAATCGTAACAGATTATTTTTACAATTTTTTATATTGTCACAAAATAATGCCTCAAAATCATAAAATATCTTATTTTTTATAACTTTTATTGTTTTTATTCGATAAATTCATAGAAAAATGTTTTTATCATCCAGCACGATTCAAATAAAAAGAGTTAAAAAGACATTTTGTAATAACATAGTTGGAAGCACAGGTATATATATATACATATATATATATATATATATATATATATATATATATATATATATATATATATATATATATATATATATATATATATATATATATATATATATATATATATATATATATATATATATATATATATATATATATATATATATATATATATATATATATATATATATATATATATATATATATATATATATATATATATATATATATATATATATATATATATATATATATATATATATATATATATATATATATATATATATATATATATATATATATATATATATATATATATATATATATATATATATATATATATATATATATATATATATATATACATATATATATATATATATATATATATATATATATATATATATATATATATATATATATATATATATATATATATATATATATATATATATATATATATATATATATATATATATATATATATATACATATATATATATATATATATATATATATACATATATACATATATATATATATATATATATATATATATATATATATATATATATATATATATATATATATATATATATATATATATATATATATATATACATATATATATATATACATATATATATATATATATATATATATATATATATATATATATATATATATATATATATATATATATATATATATATATATATATATATATATATATATATATATATATATATATATATATATATATATACATCTAATTAATAAAAACTTTCATTTTACTTGATTTTTAAAGTTTCTCAATCTTTGAGTATCACATTTGAGTTTATTTGGCAAAGCGTTGAAAAATGTTCCTGGTAGGTATTTGTAAGAACTTTGAAGTTCTTGTGAGCCTTACTTTTGATAACCTAATGTTTTCTTTTCCTCTGGTGTTATAAACATTTAAAATATGGTGACCGGTAAAAATTTGTTGTTCATTCGTTTTGCAATGTTCAGTGAGGCCTACTTCTGCCATTATTCGTATGACTTTTTTTTACAAGATGAATATCTTAGACGTATGGCATGATGCACCCCATACTATTAATGCGTATGTCATGACAGAGTGGAATATTGAAAATAGGAGATTTTAAGGTATTCCTCGGTTATTTTATTTTTTAATTGCTTGATGATATAAAGTGATGTTGATAAACGCTTTGCTAAATTGTCGATATGAGGTAAGTTTAGGTTGTTGTTAAGGAAAACTAATAACTTTACTGGATTCTCGAGAGATTGGGCGTTTTTAAATTTAAATTTTAGGTTTTGTGTTTTATTATTGTTAAGCGTGAGATAATTACTTTTGTTTGTATTAGGGTCTCTGATTGGAGTCTGTAACTGTTTGTATTATCAAAATTGCCTTTTTTGTAGACAGGTGTTATTTGGGATAATTTGAAAACATCTGTAAATATACATTTTTCGAGACAATAATTAATTAAGTGTGTCAGTGGTTCGACTATAAAATCGCTAATGGGGTTTCGTCGTTCAAATTAAAAACATTCTTGGAAGGGGTTTTTTAAAATTGTTAATAATATTTAGAATTTCCCCATTTGTAATTGGAAATAAAAAGATTGATTTTGTGGTAGAGGGTGCGCGGTTTAAAAATTGTTTATATCATCGTCATTAATATTGACAAAATATGCCATTAAGTCCTCAATAATGTTTACGAAATAGTCTGCGCAATTATTTGTGGTTAAATTTGTATTGTGGTGGTTGTTTCTTCTATTTTACCTATTAACATTAATTATGTTTCATGCAGCTTTTTGTTTGTTGTTAGATTGATTGATATACTCACAGTTACTTTCCAGTTTTGACTGTTTAATTTTATTTTTTATACATGACTCAGATTTTGTATGCGTCTATGTCATCCTTATTTTTTGTCGTGTTAGCTATAATTTCTACAGCTGAAAGGGAGTTTTTGATTTGCTTTAATTCTAAGTCAAATTTGAAACTAGACTTTTTTGTAACGTAGGTAGGTTGATCCCACATGAGTAATTATTCATGATAAAGTAAACAGAAAAAATTCTCATAAAATTCCTTTATTAATGTGACCGGTTTCGTGAACAAATAATTACTTCACATCATCAGACACAGGAATTTTTTATAAATAAAAAACCAGGGTAGTCAAATTAAAATTAAAACAGTTTTGCAACATGTCAAATTATAAATAAATGTAAGATGTAAAATTTTTTGTTAGTATCTAATTAACTTTTTAAATAAAATTTCTAAAATTTAACGTGCTTCTTTTAAACACATACATACACTATTATGTATGTATGTGTTTAAAAGAAGCACGTTAAATTTTAGAAATTTTATTTAAAAGTTAATTAGATACTAACAAAAAATTTTACATCTTACATTTATTTATAATTTGACATGTTGCAAAACTGTTTTAATTTTAATTTGACTACCCTTGGTTTTTTTTTTTTAAATTCCTGTGTCTGATGATGTGAAGTAATTATTTGCACGAAACCGGTCACATTAATAAAGGAATTTTATGAGAATTTTTCTGTTTACTTTATCATGAAGACTTTTTTGTGTTTTGTTTTTTGATATTCTTTTGTTTGAAACAGATTAAATTGTGAGATAAAATGTCAGTAAGATATTTAGCTTTACTATTAACACAAGAAAGGCTGTGAAACTCATGATGATTAAAATCTGATATGCTGTTTATAAAAATCTAATTTATTATTATCGGTCATAGGTCTGCATAATATGTATTCTTTCCTGGTTTTGTTTGCTTTAAAGCTAAAGATTATTCCTCGGTGATCAGACAGAGATGGTTCAATTACTTTTAATGAAAAGTTGTTATTAACATTAGTGATATATTATCCAGCATTGTGCTACACTCTGGTTTTACCCTCGTATCCTCGTTAACCCTATCAGTTAAATTGTATGATAGCATAATATTTCTACAGTTATTTACTATATTGTTTCTCAAGTTGAAATTGATATCGAAGTCCCCTGCTATCATTATTTCCTTATTCAAAACAGCCTGATGCACTTGGTAGGTAAATATAAATAAAATAAGTGCATATTTACTAAAAATTAAATTGCATAAACCGTTACATGGTAATTCATAAATGATAATTTATTATTACGACATTATAAAACACATTTTACTTTGTTGGCTCCAATCAACAGTTTCAACTTTTTCAAACCATATTTTACAGTTAGGTCACAATTTTCCAAATTTAAGCAATCTTAAAATACTACATACAAGAAAGCTTAAAATCAAGTTTATTAGAATCCACAGAAATGTTTAAATCTATCAACAGCCTTGGCAGTTATTTACTTAGTGACCAATTGGACATATCAATCTTCATTCACTCTCTGGTATTTTTAAAATTAAATTTTTCATGATAAGACAAACAGAAAAATGCTCATAAAATCCCTTTATTGGTGTGACCGGTTTCGTGAACAAGCACACCAATAAAGGAATTTTATGAGAATTTTTCTAACGTAGGTAGGTTAATCCCATATGAGTAATTATTCATGATAAGGCAAACAGAAAAATTCTCATAAAATTCCTTTATTAGTGTGACCGGTTTCGGGAACAAGTAAATTACTTCACATCTTCAGACACAGGAATTTTTATAAATGAAATTTTGACTACCCTGGTTTTTATTTATAAAAATTCCTGTGTCTAAAGATGTGAAGTCATTTACTTGTTTACGAAACCGGTCACACTAATAAAGGAATTTTATGAGAATTTTTCTGTTTGCCTTGTCATGGAGAATTTTTCTGTTTGTCTTATCATGAATAATTACTCATATGTAATTAACCTACCTAAATTAAATTCTTGTTTGTTAATCTTAGCACAAAAACTTTTATTTATTGACTTTTTGCTTCATAAACCGTCTTAAAAACGTCCCTTTAAAATGTGATTTATTACATCGTATTCATTTTCTAATTTATTTCTTTGAAAATTAAACCTAACATCTATTCTCATATTCATTTTCACAATAGTCTAGTATATGATTTCCGCTGGGTTTGAAATTTCGTTTTCCCTTTAAAAAAAAAAAAAACCGAATGGGGTGCGATATACGGGCTCAGTTCGTGACTAGCAACCCTGTTTTTACAAGAAGCCCTTAGAAAAGACTAAAATAAATTAACGTGTTTATTATTAATCGTTTTTACTATGCTCAATGCTAAGTACGCTGGCTCGTCTGAACCAGCAATTGTGACGTCAAACCGCAGCACTGGGGTCTTGTTTTTTTTGTGGTAACGGTATATTTCATTTATCTTATTTATCGTATTTACCTTAATCATTTTGCTGCATCGCATAAAAAACTGAGTTAATTAAAACTTTAAAACAATACTCGAAACAACATAAACATTAGGATTTAGTTTTAGTATTACTCCATACTCATTCCTTGATTGAGGGGTTGTAATAGGAATTTCTTCAATTATGAATTCTGAGAACGAAAACAACTATAGTCGAAAGTTTAAAATACTTTTATTGGAAGTTGCAATATTGTTAAATGGCAATAGGTGTTTCGTATTTCTCTTAATTACACGCGTTCTTACAATGTAAAAGTTATAAGAATTACAAAAATTGTGAAATGTCAAACGGAACTTCTCTAAAATTTATAACTTTCAAAATGACACTAACAGGGGAAGCTCTCAAAAATACTTCAGCTGTCCAAATGACACTAATGGAAATTTTCATTGGTTGCATTAGGCCGCACTGAATGTATCCTCTTTTAAGACAGTTATAGGAAAGGACAGAGATCCATCAGTGCTCAATAGTGCAACTAATGGAAATCATCATAACATTGGTAGTTGTCAAAAAATGTTTTTTCTGTCAAACTGATACTGACAGTTGTTACTGTCAAAGTTAACTTCAACTTTCAAGACAAGCGTCGCTGTTAATATGAGTGTTGCTATCAAAATGAGGCTGTCGGACTAAACATCACTGCTAGAGGTACCACCTCGATAAGTACTCGCGGCTGTAGATTTTATAGTTAGGTAAGGATATCGGGGTTGTAATCATTTTTCTGTAACCAAGCATCATTGAAATGGCAATAATATTTTTTCTCGGTGGTGATCGAATTCGAATCTGACATTTCGATGCACAATAAATGCAAACAATAGGTTTCAAATTCGAGGAGCAACAGAAAAAACAACTGAAGAACGTTTAACTTTCGCAGCTTAGAGAAATAATAATTTTATGAACGCTTTAAAAACAGGATTTGCAGAATCTCACCACTGAATTATGTTTTCTTTTTTTCGTATTAAAATATATCGAACAATGTGACAGTCGCAACGTAAGATGATTTTGAATACCCTTGTAAAAAATAAAAGCGCGTTTCTAAAATACAAGTTCGTCTGCAGCGCCATATGATATTTGTAAACGTTAATTAGGCTTTTTTAATTTTCCGTTCTCCATTTCATTTTAGGCATGCTTTTAAATGATATAGAGATACTTACGTAGGTTGATGAGAAAAAATCAAAACCAGAATACATGTAAAAAATGTTTAAAATTAACGTTCATGAGAGATTGGCCCTGAGAAATCGGAAGTGCAACCTGAGACCGCAGATCGTATCCAAAAATCGGACACTCCGGTCGAAAACTGGTGAGGTGGTAACTCTAACCGCTGCCCAAATTAAACGTAGCTGTCAAGACGCGTAGCTGTCTTAACTTCTTCATAGGTTAGAATTCTCTGACACATCACTATCCGTCAAAGTTCAATCGCAGGATAAGATTTCTGACATTGGCTATGTCTGTACCTTCGGAGTTTGAAAGCTTTGACACCAGCCGACACAAAAGTAGAAATTTGTTAGGTTAGAAAATCTAAAGGGCAGAAGGCCTGACGACTAATTTTGAGGAGTCATGTTCAGTTTTTTGTACAATGGAAATTAACAATAAATATCAGAAGGACCACACTAAAACAAGGTGGCTTTGAGGTTAGAACACTTCAAATTGAACAATTCTCAAATTGATATGTGTGGTTATGAAATTTTTTAGGGCCAAACGGTCTGCAAGTTAAATAATTTAAGTCTTACTCAAAAAAAATTGTCTTTTTGACTGGGCAGATATTCGCTAGAAGTAATCTTCCGAACACTAATAAACTTCTGCACCATTGCCCAAATAAATAAATATGTGTAGGTCAATATTCGGTACGGAACTCGCGTTTCTTTTTCAGGTTATGGCTGGATTTCTGCAAACCACGGAAGATCGACGACGACTTCTCTATTGATTCTATTTATGGCCTCGATAAATCGCGTCATAATCGCTTAACGGTATACTTGCGTTACCGCTTTTGTGACATGGCGCGTTTGAGGTCACTAATGAAATCATTAAAAAAAGATACTCTCCGACTGTCTGTTCATACCGTTGTATGATGTTTCTCATTGAAATTTCATTTATTTTTGCTCTCAACTACCTAATCTGCCCTATCGTCTGTCTACCAAATGAAAACTTCCTAGATTGATCTGCGCCAGTTATCGCAAAGCGCGAGCAATACTTTCCCGAAATCCTTTAAAATCTTCGCGTTTGTAACACCGTCGCAGCGTTTTGTCACTGTCAAAAATTTTACGGATCGGTTCTTTTTCTAACAATTCATCTTTCTTTATACCTCAGAAGACGTGATTCTTCGCCCATGGCTTGGACCGACCTTTTAACTTTTCCTGGGTTTCTTTTACCAAACGACAATACCCATTTTCATATCTCATTTTGGTCAGAAAAAAAAGTTTCCAAAATTCTAAAATACATTGAAGTAAGTGTATTCCTCTTATAGAGATCGAGGGATCTCTTTCGACCCCAAGGAAATTTCAAATTGACAGACCAATTTGTCCTTTTTATCTGTCAACTTTTTTAATTATTTCTATACCACCTTCTAACGTTTTCTTTTTTATATTTTTAAGTACGCGTCATGAAGGTTACTTAAGGAATAATCTCTTCATAAAAAAAGTTGTTTTTATTAAACACTCGAATTATTAGTTCCGATAACATAAATAAACATCGTGTATATAAATTTGTGTGGTATTAATAAGAGTCCCGTAGTGCAGTTTAATGGAAGCCAAGAATTTACTTGACTTTGATTTATTCGATATTATAAAGGAGAGACTCCGCCCCCTATCTGTTCTGCTTCACCTTCCCTCACGAGCATTGATAGTCCCGACTTCGGAAATAGAACTCTTAACAACTTTGCGCTTCCAAAGGAAAGCGCAAAGTTGCACTTTTCCGAGGAGCGAGTGTTTTTTTATGTTGTCGCTCGCCGAGCGACAAAGTAAACGCTTAGTTATCATGGAAACCATAATAAAGGAACGTCGAGTGTATCTGCGACTTTTGACACAAAAGTAAGCATTGAGGGTGTTTGACAGATGTCGACAATTTTGTGACCAGCACGTGATTTTAAGATCGTTCTCGTACAATAAAAATGTTTTTACGTGAAAATTCAATGGAAATCGAAGAAATTAGTGAAATTTCGTGCACTTCGCCGGAAATTGCGCAAACTGCAAAATCAGTTACTCTTAATTTACTGCCAGAGAAGTCGAGAAGCAAGTATGAAAAAACAGTATGAACTTTTTACTAAATAGTGCGAATCAAAAGGAACGAAGAGGATATCAGAAAATATTTTACTTGCGTATTTTGCAGAGAAAGCCAAGGTAATGAAATCCTCTACACTTTGGTCAATATACTCAATGTTGATATCTACGTTATCTACAGAAAATGATGTAAACATTAAGAAATACAAAAAACTATTGGCTTTTTTAAAACTTCAAGCTGTTGGCCAAAAACCTGTAAAATCAAAACCCTTAAATTTTGATGAAGTAAAAACCTTTTTAACAGAAGCTCCTGATAAGACATATTTACTGAAAAAAGTGATCTTAATTTTGGGTATCGCCGGGGCGTGTAGGAGGGGACGAACTTGTCAAAATGGTAGTGGACAACATTGAGGATAAAGAGTCGATCCTTATTATAAAAATACCTGATTCTAACACGTACAATGTTCTGTGACAAATAACGCAACACTGGACTATTTATCAATCTATCGAAAATATTTTAACCTCAGGCCCAAAAATTGTACGATCCGTAGACTATTTTTGAAATATTCGAATGGTACATGCCATAATCAAGTAGTAGGAATGAATTCTATTGCAAAAGTACCAAAAGACATAGCGCAGTATCTTGGACTTCCAGAACCATGCAAGTATACCGGTCATTTCTTTAGGAGAACTTCTGCCACTCTTTTAGTTAATGGAGGAGGCGACATCACTCAATTAAAAAACATGGAGGATGAAAAAGTACTAACGTAGCAGAAGGCTATATAGATGAATATCTTACTAACAAAATTGCTACGTCTGAAAAAATTTTGGGACCGACACCGACGATAAACAAATCGCCGATATTTGTAGAAGCGAGAAATTCTGAAAACATCCCGATACATTCACAATCAGAAACTTCCTCTCAAATCGTCATCAAAAATTGCGAAAATTGTACATTTACCTTTAATATTGTAAATAATACGGAAAATGATGGTTCATAGATATAGTGTTAATAAAAAAATCTATAACCTTCATTAATGTTATTTGTATTATTTAAATTTGCAGCCACCTATGTCTAGGAATTTAAGTTCTAAATATACATAATTATTATAAAAACGTAATAATAAATAAATTACCACTAATCTAAAGTACTCATTTTTATCAGATTATATAAAGTAAGCTGGTATAGTTGCCACGGTTTCATTAACCTTAAATGTTAGGCAAAACCTCAAGTACTCTAGAGTTTGCATGTTAGTGTTTAATGTTTAATATCAGTAAAATACAAATTACCAACTTTAGTTATACAGAGTAATAAAATTCAGGTTTGGATAGTCTAATATTTCGTTCTTAGGGAGTTTTCTTCCACTAAAAGGGGTAGAAATTTACTTTCTTATAAATAATTCAAAGATTTTAAATAGGTACATAACTACATTATTACGTTAAATAAAATAAATTACCAACTTTAGTTATAAAAAGTAATGAAAAGTTAGTTATTATTATTATTGTAAACTCTCATTTTCTGATATTTTCATTTTACTAAAGGCGGTAGGAATATAAATATATGTTTTCTAGTAAATAATTCAAAAAAGAAGCATAAAATACATTCAAATATACATGTTATATATTAAAATAACGTATACCTTATTAGATATTTAGACATTGTTCCATATGTTATAAATATCAAGTAATTCAATATCCTTATCTGGTTACGTGATATAAAATGATAACAACTTCCTCGACAAACAAAGCATGCTCATGTGAAACGCTGGCATAGCATCAATTCTCAGAATGCCTATGCCGCGTTAGCAATACTATGTTATAAATACAACCACAGACAGTTATCTTTTTATTATTATACCGAACGTATCTAACATTATATAAATAATCATTGCTAAAGTGTAAACCAATGTTATATAAATAATTATTGTAAAAGTGAAAATAAATTTTTTTAAAAAGTGAATTTAACTTTGAGTGATATAAAATTGGCGCAGTCGGTAGGATCTGGCAAACACCTGGTAGAAAAGCCTAACTGACGAAAACCTCCCCGAAGAACAAGGAGCACCCCAAAAAGGACCTAACTTCAGGAAAAGGATCGCCGGAACAAGGATACCTTTGACAACAGGTGGCGGATTCTAATCCCTTAATCAGTAAAGGACCAACATCCACAAATGAAGATTTACGTGTAAGTACTTATAGAATCATGTAGTTATTCAAGTGCAAATTTTAATTAAATTAATAATCGTGTCATTTCTCGCACGTATTACTTGTGGAAGGAAAAGTTCTGTTGTCTTACATTATAAATTAAATAACTCTAAGCCTTCCAAATTCAAATTAGTTTATGCCAGTAACCACTAGAAATATGGCTCAACAACAACAACAACCAAACCAATTGCAACCAGAAGTTGTTGAACCATAATTTTGTCTTTTATTTCCCCTCAATTTCACAATATTATAATCTTAGGTGATCTAAATATTGATCAGTTATATAAAAATGCAGTATCAGAATGTATGTCATCCTATGATTTTCAACAACTGATAAAAGAACCTACACGTGTTACAAATACCACACAAAAAATTATAGATGTAATATTTCTTAACAATTATGATTTGGTATTAAATTCTGGAGTTCTAAGTGCGGATGCTATTTCTGACTATAATGCCGTTTTTTGTGAGTTAAATGTGTTTGTACCCCGCCCAGAACCTATATTTTGTAATATACCGCAATTTCAAATATTTTAGTAAAAACGACTTTGATAAAGACTTAATGAACTTAGCTGGGAAAATGTTTTATATCTAAATAATATCGAAGATAAAATTAAATTATTAAATACATATATTCTAGAACAATTTGATAAGCACGCACCGTACACTACTTCCCGAATATCTAAACCTTACGCTCCTTGGATTACCCCTAACCTCAAACAAATGATGAAACAAAGGGGTAAAGCGCTCAGTAAATACAATCGTACAAAATCTACAACTGACCATAGTTATTATAAACAAATGCGTAATCTTGTTACAAATGCCATAACAAAGGAAAAAGCTGCTTTTCTAACTTATCAACAAAAAAATGTAAATAAAAAGGAACTGTGAAAATCCTTAAAATATCTAAATATAAAAAAAAGAACTGCAACTGATATTCCTAAAGAGTTGAAAAATCCTAATGGTATAAATGACTATTTTTTATCTGTCTTTAGTCCCTTAAATAACTGTCCTGAAAGTTCAAATTTTTATAAATCTAGAAAACATGATCCCACTTTATTATTTACGTTTAAATTAGTAACGACGGATGAGGTTAAAAGCATAATCTATGATTTAAAGTTTAATGCTTATGGAAGTGACAACGTTTGTGCCAAAATGCTGCAGCTGTGTTTGCCAGTTGTTTGTCCATATGTAACTCATATTATAAATTGCTGTTTAGACGCTGGTTATTTCCCAGAGATGTGGAAGATGTCGTTAGTTAAACCCTTGCCTAAGACAAATAGCCCTAAAGCATATAATGAACTTCGTCCCATTAGCGTACTTCCTACCATGTCGAAAGTTCTCGAAAGAATTATAAATATACAAATATATGATTATGTTACAAAAAAATAATATTTTATCAAATTTGCAATCAGGTTTTAGGAAAGGGTTTAGTACGACAACGTTACTGCTAAATGTTACAGATAATATAATTAAGTCTCTTGACAACCGTTTAGCTACAGTTCTCATACTTCTCGATTTTTCAAAAGTCTTCGACACCCTTGATCATGTTTTGCTTGTTTCCAAACTCGAATATTACGGTTTTGATCCAATTTCTATAAATTTTTTTATCGGGTACCTTAGTAATCGTCGTCAGCAAGTTGTTATAGATAATACCTCTAACAGCATATATAACATCTGGTGTTCCGCAAGGTTCTGTGTTGGGGCCCATATTGTTTCTTATATATACATCTGATATGTTCAACGTAGTTAAGTATTCTGAAATACAGGCATTTGCTGATGATACCCAATTATCATATTCCTTTGAGCCCGAACTTGTTGACATTGCCTGTACACACATAAATCATGATCTTAAATTTTTATTTGAATATTCTAAAACAGATAATTTAAAACTTAATACCGATAAATGCCATGTTATAATATTTTGTCCAAAACGTTCAGAACAATTAGTTAAAACGCACCTAAAGGTAATGATACAAAATAAACCCGTAAATATTGTCAAGAGTGTAAAAAAATCTAGGAGTTATTTTTGATTGTAGATTACGATTTGAGGAATATGTATCCCTATTTATTAAAAAAATCATATCTAGCATTAAAATTGTTATATAGCAATAAAAAAATTATAAATTTCGAACTACGAAAAAAATTGTCAGAAACATTAGTGTTGCCAATATTAAATTATGGTATTACATTGTATTACCCCTGTCTTGCTAAAATTACTCAAAATAGGTTACAAAAAATACAAAATTGTTGTTGTCGATTTGTTTACGGTTTAAGAAAATATGAGAGTTTCGGCAAAAATAAAGCAGCTTGGGTGGCTCAAACTGGATAACATTTACAAGTATCATATGTCGGTACTTATTAAACGTATATTAGCTACTTCGTCACCTCCGTACTTGCGGGAAAAAATTTTGTTTCGACATGATTTACACAACGTAAATGTGCGTCATGGCTCAGATATCCTTGCCTCGTTTTTATTCAGCCTTGTTTTCAAAGTCGTTTACGTATAACGCGGCTAAAATTTATAATATTGTTACGTGTTTGCTATCCACACAAACACCTATACTCGTAGATTCGTTGATTGAAAGTCTAGGTAACACTTACTCACTACTTTATTTACTAATTAACAATTAATAACAATAGATTAATTACTGTCTTAACTATAATCACACTAGAACACTTATAAGTCTCTTTCTTATTGCTTTTTTACTCGTTCACGTTCAACTTAAGATTAAGTCTCGGCCCACCGTGCATCTTATTTATACATCCGTTCACACAATCTAGGGCACTCCAGAATATTCCCGGCCGTTCGTGTACAATTCCAGCCTAATCTAACCAGTCTGCACAGTCCAGTGGCGTAACACTGCCCCTCCTTAAGCCTGAACGTCCCGATCAGGCAATCCATTGTTCCCTGCATACTTGGCTAGTCTCTCAATATGCACCACCTTCATCTTGGATTTTGGACTTTGCTGAATTCTATATACAACGTCGTTTAGTCTAGTGACCACAGTGTAAGGACCTTCCCAGGGCGGGTGAAGCTTCGGGGACCTGCCTTTCTTTCGTTGTGGGTTATATAGCCAAACCAAATCTCCAGCCTGGAACCCTCCTGAATTCGCCTTAAGATCATAACGAGCCTTCATGCGATCACTTGCTATGGCAATTCGGTCTCGTACCAGCTCATGAATGTTCCTTAGCCGTTCACCAACTTCATCGGCGTAGTCATTTACGGAAAGTCGCTCCTCATCCGGTGTGCCAAACACCAAGTCACATGGCAGTCTAATCTCACGTCCAAACATCACGCGAGCCGGTGTCTGTTTTGTTGTTTCATGAATGGAGGCCCTGTATGCCATAAGGAAAAGAGGTAAGTGACGGTCCCAATCTCTCTGATGTTTCTCAACCATTTTGGATAGGTGCTCCTCCATGGTTTTATTATATCTCTCCACCATTCCGTCTGATTGTGGATGTAGGGCTGTTGTTCTTGTCTTATGAATTCCCAGTAGGCGACACATCTTCTGAAACACCCCTGATTCAAAGTTTCTTCCTTGATCCGAATGCAATTCTAGGGGCACGCCAAATCGACATACTAGATTATCTACCAGAGCTTGAGCGACAATGGCTGCTTCTTGGTTGGGTATGGCATAAGCTTCAGGCCACTTACTGAAATAATCCATGGCAACTAAGATGTATTTGTTCCCATTATCTGTCACGGGGAATGGACCAGCTACGTCGATCGCAATTCGCTCAAAAGGAGCCCCTACGTTATATTGTTTCATTTGGCTCCTACTTCTTGTCCGTGGCCCCTTACTTGCCGCACAAACTTCACATTTGCGGCACCAAGCTTCCACATCTTGGCGGCTGTTCACCCAGTAGAATCGTTGGCGTACTTTAGTGAGAGTTTTGTTGATGCCAAAATGTCCGCCAGATGTTCCATTATGCACTTCCTGGAGTACTTTTGGTATGCGACACCTGGGAATTACCAATCTCAAAGAAATTTTCTTCCCGTCTGGACTTTCCCAAGCTCTTTTCAACAGTCCATCCTCTACTCTAAGGGAATCCCATTGTGCCCACAAAGCCTTCAGTCCCACTGTCTTGTCTGAAATGTCCTTCCAGCCAGGTCGGGCTCCTCTTTCTTTCCATTCCAGAATAGGACCAGTTTCTTGATCTTTTAACTGCTCTTCTCTTAATGTCTCTTTTGTCCAATTGTCAGGAACATCAATTTTAACGGTGTTAACAATTATTATCCCTTGTTGTTTTTCCACCCGGTGGCAGTGCTTGCAGTCTTCCCGACAGGGTCTTCTGGAGAGAGCGTCCGCATTTCTATGGGATTTTCCAGGACGATGTTCGATTTTAAAATCGTACTGCTGTAGTTTTTCTATCCAGCGAGCTAGTTGGCCTTCCGGAGTCTTCAATTGCAATAACCACTTTAATGCAGCATGGTCGGTCCGAACTTTAAAATGTTGTCCATATAAGTACTTGTGAAAATGGTCTATGGACTTGACAATGGCCAATAGTTCCTTCCGTGTCACACAATAATTACGTTCTGGCTTCGACAACGTCTTGCTGAAGTACTCAATTACTTTTTCCTGTCCATTTTGAATTTGGGAAAGAACACATCCAAGTCCAGAATTACTGGCATCCGTGTCTAATACATACAGACCTCTCCGTTCTGGGTATGATAGAATCGGACTCGAACACAGGGCCGATTTTAGTGTTCTGAACGATGTTTCACACTCTTGTGTCCATTGGTACTGAACCTTCTTTTCTGTAAGCCGGTGTAGTGGCTTCGCAATATCGGCAAATCGTTCCACAAATCGTCTGTAGTAAGTGCATAGGCCAAGGAAGCTTCGTACTTCGTGAACATTTGAAGGCCTCGGCCAATCTCGTACTGAGGAAATCTTGTCTGGGTCTGTTCTTATCCCCTCCGAAGACACGACATGTCCTAGGAATTTTACCTCTTTCTGGAACATTAGGCACTTTTTGGGATTTAATTTCAGGTGTGCATTTTTAATTCTTCCAAACACTTCTTGAAGATTTTTCAAATGCTCCTTAAAATCCCGTCCCATAACCATCACATCATCAAGATAAACTAGACATGTCTTCCAAGTTAGTCCTCGCAGTACCAGTTCCATCAATCTTTCAAAAGTCGCTGGCGCATTGCACAGGCCGAAAGGCATCACAGTGAATTGATAAAGGCCACTTCCTGTCGAAAAGGCTGTCTTGTCTTTGTCATCTGGATGAAGTCCCACTTGCCAATATCCACTTCGAAGATCTAGAGTGGAAAACCACTGTGAACCTGCCAGCGTACTTAGTGTGTCATCAATTCGGGGTAACGGATAGCTGTCTTTTCTTGTGACTTCATTCAGCTTCCTGTAGTCGACACAGAATCTTAAAGTTCCATCTTTCTTAGCAACCAAAACTACTGGCGACGACCAAGGACTGGTTGATTCCTCAATAACTCCGTCTTTAAGCATCTTCTGTACCATTGCAGAAGCCTCTTCTTGTTTTGCCAAAGGGAGCCTCCTAGGTGGTTGACGAATAGGAGCTGATTCACCAGTATTTATCCGATGTTGCACTATATTGGTCTTTGTAAGAGCTTCTGTGTCCTTTGCAAATACGGTACTTTCCTTCTTCAAAAATTTTAAAGCTTCTCTATGTTCATCTGGAGTTAAATGTTCTAACTGGGCATTTAACATCTTTACAACTTCTTGGTCCATATCTGTAGACGAAGCTTCAATGATTTGTTCTTCACATCTCGCAATCCATGTGACTGGTTCGTAGGTGCCAATTGTTTCGCCTTCTTTGAACGTCACTGAGTGTGAATTTAGGTTAACCACTCTAATCGGTATCTTGTCTGTAGTCTGTGTTAAAGTCCTTGCCAGGATCACATTGTCTGTTATTTTAATTGAGTCATCCTTCTCAACGAGGCCAAAGCGGTATCCTACAGAATTTTCCTCCAGGACTGCCTCAATTACTTTCTCTGTTCTTGCAGGAATTTTTATGGTCCTTGAAGTTAGTAGCCTAATATTATGAAATTTTTCATCTGCCGTTGAAAGAATAATTTCTTCATTTCCAATCCTGAGAACTCGTTCTCCAACGTCAAGTACAAATCCATATTTTTCCATAACGTCTAATCCTAAAATGAAGTCATCGGTAATGTCAGCTACGATAACTTGATGTTTAAAACATAAGCGGCCAATCTGCAGCTCCATGTCGACTTCCCCATGAACCGCCGCCCTATCTCCCGTAGCTGTTCGGATGACTAATCCATTCTGTTCTTTATTTACTTTGAAACCCATTATGAATCCTGCCCGTACTATTGATGATGTAGCTCCTGTGTCGATTGTGAACACACATTTCTTCTTATTTACATAACCCTCCAACAACAGACTACTTTGAACTCTTCGAAGTTGGGAAACATTTATTTCTCGGGGGGGCACAACATCTCTTGGCCAGCGCAGCCCCCAAATTGCCAGCCATCTTTAGTTTTCCTGAGGCTCTTCAACCACAGCAGCATTTACCCTTTCTGGGCTGCGTTGACGACAGTTCCTCTTGATATGGCCCACTTTGCCACACCTATAACAACGGATGCCTCCATTCGGCCTCCCACTATTTTGTTGTTGGTCTTGTCTCTGCTGCGAGTTCGATTTTGTCAGTAGTTGGGTGATCATTTTGTGTATATCAGATATCAGATTTTGTGTTGTGTCGTCTGGCTTGTCTTCCTCTACACTCACAGCTCGTACTCGCGGATTTGATTGGGTGGTATCCTTATAGGCAGCCTCAATCTCCAGTGCATGTACTAAAGCCTCACTACTAAGCTTATGCCTGGCTAACTTAAGAATTCGCCTAACTTCCTGGTCCCTTACTCCATCAATAAATGTACCAACTGCTAACTGTTGTTGAAATTCCATTGGTGCATCAGGATAGGCTAGATGGGCTAATCTTTCTACCGCAGCTTCGAACTCCTGGAGGCTTTCTCCACCTCGTTGTCTGCGTGATTTGAGCTGAGCCTGATATACTTGGGCGAGATGTTGGTCGCCATATCTTAGTTCTAACGCTGCCTCCAAAATGCTAAAGTTTTGTTGCTGTGCAGCAGGAATTGTTTGGAGCAGATCCAATGCTTGGCCCCTTAGTGCTAATACCAATGCTGTTGCTTTTTCTTCATCGTTCCAGTTATTTGAACGTGCAGCTGCCTCAAATTGTCTCTTATAAGTTGACCATGAACTTTGACCGTCGAAGGAAGGTGGTTGTAACCTAGCACCAGACGACAGTACCAGTTGGCCACTCCTCTCCCTTAATTGTTGCTTGAGCCGGGCTACTTCTCCTTCAACAATACTGACTTTTCCCTCAACTTGACCGACTTTTTCTTTAACTTCACTGACCTCTCCTTTAACTTCATTAACTTCAGCCCGTACATCTTCTTTCAATTGTTCAGTTACCAAGAGCATGACTTGATGTTGTCCCTCCACAATTTGTCTTAATTCTTCCTGGCGTTCCTTTTTCTGTTCTTCTTTTTCTTCCAGGCGTCTTCTCTCTTGATCTTCCATAATTCTCCTTTGTTCGTCTTTCTCTTCTTGTCGTATTCTCTCTTGTTCTTCTTTTTCTTCTTGTCGTCTTCTCTCTTGTTCTTCTTTTTCTTCCTGTCGTATTCTCTCTTGTTCTTCCATCCGTTGTAACAATGCTGCAAGCATGTCCTGTGTTTGCTTCTCTGCCATGCTTCTTGTTGTTGGCATTAACTCACGACACGTAAATCAGTTCAAAATAAAGTTTACTACACTATAAAATCCGTAAAATGTTGATAGCACGTCTATTTTAATAATGGAATGTTCCAGAAAAATCGCGAAACAGCACTAGAAAGTCTTATTTAGAGTCTATACTTCTTTTGTGTTGATAAAATTCACTTATCTCCACTAATTGTCCAATGGAATGTTCGAGAATTTTCACGAAATATCACTAATAAGTCTTGTTTTGAGTCTATAACACGTTTCCGTTAACACAGTTTACGTATCTTCTGTGGTTTTCCAAATCGAATGTTCTAGAATTGTCACTAAAAGTCACTTATAGTCTCGTTTTTGAGTCTACAACACGTTCCCGTCGACACAATTCACGTATCTCCTGTAGTTTCCAAATAGAATGTTCTGGAATTTTCCCGAAATTGCACTAGTAGCCCTTTTTCTCAGTCTACAACACGTTATTACTAGCGGCACTCGCGTATTTGCAGTTATTTCTAAATCGAATGTTCTAGAAACGTCTCGAAAATCCACTTTAAAGTCACTACTCAGTCCAGAAATAGTCCTCCAAACACTGTCCAGTAGCTTAATTCTCCGTGTTACCATTAATTTCTGAGAAGAACACTGTAGAACCTTTTCGAATTTTCCAGAAATTTCTCTTCCAATCCACTTCCGACACCAAATTGTTAACGTGTTTGCTATCCACACAAACACCTATACTCGTAGATTCGTTGATTGAAAGTCTAGGTAACACTTACTCACTACTTTATTTACTAATTAACAATTAATAACAATAGATTAATTACTGTCTTAACTATAATCACACTAGAACACTTATAAGTCTCTTTCTTATTGCTTCTTTACTCGTTCACGTTCAACTTAAGATTAAGTCTCGGCCCACCGTGCATCTTATTTATACATCCGTTCACACAATCTAGGGCACTCCAGAATATTCCCGGCCGTTCGTGTACAATTCCAGCCTAATCTAACCAGTCTGCACAGTCCAGTGGCGTAACAATATTATCAATGATACATTGAAAAACCTTCCCTTAAACAACTTTCGTAAAAAAAATTAAGCAGTCCTTACTCACTTTCCAATGAATTATAAAAAATTTAATGATATTATTCACGGCATGATCTCTATTCTATTCTATTTTATTCTATTTTGTTTATTCTATTTAATATCTCATTATGTTTCTATATAATCTTTCTCACTTTTTTTTTACTTTTGCTATATTATCCTGTTGTTGTTTTTCATTGTTTTTATTGTTGTTTTTTCATTTATGTTTATAAATTAACATTAATTTTATATGTACTAGCGTACGCTATAAAATAATTAACTAGCTTAATTTTGTTTTCTTGTATACGTCATCTGCTTATAATTAGATGTAAATTGTTATGTTTTAATAGGGTTAAGTAGAGTAGCTTCGGCTAGACTTCTCCCTTTTCTTTGTATACGAGTATTGTATATTACAATGCTCATGATTAAATAAAGGCAATTTATTTTTATTTTTGTTTTATTTTATTTTTTTTTTCGGTTTCCCGATGCCGGTCAGTCCTCCCGTGGCCTCCGACGCCTCACGGGAGTCGCGCCGGCGCATCAACTACAGCCACTCTCCAGATCCCGCAGGGTTAGTGAGTGTAGATACCAGAATCGTGTGCCCTAAGCAGACGGAGAGAACCCAGAATGACCGCCTTCTGCATTTGGCCTGCCAGCCATTCAGCTGATTTTTGGCAGGCCGGTATGATCTTCAGTTCCGAGAGTAGCGTAGGCTTTATCCCTCCGAATACACCGATAATAAGGACGACCATTTTGACCGAATAGCCTGGGTACAGCACTTGGTGCTCGTACCGGAGATCGCGATATTTGGTCCGTTTCTCCTCCTCCTTCAAGGTGATGTTTTTCTCCGCAGGTGCCGAGAACTCGATAACATACATCACCTTGAGTTGATGGTCGAGGAGGACTATGTCAGGCTTGTTGGCTTGGATTAGCCTGACAGTCGGGAACGAGTAGTTCCAGTAAATCCGGCATTTCTCGTTCTCGACAAGGGACTCAATGTCTCGGGGGACGTAAGGCAGCACTGGTGTCTGGTCTACCCCGTACGAGTGCCTTATATGGTAGTATAGCACTCGTAAGGCCGCGTTATGTCGGTGGATGTAGGCCGAAATCGCATATATGGGGCATGCAGAAAGCAAGTGCATGAGCGATTCCGGCGCCTGATGGCAGGTCCTGCAGTTGATATCAGGAACCTCTACACGCCACACGCGGCTACGGTAGACCAAGGTGTTGATAACACCATCTTGGCAGGCCATAATGAATCCCTCGGACTCCGACTTAAGCCCTGCTGACCTTAGAAAGGCGAAGGTCAGCCTGGTCGATAAACCCAGTGTTTCTATGTTCTTATAGAAGACACCATGCTGGGGTTTATCGACGTTCTGCCGAAACAGATTTTCCTGTTCGGCAGCTCTAATTCGGGCTTTCAGACTATTTGGCTGAAGTTCGGTGACTGACTCAACATCAGCACCTCTCCGGCCTCCTCGCCTGCTGTCAAATGCGAGACCGAGTTCATCTGCGGCTCTTTTTGCTTCCTTGAACAATCCTGCTCCCACTCCTACAGTTTCGTGATGTTTTACGAACCGCAAGAGGGGATCTGAGCTCCTGAGTATGTTACATGCCATACTCAGTACTACTCTGCCATGCGTACACTCCAGGCTCAAGAGTCCTCGCCCCCCCCCGTTGACGTGGGAGGTACACACGAGGAACGGACGATCTAGGATGAATACTTCTGTGAATATTCATCATCTTGCGGGTATCTCTGTCTAATTGACGCAGCTCATCTACCCTCCACTTTACTACGAAGGAGTAGAGCAGAATCGGAACGGCAAGCATATTAGTTGCAGACACCTTGTTCTTCCCCGAAAGTTTGGAAGACCAAATCTGGCGGTGTCTGTACTTGCCGCGGAGAGAATCCTTTTATTTGTGTTACATCTTGGATGTGCCTTTGTTGCACACCCAGGTATGTATAGGTCTCTCCGGCATCCAGATGTCTTAGGATGCTTCCGTCTGCGAGCTGCGCATCTTCAGGGAATTCCCCGCATCGTCCTCTCTTGAGGTGGACGACTGCACATTTGTCCAACCCGAACTCCATACCAATTGCCCGCGTATATTCTTCGACCACCCTAAGAGCGTTTTGTAGTTCACGATCTCCGGAGGCATAAAGTTTAAGGTCATCCATATAAAATAGATAGGTGACCTTATGCCTCCGGTCGCTGGGTGGCCCACATTGATATCCGCGGGTTTGGCGGAGCCCAACAGACAACGGCAGCAGTGAGATGCAGAAGAGGAGAGGACTCAGGGAGTCACCCTGGAAAACTCCTCTCCTAAATGCCACCTGCTCTGTCGTGACCCGCTGCGCACCTGATGTTATGGTGAAGCGGGTCTTCCAGAGTGGCAGCAGCTGTTCTATGCATCTCACTAGTGGTGCTAGTACCGCAAGACATTCGAGCAAGTACAACAATAGCTCGTGCGATGTTGTATCAAATGCCTTGCGGTAATCAATCCAGGCCATCGATAGATTCCGCTTGTATTGCACAGAATCCTGTGTAATACAGCGGTCTATCAGCAGGCTGTCCTTGCAACCTGCCATGCCCTTCTTGGCACCACGCTGTTCGTGTATCTGCTGGAAGACCGGATCAACAGACCTCAGTGTCCTAGCATACAAGATACGTGTAAATATCTTGTAGCAGGAGTTGAGGCTAGTGATCGGCCTATAATTCCTCGGGTCGGAAAGATCCCCCTTTTTGGGGATAAGCACAGTACGTCCCTCGACGAACCAGTCCGGAATCTGCTGCCCCTCGTTCAACCATGAGTTGAAAACTCGCGCCAGACGGCGGTGAGTGGAAGGAAATTTCTTCCACCACCAGTTGTTAATGCCGCCTGGGCCCGGGGCAGCGAAGTTCTTGGTACCAACAAGTGCTTGTTGGACTTCCTCTGTACTGATTGCCGGGCACACTTCTTCTGGCTCTTGAAGATGTCTGTGGCACAGAGCCTCGAAGTGTGCAATTGATGGAGTGTCGCTATTGAATGGACGCGTCGTTTCGTAGATTCCCTTCCAGAAGGTTTCGACACCTTCTACAGTCGGCGGATTGTCGACAACACGCTGTGGCTCTTGAAAGAGGCGGGAAGGATTCGTACGGAACAAATTGTTTAGTTCCATACTCCTCACTCGCCTCTTTAATGTTTTCTTTATCGCCATGAGCGCTCGGAACCTATCTAGACAGTGCTGCTTGATGGTAAGCATCACTGTCAGATTTAGAGTATGGTGTTGACGTCATAATCCGGCTTCTATGCGCCAGATTCTGGGAGTAAAAACTCTACAAGACGTCTTATATTCCACCACACTCTGGATCCGAGAAGCGTGTTGTCTGGCCGACTGTATCTTGCCTTCGATTTTTTGTACCCGTCGCTTGGCTTTCTCGACTCCGTGATTGGTTGACCTCTCACTGGGGACGAGTTGCTTCGCGGCGTTGTACACGGCACAGTTGATTTGCCAGATGTCTACATCTTCCGGAATTTCCTCATCGATGACCGCGTCCATTCTAGCCAGGTCTTGTGGCTTTAGGTTAGCCCTGGCGTTAAGGCTAATCCTCGTCCTTAAGTCTACACCGGTGAACTCTAAAGGATGTTCTCCATCAGCTGGTAATTGCCGTGGTGGTACTGCGGCTGGCAGTTCTTCCAGCTGACGGGGTGCCCTTACGTAACCTGTCCTGAGCAGAAAGGATACTTGATCTCTCAGATGTTGTTGAGAGAAGGCGCGATGCTCTGGATGTATTTCGCACCAAAGTGCATGCAATCGCGCCATATATCCCCTTCGCTCAGGTTCGCTACTCCCGCGGCAGGTCAGTAAGTCATCCCGAAGTTCCCTCGTCCACTTAAAGCCTCCATGTACAGTTGCATGTTCGTCATCGTTAGGATCGTCCGGTAAGGCAATTTATTTATTTCTTTTTTTTTTTTTTTTTTCGGTTGCCCGACGCTGGACAGTCCTCCCGTGGCCTCCGACGCCACACGGGAGTCGCGCCAGCACATTAACCTCAGCCACTCCCCACATCCCGCAGGGTTAGTGACTGTAGGCTCCGGAATCGTGTGTCCTAAGCAGACGGAGACAACCAAGAATGACCGCCTTCTGCATTTGGCCTGCCAGCCACTCAGCTGACTTTTGGCAGGCCGGTATGATCTTCAGTTCCGAGAGCAGCGTAGGCTTTATCCCTCCGAGTACAGCGATAATAAGGACGACCATTTTGACCGAGTAGCCTGGGTACAGCACTTGGAGCTCGTACCGGAGATCGCGATATTTGGTCCGTTTCTCCTCCTCCTTCAAGGCGATGTTTTTCTCTGCAGGTGCCGAGAACTCGATGACATACATCACCTTGAGTTGATGGTCGAGGAGGACTATGTCAGGCTTGTTGGCTTGGATTAGCCTGACAGTCGGGAACGAGTAGTTCCAGTAAATCCGGCATTTCTCGTTCTCGACAAGGGACTCAATGTCTCCGGGGACGTAAGGCAGCACTGGTGTCTGGTCTACCCCGTACGAGTGCCTTATATGGTAGTATAGCACTCGTAAAGCCGCGTTATGTCGGTGGATGTAGGCCGAAATCGCATATATGGGGCATGCAGAAAGCAAGTGCATGAGCGATTCCGGCGCCTGATGGCAGGTCCTGCAGTTGATATCAGGAACCTCTACACGCCACACGCGGCTACGGTAGACCAAGGTGTTGATAACACCATCTTGGCAGGCCATAATGAATCCCTCGGTCTCCGACTTAAGCCCTGCTGACCTTAGAAAGGCGAAGGTCAGCCTGGTCGATAAACCCAGTGTTTCTATGTTCTTATAGAAGACACCATGCTGGGGTTTATCGACATGCTGCCGAAACAGATTTTCCTGTTCGGCAGCTCTAATTCGGGCTTTCAGACGATTTGGCTGAAGTTCGGTGACTGATTCAACATCAGCACCTCGCCGGCCTCCTCGCCTGATGTCAAATGCGAGACCGAGTTCATCTGCGGCTCTTTTTGCTGCCTTGAACAATCCTGCTCCCACTCCTACAGTTTCGTGATGTTTTACGAACCGCAAGAGGGGATCTGAGCTCCTGAGTATGTTACATGCCATACTCAGTACTACTCTGCCATGCGTGCACTCCAGGCTCAAGAGTCCTCGGCCCCCCCGTTGACGTGGGAGGTACACACGAGGAACGGACGATCTTACTTCTGTGAATATTCATCATCTTGCGGGTATCTCTGTCTAATTGACGCAGCTCATCTACCCTCCACTTTACTACTCCGAAGGAGTAGAGCAGAATCGGAACGGCAAGCATATTAGTTGCAGACACCTTGTTCTTCCCCGAAAGTTCGGAAGACCAAATCTTTCGGAGGCGGTGTCTGTACTTGCCGCGGAGAGAATCCTTTATTTGTGTTACATCCTGGATGTGCCTTTGTTGCTCACCCAGGTATGTATAGGTCTCTCCGGCATCCAGATGTCTTAGGATGCTTCCGTCTGCGAGCTGCGCATCTTCAGAGAATTCCCCGCATCGTCCTCTCTTGAGGTGGACGACTGCACATTTGTCCAACCCGAACTCCATACCAATTGCCCGCGTATATTCTTCGACCACCCTAAGAGCGTTTTGTAGTTCACGCTCTCCGGAGGCATAAAGTTTAAGGTCATCCATATAAAATAGATGGGTGACCTTATGCCTCCGGTCGCTGGGTGGCCCACATTGATATCCGCGGGTTTGGCGGAGCCCAACAGACAACGGCAGCAGTGAGATGCAGAAGAGGAGAGGACTCAGGGAGTCACCCTGGAAAACTCCTCTCCTAAATGCCACCTGCTCTGTCGTGACCCGCTGCGCACCTGATGTTATGGTGAAGCGGGTCTTCCAAAGCGGCAGCAGCTGTTGTATGCATCTCACTAGTGGTGCTAGTACCGCAAGACATTCGAGCAAGTACAACAATAGCTCGTGCGATGTTGTATCAAATGCCTTGCGGTAATCAATCCAGGCCATCGATAGATTCCGCTTGTATTGCACAGAATCCTGTGTAATACAGCGGTCTATCAGCAGGCTGTCCTTGCAACCTGCCATGCCCTTCTTGGCACCACGCTGTTCGTGTATCTGCTGGAAGACCGGATCAACAGACCTCAGTGTCCTAGCATACAAGATACGTGTAAATATCTTGTAGCAGGAGTTGAGGCAAGTGATCGGCCTATAATTCCTCGGGTCGGAAAGATCCCCCTTTTTGGGGATAAGCACAGTACGTCTCTCGACGAACCAGTCCGGAATCTGCTTCCCCTCGTTCAACCATGAGTTGAAAACTCGCGCCAGACGGCGGTGAGTGGAAGGAAATTTCTTCCACCACCAGTTGTTAATGCCGTCTGGGCCCGGGGCAGCGAAGTTCTTGGTACCAACAAGTGCTTGTTGGACTTCCTCCGTACTGATTGCCGGGCACACTTCTTCTGGCTCTTCAAGATGCCTGTGACACAGAGCCTCGAAGTGTGCAATTGATGGAGTGTCGCTATTGAATGGACGCGTCGTTTCGTAGATTCCCTTCCAGAGGGTTTCGACATCTTCTACAAGGCAATTTATTGTTATTATTATTATTATTATTATATAGTTTAAACGAAATATTCTCAATCGTTCCTGAATATGACGGTAATCAAATACATTTAAATACATTTTTTAATTCATGCAGAACTGCTTATGATATGTCAATTGGCAATCAAACGGCACTGTTAACTGTTCACAAAAAATAAATTACAAGGTCGCGCAGCTGAACTAGTGAACTCTAGAAATCCCACTTCATGGGAAGAGATTAGGACTCTGTTAGAAAATCATTTCGGAGATAGTAGAGATCTAGCCTCGCTAATACAGGATTTACAAAGGATGCGACAGCTCCCTAGTGAATCTTCGCTTACCTTTATTGCGCGCCTACAAACTCATGAAGCGAAAATGCATGCTTCCGTCCACAAACAACGATTAACGTTGGCGCAAAAACAAGCGCAAATACAATTAACTGAAGGTATGGTTCTGAATACTCTACTTACAGGACTAGAACCCAAAATCGCGCAGGTTGTTAGGGCAAGCGATCCCGCGGATATGTTAACAGCAATAACGAGAGTTCGGAGAGAGCTTCAATTAAATTATTTTGAAACACAAAAAATCAATCGCAGCAATAGTGCTACTACTCCTATACGCAACCCAAATTTATTCTTAAATTCAAAACAATGTTCGATTTGCAAACGCGCAGGACATATCGCTAACGATTGTCGTCAAAAGCAACAAAATCTTCGCCCAACAAATTTTGGTACCTCCCAAAATTATCCCAGACCTAACTACTATAACCAAAATCCTGGAAATTCGCAAAATTTCCAACAACAAAGATCCAACTATTACGGTCAAAACCCCGGACATTCACAAAACTTTCAGCAACAAAGACCACCAGTTATTACACCAAATCCAAACTTTAACAATGTAAGACCTCCCGCGATTCAACCAAATCCTAACTATTATAAGCCAAATATAAACAGAAGAACACTTCATTTGAACCAAAATATTGAACCTGAGAACCCAGAACAGATTCAAAATTATTACTCTTCTGATAACCCTTACAAAAATATCAATGAGGGATATTATACGGATAATGACCCCTATGCGAGTCCGAACTATTATACTGCTAATACTTCGGAATATGACAATACTAATGAGGATTATTATACTGCTAATAGTCCCTCCGAGAATTGTTATACAGAGGAACCGACTTTCGACACAACTCCTGGATTTTCGATCAGGCCCGCGTGCCCAGTTGGACCCGCCATATCACAAAACCGGAGACTCCAGCATGACAGTATTACAAACCCAATTTGGCAAAATGAACCTAGACGATTTCAACCCAAATCTCAACTTCCCGGAACAACAGTTTCTTTAAGTCCCTTGTTTGTTAAATCTAAAAACTTATATTATATTTATGACGCTACTAACACGCATAAACTATTAATCGACTCGGGCGCGGGATTATCCATATTCAAACCTAAAATTTGTAAAAACTACAGTAGGAGATGTCCAGAAAATATTACTATCCAGGACATAACCGATCAAAAAATAACTATTAACGAAGCCGTTCTTATCCCCTTTGACAATAATGAACCATTCAAAATTTACGTATACGATCTCGACATAGAATTCGATGGACTCCTAGGCTCTGATTTCTTAGAACACTATGATTGCATAGTGGACATAAAAAACAAAAAATTTATAACAAACTTCGAAACAATTCCCATCCATAAAGTCACAGACCAATGTCCATCTGACATACAAAACTACCCAAACCCAGACATTCAAGATATTATTCGCAATATCTCAAATATAATTTCAGTTGAACCACGTACTGAACAAATTACCAAACTTAAATGCCATTTAACTAACACGGAAGTTATACTGATAGCTACCGAAGTAGACAAAGTAAGACTCCCTAACGCAATAGTCCGAATTAATGACAAAGGTGAATTTATTACCTCAATATTAAATGCAAATGCAATACCCAAAACCGTTAATCTTTCAAACATAAAATTAGAACCAATCCGGAATTTCTCACTAAACAAAATAGGCGAAAGAAACCTTCAACATTTCGTGGACAGACAATGCGAAATAAAGAACCAACTCCGCCTGGACCACTTAAATGAAGAAGAAAACGAACTAATAACCCAACTTTGTTTAGAATACGCGGATATTTTTTATCTTGAAGGTGATCAACTAACCTTCACGAACGAAATTAAACATGTAATAGACACCAACAACGCAAAACCAACATTTACGAAATCGTATCGATACTCTCAGATACACAAAGAAGAGGTCAAAACGCAGGTATCGAAAATGTTAGATCAAAATATTATTCGTCACTCGAGTTCCCCCTGGTCGTCCCCTATGTGGGTCGTCCCAAAAAAACTCGATGCGTCAGGTAAGCAGAAATGGCGGGTAGTCGTAGACTACAGGAAACTCAGTGAGTTGACTGTAGGAGATAAGTACCCCTTACCAAATATCTCAGACCTCTTAGATCAATTAGGCAAGTGCCAATACTTTACCACATTCGACCTAGCATCTGGGTTTCACCAGATCGAGATAGATCCAAAAGACATCCCGAAAAGTGCCTTCAGCTTAGACAACGGCCACTATGAGTTCGTCCGTATGCCCTTCGGGCTTAAAAACGCCCCTTCCACCTTCCAAAGGGTCATGGATAACATCCTCATGGGCATCCGGAACGAGAGATATCTCGTTTACATGGATGACATTGTCGTATATTGCCCAACAATCCATGAACACATTTCTCGCCTCACAGAAGTGTTCAAACGCCTTCGAAATGCTAACTTAAAAATCCAGCCTGATAAGTGCGAGTTCCTTCATAAAGAAGTCGCATATTTAGGCCACATTATCACTAAAGAAGGTGTAAGACCAAACCCTGATAAGATACTGTGCATCCAAAATTTTCCCCAGCCTACTAACCAAAAGGAAATCAAATCCTTCCTCGGGTTGGCAGGTTATTATCACAGGTTTATAAGTAATTTCGCGAAGCTATCCAAACCCCTCACTGGATTATTACAAAAAGACGTTCCTTTTAATTTCAATTCAGAATGTAAGAAATCCTTCGAGGAATTAAAGCAAGCACTCACTTCTACCCCAGTTCTTATCTACCCAGATTTCAATGAAACAAACTTACTACTGATGCGAGCGACTTCGCCATCGGCACTGTGCTCTCGCAAGGCCCCATTGGGAAAGATTTACCAATCCCTTTTGCCTCAAGGACCCTCTGTAAAGCCGAAAGTAAATACTCAACCATTGGGCGTGAAATCTTAGCCATAGTATGGGCCGTGAAACACTTCCGTCCGTACATATTTGGTCGGAAATTCAAACTAATAACCGACCATAGACCCTTAACGTGGCTTTTCTCGATCAAAGATCCTGGCAGCCGTCTGGCACGTTGGCGACTAAAGCTTGAAGAATATGAGTATGAAATTGAGTATAAACCCGGTCGCATTAACAAAAGCGCAGACGCTCTGTCTCGCATAAAGATAAACCACATCCAAGACTGTTCTAACTTCCAAGCAGAATCCAAACTATTAACGTACCCCTTTCGAAGACCCTCGACTTCAGGAGAACCCGAATCTGACAGTCAAAGTGACACGACAGAAACAAATGAACACGAGGACGCTTTAAGAGAATTCGAAACTTTCATAAAACTGTACAAAACGAAATCTGTTATCGACTATTCTAAAATCGAATTTTCAAATGGGCAACTCTTAGACAAAACCAATAAAAACATAGTGACCTTTTTTCAACAAAACAATCTCGAAGATATGCATTACAAAGTCTTTGAAGATTTGTTCGAAGAAAACACAGATTTTCGGAATTTAAAAATAAATACATTTTCCAGTAAGTCGGTGCGGCATAGAAATTATTTTATCGTGGCTCTACCATACGACCCCGAAACCGTAGTCCAACACCTGTTTATTTCACTGTATAACGGTCGCGAAACATTCGAGGACTCTTAAGACGTACCATATTGAAAACAATATCGACCTCCCTATCCTCGAAATCTTGTCATTTCTTTTAGCGGAAAAAGACGTGAAACTCAAAACATGCCAGAATGTTACTGAAACACCCAACGATGATCAAATTTCAATCATTATTGATCAATACCATACCGGCAAAGCTCATCTTCACCGCGAAATAAATGAGACCATTAGACGCATTCGAGGAAAATACAATTGGATAGGATTGACAAAAAGACGTTGAAAAAATTCGTAAAAACTTGCAAAACTTGCCAAGAAACAAAAATCTGTCGCAAAAACCTAGACACCCCTCTAGTAATTATGGAAACGCCTAGGTCCCCTTTCGAACGTATAAACATTGACATTCTGGAAGTCCCCACAAAAAAATTACGCGCTTACAATACGCGATGAACTTACAAAATTCAGCCAAGCGTACCCCATCAGAGATAAATCAGCAAAATCAATCGCAAATACTCTACTCGTTTACTTCCAGCATTTCGGTACACCTCTACGAATTCATTGCGATTCCGGTCGAGAATTCGATAACGTCCTTCTAAGAGATTTATGCCTCCTCTATGACATCAAAGTAACACATTCGAGTGTAGGACATCCGCAATCGAACGGTTCCTTAGAAAGATTTCACTCTACCTTATTAGAGATGATCCGAATACACATGGCAGAACACCCTGCCGAACACCCTTTCAACGTATTACCTTACAATAACTCAACTAATAAAACATGGATTTACACCCTATGAGTTAGTCTTCGGACACATGTCCAGCAGACCACCCGAGACACTATATAATCAGTAGGAACTAGTCACGAAATACGTTAGAGACTTAAACAATCGCCTCTCTTACTATTATAAAGTCGCACGCGCGAGAACCAA
This sequence comes from Rhamnusium bicolor, assembly GCA_029963845.1. NCBI lineage: Eukaryota > Metazoa > Arthropoda > Insecta > Coleoptera > Cerambycidae > Rhamnusium > Rhamnusium bicolor. The sequence continues at coordinate 88,247 of JANEYF010001099.1, forward strand.
AACACAAAAACAGAAAGCGAAAGTCCGAATCGATGCCCATGTTTCAAATGAAACCCCCGAGTACCAAATTGGTCAAAAAGTATATTTAAAAGAGTCCCAAATCACCGATAAATTACGTAACAAATTTAACGGGCCATTTGAGATCCTGGAACTCCACAAAAACTCAGCCACCCTCCTTAACGAAAAAACAAAACAAAAAACTAAAGCCAACTTTGACAGACTAAAACCATATTTTGAAGCTTAAAATTACCATTACAGGTTCATCCTGCTGATCGGAACAGCCATATCCCAGTACCAGATAACACCGTCGGAGTCTACTACCACGACGAAACGAGGATAGTAATTTCCAATGATAGATGGACTTTACTAGTCCATAAAAATCTATCAAGCCTCGAAGAAGCCTTCACCAACAACAAAATTTTAAAATCAATTGTCAAGATATTCACCCACGATACACGTGAAACAAAGGAATTCCTAGTTAAAGTCAAAACGCACATAACGCTCCTAAACCAAATATCAAATTCCCTTAAGGTAAAATTTGAATAAGTCTTTATTAACACTGAACGATTCAAACGCGGTATATTAAATGGAGCAGGTAGCATATTTAAAGCAATTACCGGCAATCTAGATGCTGAAGTCGGACAATTCTTCACAGACAGTATCAATAAATTAAACAACGACCAACATCAAACAAAAAACCTTCTAAAAAATCAAATATCTGTTACCTCTACCGTCATAAAAACCTTTAACGAAACCGTCCAAAATATGCAAATCAACATAAAAACCTTTAACGAGGACATGAAAAAGATTCAAACCGCATTACATAAAGTAAATGACAGAGTCTCACTGGTCCAAGCCGAACTAAAATTTGTTGAAACATGTGAAAAGTGAACTGAAAGTTACCTGTACCTTCAGAGTAACCTAGACGACATCTTAAATTCAATCATTTTTGCCCGCCTGAAAATAATACATTCTTCAATTATTACACCTGAAAATTTGATTACCGCCCTTTAGGAAATCTCTCAAAACCTAGTAAAAAATAATTTACCTCTCCCCGTAAAATACTCAAAAATTCCCCAATACTTGGAAATTATCGAATTAGAAGCCTTTCAGTCAAAATCAGATCTTGTCTTTGTTCTCAGAATACCATTAGAAGAAGAACAACTTTATACCTTGTATCATTTATACCCTATCCCGATTCTAGACAATAGAACTGGCCTACACCACGTTCTGTCATTTTCTCAAAAATTCATTGCACGAAACGATGATTCGTTAATGTACATCCCTGTCAAAGATCTGAGCTCATGTAAACAACTAGATGCTCGCAAGAAATTATGTTCAGACCTTTACGCCTACCCGATCGACAGCAGTGCAGCATGCGAAGCGCAGTTACTGAAGAACTTCAGGAAAATTCCTGAAAACTGTGAAAGTTCTCTCGTTTATGGACAAGGCTATAACGTTCAGAAACTACAAAATAATGTGTGGTTAATAATTGTCTCCGAACCTATCCATATAACCATAAACTGTAAGAAAATGGACACAAAAATTACTAGTGTTAATAAGAATTCGGTATTAAAACTCCATCCAGACTGTTACGTGTTTGTCGGTATAACGAAAGTGCAAGCTGAAGACCACAACACAATTAACATTACGGACAATTCACATCCAGTGCTTATACCCTGTGACTGTTGTAGTGACATCCCCGGGAAATTTCAACTACCCAAATTAGAACCTCTCCAGTTCGATCATCTAAATGTAGAAAATCTAGACATAGCTAACCACAAACTCGAACAATACTCCAGAGACTTAGACAAGCTAATAAATGAGCCTTTTATAACTAAACATTTTTCCCTAAGTGTATACATAACCATTGGGCTCGCAATCTGTCTTCTCACCTCCTACATCGCCTGGAAATTCAAGAAAAGATGCTGTTGGTATAAGAAATCCAATGATACAACCCCTAACGAGATGCTGAAACGAATTAACACCCTTCTGAGAAGAAGACCTCATCTACATACAGAAGAAGAAGAGATACCCGATTTTCCCTAAAAGTCGGTGTATAACACCAACTTTTCAAAAAGGAAGAAAATTGTTATATACTAAAATAACGTATACCTTATTAGATATTTAGACATTGTTCCATATGTTATAAATATCAAGTAATTCAATATCCTTATCTGGTTACGTGATATAAAATGATAACAACTTCCTCGACAAACAAAGCATACCCATGTGAAACGCTGGCATAGCATTAATTCTCAGAATGCCTATGCCGCGTTAGCAATACTATGTTATAAATACAACCAACGCTGGCACCACAGACAGTTATCTTTTTATTATTATACCGAACGTATCTAACATTATATAAATAATCATTGCTAAAGTGTAAACCAATGTTATATAAATAATTATTGTAAAAGTGAAAATAAATATTTTTAAAAAGTGAATTTAACTTTGAGTGATATAAAATACATCAATCACAATTACCACAATTTACCAACTTTAGTTACACAAAGTAATAAAAAATTAGCTATTTTTATATTAATCTATCGTTTTCGGAAACTTTTATTATACTAAAGGTCGTAGAAATTTATATTTAGTAAATAATTCGCAGTATCTATAAATCCACTGGTGCCCAAATTATTGCGTTAAATAAAATACAAACTACCAAATTTAATTACGGAAAACAGTTCAAAAATTGGTTGGTAACTTATTTTTTAACAATTTTGTGCTACTAAAGGTGGTAGAAATAGCTATTTTCACCAATTCAATGAACTTATAAAGCTTTCGCATAGCACAGACGAATATTATGTTTTGGACATAGGAGGCCATGCTTGCTGTTGCTGTTAGAAAAAATAAATAAATAATTATTTGATGTGTCAAAACGTTCTTAAAACAGCTGTTTGTGTCAAATAAATTTATTCTTATAATTATCAGATAATGGAAAGTTTTGAAAAGTATAATTTATGTGATACTTGTAAAGAATTGTGCCATGTTCAAATGCGTCATTCCAGTTTAATATACTTAACTGCCCTAATTGAAAACTGCGACCACGACATGTCAAAGAATGGTTTGTTTAAGAAGATTCAAAGAAGTCGACCAAATATAATTATTTTCCCCGAAGAAAACTGAATACAATCGTTTCAAAGTATTACGCTATGTCATCAAACACAGACATTTAATACCCTTTAATACTTCGCCTTGCTTTTCACCACTAAAGAAGGAGGAAGTGTTAGAAGAATTCCAAAAAGATTTAGATTTTGTTATACATAGATATAAATCATAAGATGACAGTATTTAAATAAACAATTAATAGGTACTAAAGCAATTTTTTATTTTATTTTGCAGTAAATACCATTTTAACAAACATTTCTACAAAAACATGTGTAACGCAAATTAATGCTCACGTTTTGAAATCTGAACTGTCAAATTTGAGGTTATCAATAATTATTAATTTTTACCAAACATTTTCATAAAAACACCGGTTGTAGAAAAAATCCTGTGTGTAATTCGAGTGCAAAGTAACATTGCCGCTCTTGCGAGCGCAAACTTCTCGCTCAGAGCGACAATATATCACTTTGCGCTCTTAATACACAAATAGCTATTATAAAGCAAGTCATATGTCATATCACTAAGATGCTTTTCGTTGCCTCCAACCGACTATTAATTTTGGTTTCAATGATTTAGTAATTTCTGGGAGTTCATTGATCATAGTATTTTGAAATTTTTCTATGGATTCCTTATTGCAACATTCTGTTATATCACACTGCGTTGACCTAAAGGTTTTATTTTAGTGACCGCCATAGAGATATCAGCCGGATTAATTTGTTGTGCAATTTCGTTTTTTGTAATACTGCCATGTTATTTATTATTTGATTTAATTATTAATGGTGGATTAATGCTTTTAACTATACTTATCGGCCCAATATTGATTTTTACGATTAGTGTTATTTAACTCACCATTTTTTGTTTCAATAGAAATTTAATGCTGTTTTTGTAAAATTTCATAATAAAATTTATGTAAGAGGAAATACCGAATTACATTTTACATATTATACTACAATCACAAATAGGTGGGTACAATACAAGTCACCATATTAAATAAAAGTATAATATTCAAAATCAAAATGTTTCAAGATGATAAGACAAGTGGTCAATACACAAAAACCAAGATGATTAAATTTATATCAAATGATTAATGGGTGAATAAGATACCCATTATTTTATGCCTATAAAAATATGTAATAAATGTATGGGGTATTTTTTTTATTCTAGACATGTTAATTCAACTTAGTTGGTAATATAATGATATAATATTATGTACCCCTGTAGAACTTTAGCAACGGCTTCAGCATTTTTCGTTATGATGGCCAAATAATAGCTGTAACTGTAGTTTGGACATATTTTAGTCAGTATCAGAATATGACTTTGTAATGTAATAATAAACACCACAGCAATTAGACAACCCCCGAATCCAAAGCCGAGGTTGCACTTATGAAAAGACGCTTAGATACAACCATTCCCGCCGACATTGCAAGTACCAGTGGCGGGATTCGAACCCGCAGAGATCATCTAGTCATACTTGCCATCGGGCGCTCTAGCCACTACCCTGAGCTGGTTAATCGCAACCATAGCACAACCCAGATAATCGTGGCTAATAATCATTTCGTAATTATGTTTTGGTCAGAGCAGTAATACTATGTTAGCCATGATAATGTTTTCGTGACTTAAAAATCATTCTGTTTTTTCAAAGCGCCAACATTTTAAGAAGAAATTACTTTTGCCATAGCTGTCTAAAGATTGGCGCGCCTAAATTACGACGGTGTGCTACTTGGGTTAGAAGACGTATTGAACTTAACAGAAAAAAAAAACTATTAAGTAAAAAAATATCGAATGTAACCTGTTATATATGAAATTTGCGTACAGGATACCAGCAGATCTAATATACGTTTTAATATATCTACTTGTCAGATTTCAGTACTAAAGTATCATATGTAAAGAAGAGTAAACATATACTTCATAAATATGAAATACCTCAATACCATACGTGTATATTACAAACAATGGACTAGACACAAAAGTGTGTCAGCAACATCTTACATTTTTATCATTTAATAGCTGCATATTAGTCAGCACAAGCATATTATGTTGGTCATATTTGTTAACCACGAAGACGTTTTTATGATTTAAAATCACTCCCAATTTTGGCTACATGAACGTTTTAAAGGCTTTAACGCCATCTTGGATGAATGTAGCCAAATGGGTTTTACTATGTCAAAACGTTGACTTGACCAAATGACAGCACTGTGCTATTTAGGAATGTTTCTGTTGATAAATAGAATTGCGCCCAAACGGTTATGCACTGTACGTTATCTTGTTATTGAAATTCAAATTGTTTTTTCTTATTTTCAGTATCCAAGATAACAGAAAGCTACCAGTTGATAAAAAGGCCTCTGAAATAGTAATGTACCAATGTGAATCTTGTTCTTTCCAGGCAAAACGTAAAGGGAATCTTCAAAATCACATGATGGTCCATAAAAATCCTTCAGAAATAACAATGTACCAATGTGAATCTTGTTCTTTCCAGACAAAACATAAAGGAAATCTTCAAAATCACATGATGGTCCATAAAAATCCATCAGAAATAACAATGTACCAATGTGAATATTGTTTATTCGAGACAAAACACAAACAGTATCTTCAAAAGCACATGATGGTCCATAAAAATTTTTCAGAAGTAACAGTGTACCAATGTGAATCTTGTTCATTCCAGACAAAGTACAAACATCGTCTTCAAAAGCACATGATGGTCCATAAAAATCTTTTAGAAGTAACAATCTACCAATGTGAATCTTGTTCATTCCAGTCAAAGTACAAAGAGAGTCTTCAAAGGCACATCAAGGTCCATAAAAATCCTTCAGATATAAAAATGTACCAATGTGAATCTTGTTCATTCCAAACAAAACACAAAAGATGCCTTGAAAAGCACATGATAGTCCATAAAAATCCTTCAGAAATAACAATGTACCAATGTGAATCTTGTTCTTACCAGACAAAACGCAAAAGGAATCTTCTAGACCACATGCTAGTGCATAAAAATCCTTCAGAAATAATAATGTACCAATGTGAATCTTGTACATTCCTAACAAAACGCAAAAGATGTCTTGAAAAGCACATGATACTCCATAAAAATCCTTCAGAAATAACAATGTACCAATGTGAATCTTGTTCATTCCAGACAAAGTACAAAGATTGTCTTCAAAGGCACATTAAGGTCCATAAAATCTTTCAGAAATAACAATGTAACAATGTGAATCTTGTTCTTACCAGACAAAACGCAAAGGGAATCTTCGAGACCACATGATAGTGCATAAAAATCCTTTGGAAATAACGATGTACCAATGTGAATCTTGTTCATTCCAGACGAAGTACAAAAATAGTCTTCAAAAGCACACCAAGATCCATAAGAATCCTTCAGTAATAACAATGTACTAATGTGAATTTTGTTCTTTCCAGACAAAGTACAAACGTTATCTTCCAAGGCACGTTAGTCCTTCATAAATACGAATGTATCAGTGTGAATCTTGTTCATATGAGACAAAATGCAAAAAATATCTTCAAAGGCACATGATTATCCATAAAAGTAATAATAATGAACTTGAAGTAACATACAATACAAAGCAAAGTAGCATTTGCTGCAATCATCAATATTTTTACTGTATATACCCTGACATTAAAACTAAGCAGTTACTAACTTTCTTTGCGATTGTGAGACAGATCGCTGTCAGTTTGTTTGTAGTAATTTTTGGACTTGTAATTTTGGAAAAAAATATTTTTTTTTTAAAATCAAGTTCTATTAAAGTTATTTTATTGGCGCAGTCGGGTCGAATTTGTCATCTATCGAGGATAATTACGATTTTTCGTAATTCCGACGTAGAATTTTAAATAACTGTCGCTCCTGATTAATTCATTCAGTGTACAAGTGCATCGTGCATCTTTTTCAAGATTACTCTATCGAAGAAGAATTTGGAGAATTAAGTAGGCTCATTCCACAAATGAACTGAGTAGCTTGTCAGAAGAAGCAAAAAGGAAGTTAGGACTCAGGTACATCCAACACTGTAAGGATCCCACATCATAGAGATCAACATATCCATCGTGGACAACCCCTGGAAATTGTTGGATTTGTAAGGTAGAACCTTTCACATCTACTGTAAGAAAGTCTGGTCAATCGTCAAATTTCACCACAGAATAGAAAAAGAAAGAAAGGCAAGCTCTAATAGTGGAGGATAGAAGCAGCTGTGACGTTTCTTAGCTTGTAGCGCACCAACTTCGGTGGCAAAAACTAAAAATATGTAGATTAAACATAGATCTTCCTCTGATAGTAAATTATTCATTTATAAGGGACGGCTTTTCCATTTCCTATACATTTATTTAATTAATAAATTCCGAGGAAACAATTACTAAAATATTATTAATTACTGTTTCCATGGAATTTATCTACTAAATAAATGCAAGAAGAAATGGAAAACCAGTCCTTAAAATGTAAATGGCAAAATAACTTAAAAAAATGCGTCTTCGCCTTTTAATATGTAATTTCAAAATAAGAGTAGAAGGGAAAATAAACAGCATTTTAGTTAATATTATTTATTGCCGAATCACATTGTAACAATTACATTATAATTAATATTGTTATAGCTAGATGACAAATATTCTAACAAATTGAATTAAAATATATTAATAAACTTTAGTCAAACGAACCTAACAAAAGACTATTACTTTATCTTAAAACAAGTATCACAATATTAAATATGTAGATATTCTTTTGATATCACTCACTATCATTTGCTTTGCAGGTATATAAAAAAAGAAAATAATTGATCTAAAGAGAAAAATCAATTCCATAATAATGAAATAAATCATAAAAACAAAATTTTTTCTAAGACATCGAAAAATAAATATTATATACTTCCTGTAAAAAAAAAGTAATACTCTAAATTATTTCATTACTGTGTGCAGACTAGCTGCACTGTTCTATTGTCAAACAACATAAAATCAAAAATCATGAAATGAATTGAAAATATAACAAAATTAAATTATAAATAAACGTCTTATAGAGTGGTTCCTCGGGTATGACTGCTTGCGTAAGATTGTACATGAAACAAAAAATATATATATCGACGCTTAAGAAACAATACCTCATCTTCATTTTTGCCAGAACTTGATTTAAGATTTTAAATAGATATCCACTCCTATGTCCAACAGTTTCCAATAGCTTGTATCTTCAAAATTAATACCGATACTTACAACTTAGTTCAATGAATATCTCGTTAGTTTTTCGTTTCTTGTAAAATTGCTAATTTGGAGATAAGTGGTATTGTTTCTTGAGCATCAATATGTAGATTAGTCATAATCGGGTAGTCGCAGCCAGGTATATACTCAAAGTTTAGTGTAGAATTTAAACAAAAATTAGTCGAAAAATAGCGAAAGAACAAAAAATAAAAAATTAAGTAGCTTTAAATTTATTAATTTTTCTGATGTGACTCACTGATTCTCTTAAAACCTTTTTTTTTCTCGCAAATATTTATAAATTGTCAATCAGACGCATTTATCAATAATTGTTTGTTGACAGTTACGCTGATTGCAAAATTGAAAAGAGTTTAAAACAGGAATATCGTAACCTTCGTATGATATCTGAAGCTGTTATAAGCTCAGACATGTTCAATATTTACTATGTAATTTTATAATCTAAAATAAACTAGAAACACAAATTTTTAAATGTTAAAGAAATTAGATCAGAAATCGCAGGCAGCAATAATTAAAAAAAAAAGAAATGTAGTATTTTCTGAGAATAATTTTTATGGACAGAAAAAAATTAAATGAGTGCATAAAATATATTGCTTAAGAAATACTTAAAATGCCCACAAAAATTTACTAAAAATATATATCTACTATTTAAGACAATATATGACTCGAGACAAATTAATATACCAAGATATGATAGGTACCTACTCTACTAAAAATTAAATGTTGCTAGTTCTTGTTGATTTTGAAACATTAAAATTTTGTTATTACATCGTAGAATTACCTCTTTTCATGGTTGGTTACCTTCCTCTAAAATCAATTCACCCCATTATCACTTTAGCCTGTATCATACTTCCTAAAACAACATAAATATATGAATATAGGATTATAGTAAATATTGTATTTTAAGATCTAAAATCACTGTAAGGCAACCATCTTTTATGGAATTGAAATTGGTGCAGGTGTCAGACTGTGCTATACCATGCAAGCATACTTAAACAAAAAATAAAAAGTTAAGCACCTAATTTGACAACTACAAAATAATCCAATTTGCTTATATGCTTACTGATAAACAAGAGAATCCCTCATAGTTAATGACTGACACAGTTGCCCGCAGTTGATTCTATCTGTCGATAAATTATGTGGAGAAGTGGGTCTTTTCATTATAGTTGTTTATATTATAAAGATAACAAGAAAATATTTTTTATTTAAAAACTGAGATAAAATTAAGTTATGAAAAAATCACTACTTACATAATGAGAATATTTCTTGATCATATCAGGATGATCACTTTACCCAGTGTGGCAAATATAATACACACAAATCTGTGTTAATTTGTTTGTATAATAATATAAAAATAAATATAATTCAAACATAAGTAATAGTGAATCGACTACTTGGATGGATAAATGTAACTTTGCAACTAGTCACAGGCGAGTTTGTACAAAACATACATTTTAACATAATATATTAACAATATATTATACATACTACGGATCGATTTTAGGAATATTAAAATATGTTATTTTTATCTACATATGTAAATTAAGTTAAATAGAATATTTTATTTATTATGTAAATACATGCAGTTTTTTCATTAAACAAATTATCACATAGTTTCATGTATAAAAAATATTACAACTTACCCCATAAGTACAAATAAAAGACAAATCCAGAATTTATAGAACTTTGAAAACTTCACCGGCTCTGTCATCGAAAGGTTACTGACCTTCATGACCTAAAATATTTAAAAGACAATTTCGATTAGAATTCACCATATAAATAAGAAAATTATTTAAGTCAGCGACTACAGTGTATTTTAATCACTGATTTTCCAATAATTAATAATAATAATAAAACCGAGTCTAAAATTAAAACCTAATGGACGAACTGAAGGTTTTGTGGAATTTAAGACTTTTTTTATATTACATAAATAAAACATCAATAGGTACCATAAAAATATTTTTACTTACGATATAATAAACACTTTATTTAGTATAAACTGAGTTTATACAAATATAAAATTTCACAAAAATTACAAACAAATCTCCTCAAAATGGCTTCTGAATGCACTGTCAAATGTCTAATTTAATTAATATTATTTTGTGATTGGTTGTGCTATCACATGATCGCCACCTCTTCTGTGATTGGTGCCACCGAATTCTGCGTTCGGGATAGACAACCAAAAATTTTCAAGGTTTATTTAACAGGAAAAATTATAATTTGTTATCTTCCTTAAATTTTTTTTTAAATAACGCCATTTATTGTTAAAAGTTAACTTATATTCTAATTTTGATACTATTTGTTGTCTATTAAGAAATTTTATTTAATGCCCATGAACGCACTCCATCTCTGATGTTGCGAGGTCGGTAGATCAAGTCGCATACCCCTGAATTTCACCCCAACAATTTTGCGTTCGAACTGTGTCGAAGATACCTCGAACATATTTAAGAAAGAATTGAAAATTGAAATAGATACTATTACTTCTTAATCATATGTATATTTTATTGCTATTGGTTTTTTTCTTTTTGAACAAAAAATATATATAAAAATTAGTTTTATTAATTTATGGAAGATCTGTTCTATTAGAAAAATCTTTAAATTTGTCAAATACTGATTTAGAAAAAACGGCAACTGGAAGTGAGGTAACCCATTCAAATTTTGCAGTTTACAAGTCTATGCTAACACAATTGGTAATTATAATGATGACGAACATAGCTTAGAAATCTTTATAACAGCATGTAGTCAATTTATCGGACTATATCGCTCTAATGATGAAACCTTAACTGAATATTTGTTAAGTTATTTTAGGTAAATTAACGGAAAGAGGTTCCAGGTTAGAACTATGACCTTGGGAATAAATAAAAACTGCTTTGAGAATGAGTTGTGGTGATCACCGAAGTACAGATTGTTTAGAACAAAATTTATTAACTTTAAAACCATACAAAAATGAACACCCTACACAATTTGCACAAAGAATTCAGTTAGCACTTAGTAAAGTTGCTTTTAAAATTAAAACAGTCTTTCAGAAGCAGAAATGTCTATTGCAACAAAATTATTATATTTAAATCGTTATGATTCACTTGCATAAAAAACATATTTATGTAATTTGCCTGATGATTACAAGACAAAATCGATTTACAAAAACCCGATTGTTTTGAAACAGCAATAGAATATGCCATAGACGATGAAATTTTCAAGCAAACAAACAATGTTACGAAATAAATCAGTATCTAATCAGTCAGTACCTAATTCCCTTTCACTGCTCAAGACGAATATATTCGCCAACGGGTTAACTGCTCCAGACGAGATAACTCGCCGTTCAAAATTAAATAGGATCTGACTGCTCAAGCCGAATTTACTCGCACTGTGTATTTGTCTATGAGAGGGAGTCAGCCAATTGCAATCGCGCCGCACCGGCAAATAGGTCTAATCTTGTTTAGTTACTTAAGAGAATGCTAGTTGTGAGGGTGCATCTATCGAATTATATTGGCTCTGTGTTTCGTAATTTAACGTTACATTATTTTAGTTCGTTATGTCGGTATTAAAACCTTCGATCATAAACACTAGATTCAGAATTAACGCCAGTTTGTAGATATTTGATTATGTACTGGAAGGTGGCGCTGACTATGGCAGTTGCGGGTAGCTGAGGAGAACATAAATTTTGTGTACGTTTTAAACACAATGGCGTGCATTAACTAAGGGGTCTAAATAGTTTAGAAATATCTTGTACATCAAAAATGTGAATATGACATTCTGTGATTTGAATTAAATGTGGTAGCAAGTCCCAAGGAAGAAAAATTTATATAACATTTAGACAATATTTAAAATAAGGCTTTGATATATTTTTTTAACATTTCTTAAATAATACTTTTAAAGGACAGTTAATATGCAGAAAATTTTAAGAATTAAATAATACAAATATTAAACTTAATTTTCTTTGTAATTGAGAATTGGTAGTACCCTTGTACTTGTAAGTATTTGAACAGGTTAGTATTCGTGAAGACCAGTGATAGCAGAAGGCGCACGATTATGACATATTTCAAATGAAAACATACCAATTTAGATTAGATGTTAGAGTTTATTTGTGAGTTATTAAAATTTTGCAAATATTGAAAAATGCCGTCTGTGCAGGTGAACTTAGCAGACAGCCTTCTTTATTTAAACGACAAAAGATGGCCCTTAATAGAAGGTGAAGCGGTTTTTAAAGCCGGCCACATGATCAGAGTACATTATTGTAACATAATTTTGAGCCAGGCAGAAGATGCGAAATTGTGAAAGATATTTAGTGTTTGCTTGCAAACTTTTGCACTAAAATCATCACGGTGTTTTTTCTTTCAATCAAAATTTCTTACAGGTATTTTTTCGCTAGGAGTCGTACTTTTTCTAAGACGTTTTAATTTCTTGTCTCGTGTATCTATAAATTTAGTATAAATAAAATGAATTACTCAACAAGTGATTATATGTTTTATTAACTTATTTATCGTAAAATCTTGTCGCTTGAATTGTTCACTATAAACACACAAATATTATTTTGATACTGGTTTTCCAATTTTTAATTTAATAGCATAGCCTATTCCCAGAGTTTGAGGTTTCGCTTATCATCCATAGATGGTGTACCCTTTGTGGTCTGCCCGAATATGCAAAAGGCATATTGTCATTAAAAAAGTGCCACAGTTTTTATTCATCTAACTCATGGTGTCAGCTCTTATCCATAAAACTACCATAGCATTCATCTTTTTTTTTTTTCAAAAATAACCCCTATTATTATTGTTTCGGGAGCTACAAAACTTTTTCTTTGCTTGGTTCAATGTAGTCTTGTACATTATTCTCTTTTCATCTTATTGTACTAATATATTAAATTATGTATTAGTGCAGTAAATGGAGTAGTTAAAAAATTTGGATAATTGTACAGTGCAATACCATTCCATAGTAGGCGTCATCTTTACTCTTCGATATACAACACAAAAAAAATATGACTAAAATTAGTTACTTTTTTCTATTAAAAAAGTGAAAGGGTTTTTGTGAATAAATAAATATATTAACAGAAAAAATTAAAACACAATAAATAATTATAAATTTTTTATTAATTAATTATATATCTAAAGATTCCTAAGCACTAAAGGAAACTCTTTTACGATGGAAAGTAGCAATCATATCAATAACAAAATAGATAGTCATGAAAATAGATATAGTCCATTTCTTTAGAGAAAGATAAAATATATAAGGTTTGTTTCAACAGCAGTCTCGGATCAGTTTGAAACCCTCAGAAATATTCACCCAGTTGCCTCTTATACGCTAGGTTCACTGTATTTACATTAATACTTAACTGGGCGAATATTTCTGACGGTTCCAAACTAGTCCGAGACTGCTGTTGAAACAAACCTATAAAATAGGAGACTTTTAAGTCGACAGATTTTACTAGAATTCAGTGTTATTTAAAATTTCTTGTTTGTTAACTTTTTTATTAGACAGTAACATAGTTTTTAATTATCAATAAGTTTTACTACATCAATTAAAATATACATTTTATATAACTGATGGGTGATGGGTGTGTTTTAATACATACTTTGCAAATGGGCTTTAACTTTATTACAAAATCTTACTTGAATAACTGCTTCCGCAATTTTGTTTAAGTAGTTATTGGTTCTTAAATAAGTGAACAATGAGGTTAGATTATCAACTCTTGATTTCTGGATGTAATTTTCCCTTCTAAATTTTCTCACTCTTGCTTTTAACTGTGAAATAGTTTTTGTTGCAATGGCCCAACTTCATTTAGCTCTTCTTGGACTATTCATATCATCTTACGAACAATCTCCAAAATAACGGGGTAAGGGTTTTCTCCTACAATAAAATATACAGGGCATTTTGTAATATACGAAATAATAAAAAAATATATAGAGTAAATGATAGAGCTACGGTTTATTATTTCAATACTCATAACTGATGTAATATCGAGTACAAAATTATAGCACCAATTTTAGACTATCTGGTACAATATACACTACTTTTAACAAGATGCCAGTTTATTTAGTTAATAAAGGAATAAATTAACTTTCTGAAGTACCTATATCAAATTGCAAGTCTCCTTGTCCTCATATATCAAAAATTGTTTTGACATATCTACCAGTACTTTTGTCAATAAAACATAATGATATATTTATCAAAAGAAAACAATATGCATGTGTTTTAATGGCTAATGCCAAATAGCTTTATTAGAAAGTATCGGCGAAATATAACAATTTCACATAATACATAGAACATTAAATTTTTTTTAAATCAAAGGTCATTTGTAATGAAGTGTTTTTCGATTACTCGAATTTTTTACAAAGTAGTGAGGATATAGGCTCTAAGTTTGTATTATTGATTACTTGTTCTTTAATTTTATCTTTTTCATTTAAAAAAAAGACAAGTAAATCTAAGTAAGATAATTGGGTATTGAACATGTCAGTTTAAATAATACCCAAAAACTATTACAAAATTAATCACGTAATAGACAAAATTTAATAATACTCTTTAAGTTAATCATTAAAAATAATTGCAAAACAAGTTAAATGCATCTTAATAGTGTTTACAGAACATACCAAATAAATAAGTGGAACTAATGTGTGCCTAGCAAACATAAATTTATTGAAAATATGTAAGCAAAATGCATACCTCCTCTTTGGTTTTAATTTTATATCTAACTCGGCCTCAGAAGCTGTTAAAAGTCGATGAAGTTTTATTTATTGACGTATCTGACTTTGTAGGACTAGGTGGTAGTGTTGAAGAAGATCCAGCACCTGATTTCTCTGAGTGGTCAGAGCTTTCACTAGCCATCGATAACGGTGATATAATTTGTTGAAGATGTAGTTTCATCCTTAAATTAAAATTTAAAACATAAACAAGTTTCACAAAGTCCCTAAAAATTATAAATCAAAATAATGCAATTTTTTATTGTTCACCTGCTACGCATTTAGGATGACATTAAATAAAAACATAAACATAAATTTATGGTGATTTTTCCGTAACGAAATAAATAATTTTTTTCGGAATAATAGAAAAAAATTAAAATCCGGAAATTTTCTGGGAATAAAAAATATTTTTTTCTGGAAAGAAATGACGAACTAAGAATACTAAAAAGTAACCAAGGATTTTAAAACTCAATTTATACCAAACTATGACTTATGAAAAAATCATTCAATCAATATATATAATGTGTAGGTACATTTAATTATTTATTAATTTAATGAGAAATAAAACTTAATATTATTTTTTCTGAATTGTTGTGATTGGTCAACTTAAGAGTTCTAAAGTATTTATTTTTAATAATATGCTTTCAAAGTATTTTATTACTTTTTCATTTCTTCCTCATAAATATTAGAATTTTTGCATATCATGAATAATTTTTGTAAAAGTACAATGTATTAATACTTAATTGTTATAAAAACAATTGTCTTTTATTTGTAATACAATGCACTATATTTAATTCCATCTTTTCTTTCCAAGTTTGATTTTTTAAAAATTGCATTATTACCTACTTATAAGTTATAAATAAATACGATGTTAGCAAACTACATTCTTAATTATTATAATTTATTTCCTATATTAAATTGTGTATTACTATAAAAAAATTTCAACATTGATAATATAACAAAAATTTGAACAAACTTTCAACCAAATATGCTTACCTTTTCTTAGGAATTTCTACTTCTACAAGTCCGTCACTCTCTGAGCTTGTTCCAACAATAGGCACGTGTTTCGTTACATCTGGCATAAAGTGTACCCTATAATATAAATATATTTTAAGGTATTTTAACATGGGTACATTATGACTTACTTTTTCCTAGATGTTTCACCTATGTTATGGAAACACTGTTACTCTAACTTGAGAGACAGTGTAATAGTGTGGTGTAATACCTATGTATTTTGATATGATATGAAATTGAATATGAAATTTTGATAATGGTAAAATATTACACAACACTGTACGATGAAATTGTACAGTACCCTAGTGTATATGCAACAGTGGATTTTGAAACAAAGCTAATGTTTGGTGGGATGTTACACTTAAATTTATTTGTAAAGAAAACTGTCTAGAGTATTGTGTATAAATATCATTTATAAAATTATTAATTATTTAACTAAGCCCAACAAGTACCTACGCCTAAGGGATAGTTATAATTAATTTATAATAAAGATAATACTTACGTATGAAAAGATTTATTGGATCCTTTTGCAAATCTATTATTGCATATTAAGCACGATTTACCCATTTTTAGAAACAAATAATTGTCAAAAAGTCACAAAATTTAATTAATCACAGAAATAAACTCACACACTGAACAGAATAACAATGGCGGATAACAACAAAATCCACAGACTACGTTCGATTCAACACGAGTACATCCGAATTTTATCGGATATTTCAAAAGTAACCAATAAGGGCATTAGGACGCTAAAACCCCCCGCGAAACATGTTGGAACAATGGACACGCCCACATTCTAAATCTAGTGTTTATGATCGAAGATTAAAACGGTATCTCACAGATAAAGAACTTGAAAATATTTTAACAAGAAGTGACGACAGTGACGTAGAATACGAGGAATTGTGTTCAAACGATGATTCATCCGAAGCAGAAAACGTAATTGTTTACTATTTAGGCGATGTTTCCAAAACTTATTTTTTATGTCGTTTCTTTGCAGAGTGAAGACGAAATAAGCAACAACATACAAAATTTTATTATGGATACAGATGAAGCGGAAGTGCGAGAAGTGCCCCCTCCAAAAGACAGTCTTGATTGGTCAACCGAAGAGTTTTCGCTTGATATTCATGAATTTGACGAATCAAGTTCAGGCTGCAAAATTCAAGGTACTTGAGCACTTGATTTTTTTCGAATATTTTTTTACGCCTGATCTAATGAAAGTAACAGCTGATGAAACAAATAAATATTTTGATTTTTTATCTCGCAATGGCGTTCCAGAATTTTTTTCGTATGAAGAGATGGAAACCTGTTGACTTCAAGGAATTGTACTGTTTTTTAGCCACTGTTCTTCTAATGCCACATTCCAAAAAACAACAAACAAATAATTATTGGTCCAAAGATCCATATATTTCTACACCAATATTTTCAAGGCTCATGAAAAGGGACAGATTTTTGCTTATACTGAAATTGTTACATTTTTCAGATAATGATAATGTACCAGTAGAAAAAGATTCTCTAGTAAAAATTAGACGTATTGTTGATCATCTCAGAAATAGATTCAAGGAGGGATTAGTGCCAAATGAGAACCTATGTATAGATGAAAGTTTGATGCTGTTTCGGGGCCGAGTGTTTTTTACGCAGTATATCCCTTCAAAACGCCATAGATTTGGTGTAAAATTCTTTTTGTTGTGTGACTGTGATACAGGGTATATTTTAGATTTTATAATATACACAGGCGCCACAAGTGATATCAAATATTTTACTGACAGATATGACATTGGCAAATCAGGCAGTGTTGTGATGTCTTTACTGGAGCCTTATGTAGAAAAGGGCCATACGTTGTATATTGATAATTGGTATACAAGCCCTAATTTACTTGATACATTGCACAAAATGAAAACAAATGCTTGTGGCACTGTTAAGTCGAATCGTAAAAATATGCCAAAAATAACTGAGAATCTGTCAGGTGGCGAGTTTACCTATCGCTGTCGCGAAAAGCTTCTTGCAATTAGATACAAAGATAAAAACGGGAAGTAAATATGTTATCGTCTAGCCGTCAATCAGATGTAAAGTCCATTGGGAGAAATAGGGAAACTGGGTATCAAATATTGAAACCATCATGCATTGTAGATTATAACTGTTACATGGGGGCTGTTGATCAGTCGGATATGCTCCTTTCTTCAGTCGATTGTGTGCGTAAGAGCAAAAAATGGTATAAGAAAGTTTACTTCCATCTTTTGGATATGGCAATTTTAAATAGTTACCAAAGTTTCAAGACTACTACCACCAGTTATGTATCTATTGAGCACTTCCACTTACAACTAGTGAAAGAAATTATTGGCAAGTATCACACCCTCTTTCGCGTACAGGTGGAGGCAGACCAATAGCAGAAGACAATAACGAATTGCGTCTAACTGAGAGGCATTTTGCATCATATTGTTACGCCACTGGACTGTGTAGACTGGTTAGATGAGACTGGAATTGTACGATAACGGCCAGGAATATTCTGGACTGCTCTAGATCTCGTAAATGGATGTATAAATAAGACGCACGGTGGGCCGAGACTTAATCTTAAGTCGAACGTCAACGAGTAAAGAAGAAATAAGAAAGAGACTTGTAAGTGTTCAGTTGTGATTACAGTTAAGACAATAATTAATCTATTGTTGTTAATTATTAATTAGTAAATAAAGTAGTGAGTTAGTGTTACCTGGACTTTCAATCAACGAATCTACGAGTGTAGGTGTTTGTGGGGATAGTAAACACGTAACAATTTGGTGTCGGAAGTGGATTGGAAGAGAAATTTCTGGAATATTCGAAAAGGTTCTACAGTATTCTTCTCAGAAATTAGTGGTAACACGAAGTATTAAACTACTGGACAGTGTTCGAGGACTATTTCTGGACTGAATAGTAACTTTAAAGTGGATTTTCGAGAAGTCTCTAGAACATTCGATTTAGAAATAGCTGCAAATACGCGAGTGCCGCTAGTAATAACGTGTTGTAGACTGAGAAAAAGGGCTACTAGTGCAAATTTGAAAAAATTCTAAAACATTCTATTTGAAAAAAACAGGAGATACGTGAATTGTGTCGACGGGAACATGTTGTAGACTTGAAAACAAGACTATAAGTGATTTTTAGTGACAATTCTAGAACATTCGATTTGGAAACCACAGAAGATACGTTAACTGTGTTAACGGGAACGTATTATAGACTCAAAACAAGACTTATTAGTGATATTTCGTGAAAATTCTCGAACATTCCATTGCACAATTAGTGGAGAGAAGTGAATTTTATCAACACAAAAGAAGTATAGACTCTAAATAAGACTTTCTAGTGCTGTTTCGAGATTTTTCTGGAACATTCCATTATTAAAACAGACGTGATAGCAACATTTTACGGACTTTATAGCGTAATAAACTTTATTCTGAAGTTGATTTACGTGTCGTGAGTTAATGCCAATAACAAGAAGTATGGCAGAGAAACAAACACAGGACTTGTTAGCAGCGTTGTTGGAACGAATGAACGATCAAGAAGAAAAAGACAGGCAGAAAAAGGAAAACAAGAGAGAAGACGACAGAAAGAAAAAGAAGAACAAGAGAGGAAACTCCAGGAAGAAAATGAAGACTTGATAAAAATGATGGAAGACCTGGAAATAAGACGACAGAAAGAAAAAGAAGAACAAGAAAGAAAACGTCAGGAAGAATTAAGAAAAATGTTTGAAGATCAAGAAAAGTGGAGAGTCGAGGAAAGAGAAGATTTCAAAAGAAGCCTAGATGAACAGCAGGCAGCTATTTTCTCCCTCACTGAAAAATTTAAAGGAGATGTTATCAAAAAAGTCACTGAAGTAGCAGGGAAAGTCTGTAAAGTCGAAGAACAAGTTAGTGAAGTTAAAGAAGTGAATTTAGAGGAAAGTTTGAAGGAGAAATAACTGACGTTAAGGAAGAAGTAGCCCGACTCAAACAACAATTAAGAGAGAAGGGTGGCCAGTTAGTACTGTCGTCTGGTACTAGGTTACAACCACCTTCCTTCGACGGTCAAAGTTCATGGTCAACATATAAGAGACAATTTGAGGCAGCTGCACGTTCAAATAACTGGAACGATGAGGAAAAAGCAACAGCATTGGTATTAGCACTAAGGGGCCAAGCATTAGACCTGCTCCAAACAATTCCTGCCGCACAGCAACAAAACTAGCATTCTGGAGGCAGCGTTAGAACTAAGATATGGCGACCAACATCTCGCCCAAGTATATCAGGCTCAGCTCAAATCACGCAGACAACGAGGTGGAGAAAGCCTCCAGGAGTTCAAAGCTGCGGTAGAAAGATTAGCCCATCTAGCCTATCCTGATGCACCAATGGAATTTCAACAACAGTTAGCAGTTGGTACATTTATTGATGGAGTAAGGGACCAGGAAGTTAGGCGAATTCTTAAGTTGGCCAGGCATAAGCTTAGTAGTGATGCTTTAGTACATGCACTGGAGATTGAAGCTGCCTATAAAGATACCACACAATCAAATCAGAGAGTACGAGCTGTGAGTGTGGAGCAAGACAAGCCAGACAACACAACACAAAACCTGATATCTGATCTGCACAAGATGTTGACCCAACTACTGACAAAATCGAACTCCCAGCAGAGACAAGACCAATAACAAAGTAGTGGGAGGCCGAGTGGAGGCATCCATTGTTATAAGTGTGGCAAATTGGGCCATATTAAGAGGAACTGTCATGAGCTCAATATTCAAAATCCGAGACAAAACCAACAACAAAGTATTGGGAGGCCGAATGGAGACATCCGTTGTTATAAGTGTGGCAAATTGGGCCATATTAAGATGAACTGTCATGAGCTCAACATTCAAGATCCGAGACAAAACGAACAGCAAAGTAGTGGGAGACAAAGTAGAGGAGGCATGCGCTGTTATAAGTGTGGCAGAGTGGGTCATATTCAGAGTAACTGTCGTCAGCACAGCCCTGAGGGGGTCGCAGTAATGGAGAAGCCGCAGGAAAACTGGCGAGCTGATACTTCGCAGAATGTGGCACATGGCCTTTCCAAAAAACCGTGTCAGGAAAACTGCAAGCCTTGCCACCGTGAGGAAAAACAGCGCAAGGTACAAATAATGAAAACCGTTAAGATTGATGTTCCGGATTATTGGACAAAAGACTCGTTAAGGGAAGCACAGTTAAACGATAAGGAAACTGGTCCTGTTTTGAAATGGAAAGAAAGAGAAACCCGGCCCGATTGGAAGGACATTTCAGATAAATCAGTGGGGCTGAAGGCTCTATGGGCACAATGGGACTCCCTTATAGTAGAAGATGGACTGCTAAAAAGAGCGTGGGAAAGTCCAGATGGGAAGGAAAGTTACTTTGAAATTGTTAATCCCCAGGTGTCATGTAGCAAATATACTTCAGCAAGTGCATAATGGAACATCTGGCGGACATTTTAGCATCAACAAAACCCTGACTAAAGTAAGAGAACGTTTCTATTGGGTAAACAGTCGTCAAGATGTGGAGGCTTGGTGCCGCCAATGTGAAATTTGCGCGGCAAAAATGGGGCCACAAATAAGAAATAAGCAATATAACACCAGGGCTCCTTCTGGGCGAATTGTAATAACACGTGACCTTATGTAGGCTCGTTATGATCTTAAGGCTAATTCAAGATGGTACCAGGTGGGAGATTTGGTTTGGCTATATAACCCACAACGAAAGAAAGGCAAGTCCCCGAAGCTTCACCCGCCCTGGGAAGGTCCTTACACTGTCATCACCAAACTAAATGACGTTGTATATAGAATTCAGCAAAGTCCGAAATCCAAGATGAAGGTGGTGCATATAGAGAGACTAGCCAAGTATGCAGGGAACAATGAATTGCCTGATCGGGACGTTCAGGCTTAAGGAGGGGCAGTGTTACGCCACTGGACTGTGTAGACTGGTTAGATGAGACTGGAATTGTACGCTAACGGCTGGGAATATTCTGGGCTGCTCTAGATCGCGTAAATGGATGTATAAATAAGACGCACGGTGGGCCGAGACTTAATCTTAAGTCGAACGTCAACGAGTAAAGAAGAAATAAGAAAGAGACATAAGTGTTCAGTTGTGATTATAGTTAAGACAATAATTAATCTATTGTTGTTAATTGTTAATTAGTAAATAAAGTAGTGAGTTAGTGTTACCTGGACTTTCAATCAACGAATCTACGAGTGTAGGTGTTTGTGGGGATAGTAAACACGTAACAATATGTTCCTGCAACAGAAAACAAAATGAGACCAACAAAGAGATGTATTGTTTGCGCCAAACATAACAAAAGGGCGGAATCGCGCTTTATGTGTTCTACTTGTAACGTGGCACTCTGTATAATACCATGTTTCGAAAATTACCACACCAAAAAAAAATTTTTAGTTTGCATCATTTCTTTCAGAAATAAATGTTTTGTTACTCTGTGTGCTACTATACCAAATATATATTTTACTTTGTATAGGTTATGATTTTTTTCAGAATATGCTTTATTTTGACAACATGTTTTTTTTCTTAATTATTAAAAGAAGCAACATGAATTAAAGTGTTTTTTTTTGCAAAAAAAAGATATATTACACAAAAAAAATACTATAAAAAATACTCCTTTGCACTGTACTGCTCTAGACGACTATACTCGCTAGCGGCAGAATAATTGTGCATAGAGCCAGTCACGATACTTGGGCCATGCGCAGTGAAAGGGATAATATAGACCATCATACTCGCAACAACAACAATATAAACAAAATTCACCACCACCACCATATAAACCATTTTATAATAATTTTAATCACTTCGTAATATGCCACAATTTTATAACTCAAATTTTAATCAACCTCGTAATACACCAAATTTCAACGACAAATGTCTACAAAACCAGTATTCCCTGGTCAAACAATAAATGTTCAACCTAGACAAATTCCACACAGGTTCCCCACAGACCAGCAAGTTTCAAAACGTTTTTAAACCTAATCAGTTTTGTACTCAAAATCAGTTTACACCCTGACCAATGTCCCAATGTCCACTCAATCTAGAGTACCCAGTAATTTTAATAGGACAAATTTTAATTTAATCAGAAGTACATAATTTCTCGAATACTGATGACAGGCATCATGATAATAAAAACCAAAGTCAATCTTCAAATAGGAATGAGGAAGAAAATTATTTAGCTTTTCCAGGCCCACCATTTGATTATTGGATTAATTACGATCATGTTGATTATACTCTTAATCAACAGACGACATAATTTTAGATAACCAAAATTTTCAACAGGACCCTGTACCATACAGTCAGTTCTTGATGAGGTTAATAGAATTAAGTAACTCCGTGCAAAATTATTAAACAATTTGCTTTTTTTTTTTAATATTCGAAGGACTTTGGAGTGATGAGTGTATATAGTAAAAAACACTATTTTTTAACTTTACGTGGATAAATATATTTACAAGAAAAATAACAATGTTGAAATTAATAATGTTTACAGTACTATGTATATGGATAGAATGATAATATAATAACATAATAAAGCGGCGGAATACGTCAAAGCATTTATATGCAAGAAAATTCTTAATGATAATATAAATGTAAATTACGGAAATACCCAGTGCAACTGTAGGTATAATTTAGAAATTATGATTATTAGTAGTTTTCAATATTTAAAATTCAAGGTATGATACAACAGTCCTAATTGAAATGAATTCGGCTGTAGTAAATTCTTTACTCTATGTACAAACATGTAATCCCAATATCAAACTTAATCGACACTGGAGCTGTTACGTCAATTTTAAAACCATCTATCGCAGAAAATTATTACCCAGATTTAATATATCATAATCCTTTTAGTCTAAAAACTTCATTACGAGGAAAAAAAATTAAATACCGAGCTACGATACCAGCGTTTCTAAAATACAAGTTCGTCTGCAGCGCCATATGATAAACGTTACTTAGGTTTTTTTAATTTTCCATTCTTCATTTCATTTTACGCATGCATCAAAATGAGATAGAAATACTTACCTAGGTTGAAGACAAAAATCAAAATCAGAATACATGTAAAAAAATTTTAGAATCAACGTTCATGAAAAGTTGGTCCGGAGAAATCGAAAGTACAACCCGAGACCGGAGATCGTATCTGAAAACCGGAGACTCCGGTCGAAAACCAGAGAGGTGGTAACTCTAATTGCTGCCCAAATTAAACGTAATTGTTAAAACGCGTGGATTTCTTTAACTTCTTCATAGGTTAGGATTATCTAACACATCACTATCCGTCATGGTCCAATCGCAAGATTAGATTTCTGACATTGGCTACGTATGTATCGATACCTTCGGAGTTTGAAATCTTTGACACCAGCCTAACATAAAAGTAGAACTTTGTTAGGTTAGAAAATCTAAAGGGCAGAAGGCCTGACGACTAATTTTGAGGAGTCATATTCAGTTTTTTATACAATGGAAATTAACAATAAATATCAGAAGTACCACACTGAAACAAGGTCGCTTTGAACTTAGAACACTTCATATTGAATAATTCTCAAATTAAATTGATATGTGTGGTTATGACATTTTTTTAGGGCCAAACGGTCTTCAAGTTAAAAAATTTAAGTCTTACTCAAAAGAAAAAAATGTCAGCAACATTTTATATTTTTATCATTTAATAGCTACATATTGGTCAGCACAAGCATAGTGTCTCGGCCATATTTGTTAACCACGAAGACGTTTTTATGATTTAGTCATTCTCCATTTTGGCTGCAAGAACGTTTTCAAGACTTTAAAACGCGATCTTGGATGAATATAGCCAAATGGGTTTTACTATGTCTGTTAAAACGTTGACGTGACCAAATGACAGCACTGTGCTACTTGGGAATGTTTCTGTTGATACCAATAAATAGAATTGCGCCCAAACGGGTATGCGCAGTAACGTTATTTTGTTATTGAAATTCAAATCATACAATCATTTTTTCTTAATTTCAGTATCCAAGATAACTTTGACAGAAAGCTACCAGTTGATAAAAAGGCCTCTGAAATAGCAATGTACCAATGCGAATCTTGTTCTTTCCAGGCAAAACGCAAACAGTGTCTTCGAGAGCATAAAAATTTCTCAGAAGTAGAAATGTACCAATGTGAATCTTGTTCATTCGAAACAAAACGCAAACGGTATCTTCAAAGGCACATGATAGTCCATAAAAATTCGTCAGAAATAACAATGTACCAATGTGAATCTTGTTCATACCAGACAAAGTACAAAGAGAATCTTCAAAGGCACATCAAAATCCATAAAAATCCTTCAGATATAAAAATGTACCAATGTGAATCTTGTTCATTCCAAACAAAATACAAAAAATCACTTCAAGACCACATGATAATGCATAAAAATCCTTCGGAAATAACAATGTACCAATGTGAATCTTGTTCTTACCAGACAAAACGCAAAAGTAATCTTCAAAACCACATGATAGTGCATAAAAATCGTTCAGAAATAACAATGTACCAATGTGAATCTTGTTCATTCCTAACAAAACACAAAAGTTGTCTTGAAAAGCACATGATGGTCCATAAAAATCCTTCAGAAATAACAATGTACCAATGTGAATCTTGTTCGTTCCAAACAAAACACAAAAGATCACTTCAAGGCCACATGATAATGCATAAAAATCCTTCGGAAATAACAATGTACCAATGTGACTCTTGTTCATTTCAGACAAGATTCAAAAATGGTCTTCAAAAGCACATTAAGATTCATAAAAATCCTTCAGAAATAACAATGTACCAATGTGAATCTTGTTCATTCCAAACAAAACACAAAGGATCACTTCAAGACCACATCAAAATGCATAAAAATCCTTCGGAAATAACAATGTACCAATGTGAATCTTGTTCTTACCAGACAAAACGCAAAAGTAATCTTCAAAACCACATGATAGTGCATAAAAATCGTTCAGAAATAACAATGTACCAATGTGAATCTTGTTCATTCCTAACAAAACACAAAAATTGTCTTGAAAAGCACATGATGGTCCATAAAAATCCTTCAGAAATAACAATGTACCAATGTGAATCTTGTTCGTTCCAAACAAAACACAAAAGATCACTTCAAGTCCACATGATAATGCATAAAAATCCTTCGGAAATAACAATGTACCAATGTGAATCTTGTTCATTCCTAACAAAACACAAAAATTGTCTTGAAAAGCACATGATGGTCCATAAAAATCCTTCAGAAATAACAATGTACCAATGTGAATCTTGTTCGTTCCAAACAAAACACAAAAGATCACTTCAAGACCACATCAAAATGCATAAAAATCCTTCGGAAATAACAATGTACCAATGTGAATCTTGTTCTTACCAGACAAAACGCAAAAGGAATCTTCAAAACCACATGATAGTGCATAAAAATCCTTCGGAAATAACAATGTACCAATGTAAATCTTGTTCTTTCCAGACAAAACGCAAAGAGACTCTACTAGTCCACATGATAGTGCATAAAAATCCTACAGAAATAACAATGTACCAATGTGAATCTTGTTCTTACCAGACAAAACGCAAAAGGAATCTTCAAAACCACATGATAGTGCACAAAAATCCTTCAGAAATAACAATGTACCAATGTGAATCTTGTTCATTCCTAACAAAACACAAAAATTGTCTTGAAAAGCACATGATGGTCCATATAAATCCTTCAGAAATACCAATGTACCAATGTGAATCTTGTTCATTCCAGACAAAACACAAAAAATGTCTTGTAAAGCACATGATAGTCCATAAAATCCTTCAGAAATAACAATGTACCAATGTGAATCTTGTTCATTCCAGACAAAATTCAAAAATGGTCTTCAAAAGCACATCAAGATCCATAAAAATCCTTCAGAAATAATGTACCAATGTGAATCTTGTTCATTCCAAACAAAGCACAAAAAATGTCTTAAAAAGCACATGTTAGTCCATAAAAATCCTTCAGAAATAACAATGTACCAATGTGACTCTTATTCATACCAGACAAAATACAAACATAATCTTCAAAAGCACATCAAGATCCATAAAATTCCATCAGAAATAACAATGTACTAATGTGAATTTTGTTCTTTCCGGACAAAGTACAAACGTTATCTTCCAAGGCACGTTAGTCCTTCAGAAATACGAATGTATCAGTGTGAATCTTGCACATATGAAACAAAATGCAAAAAATCTTCAAATGCGCATGATAATTCATAAAAATAATAATAATGAACTCCATTGTTGAAGTAACATACAATACAAAGCGAAGTTTAGACCCGAAATGGACTAGCTGTCCGCTAATGATATTACTTAATGATTGCTCTTTGTTGAGATCAGCATTTGTTGCAGTGATCAATATTTTTACGACATTAAAATTAGGCAGTTACTATCTTTCTTTGCGTGTGTGAGACAGATCGCTGTTAGTTTTTTTGTATTAATTTTTGGACTTGGTAATTTTGGAAAAAATAATTTATTTAAAAATCAAGTTCAAAATTAAAATTACTTCATTGGCGCAGTCGGGTCGAATTTGTCATCTATCGAAGATAATTACAATTTTTCGTAATTTTTTAAAAATTTAGTTTTGCTCTTGAACTGTGCTATAAACTTTTATGAAAATTAACCGTTCTTTCCCCCTTTCTACGGCCCTAGTGAATGTAGTTTGTAGACGTTTTAACTATGTAACTTTCCTAGACTTTTATATAAAAAGAAAGACGGGTGGCGCCCTAAAATAGACTTATTAAGTGAAATTAAAGAACATATTTTCTGAGGCTTGTAAATTTTTTTGTACTGTATGTTACCCAGTTTATTATTTGTTGACCACGCCCCGGATGAGTCTTTTGCTATATATATTAAATATATGTATGTATTTTCTTTGTGCGTTTTATTTAAATAAAAAAATAACGAGGGCAAAACCCAGCGTTATAAGTTTTGTACAATTTATATTTATTTTTATTGCTATTGTGTATTGTTGTATTATTATTGTTGAATAGCAATATTTTAATTAAAGTATAATGTATTGTTAGTTAGTGTTAATTTATTACTATGTATTATAATGTTTATTATTTTATTTCCGTTGTAATATTTATATTTTTTTTACTCTAATTGTTGGTAGATTTTCAATTTTTTGCTTTTTGTTATGTAAATTTATTTAAGTGTTTTGTATCCTGTAGGATAAGTATATGAAAATAAATAAATAAATAAATAAATATTTTTTGAAAAATAGAATTTTTATTTAATTTTAATATTATTTATTAAAACGTTATTTAACGCTGACATAGTCGTAATTATATACTATTATTTCTTAGTAGTTATAGGTATTCATATTTTATTGCCATTGTTTTTTCCTTTTTGAACAAAAAATATAATATAAAAAAATTTATTTAATTAATGGAAGATCTGTTATCTGATCGATTAGAAAAATCTTTAAATTTGTCAGATACTAATGTAGAAAAAATGGCTACTGAAGGTCAAGCAACCCAACCAAATTTTACAGTTTTGCAAGCCTATGCAAACACAATTGGTAATTATAATGGTGACGAATATAGTTTAGAAATTTTTATAACAGTATGTGTTCAATTTATTGAACTATATCGCTCTAATGATGAAACCTTAAATAAATATAATAAGTTATTTTAGGTAAATTAACCGAAAGAGCTCAAATTTTAATTGGTTCCAAGTTAGAACTATGAACTTGGGAACAAATAAGAAATGCTTTGAGAATGAGTTTTGGTGATCACAGAAGTTTAGATTGTTTAGAACAAAATTTATTAACTTTAAAACCATACAAAAATGAACACCCTACACAATTTGCACAAAGAATTCAGTTAGCACGTTGAAAAGTTGCTTTTAAAATTAAAACAGTCTTTCAGAAGCAGAAATGCCTATGGCTACAAAATGAATATATTTAAATCAATATGATTCACTTGCATAAAAAACATATTTATGTAATTTGCCTGATGATTACAAGGCAAAATCGATTTACAAAAACTTGATTATCTTGAAACAGCAATGGCATATACCGTAGAGGATGAAAATTTCAAGCAAATCAAAAATTTACAACTACGAAATAAATCAGTATCTAATTAATCAGTACCTAATTATAATTATAGACCATCATACTCGCAACCACAACAATATAAACAAAATTCACCACCACCACCTAAACCATTTTATAATAATAATAATTTAAATCAACCTCGTAATTTGTCACAATTTTATAACAACTTAAATTTAAATCAATCTGGTAATACATCAAATTTTCAACGACAAATGTCTACAAAACCCAGTATTCCCTAGTCAACCTAGACAAATTCCACACAGGTTCCCCATAAACCAGCAAGTTTCAGGTAGACCTCAAAACGTTTTAAACCTAATCAAGTCATTACACTGAGAAAAACGTTCCAAGTAAACAGTGAATCTGACACATTTTTAATTAGGATTATTATCAAGTTTGTTATTAAGAAATGTTACGTACTACTTGTAACAATTAAAATTGGAATTATGACACCAAGCAAATAATCCCTAATAAGTAATTACACAGCTCCAATATAAAGTGAACACTTGTGTTAACATTTGACTTCTTAATAGTCACCAGTTTTCTTATCCCGAACATTCACATTTTTTGTAGCATTTAAAGAGTGCATATGACTTTTTTATTATAGTAGTAAATGTACAAATATTTTGTATTTAGTTAACAGTTTCCTAACGTTAAATATTCAGTCACTAAACATCAATAAACCTCAAAAAACAAGGGGCTTCGGGTATTTCCGTGAGCGTGAAACCCAGCGAGGGCTCTGTATATCCTTGACTTGATTTGCGTTTCCGCATTCAGTCTTCAATTTCATCTTGTTAGTGGTGTATGTTTTGTGCTAGTGAAATATGGAGTGTGTAAAGTTATTAAAACAGTGGGAACTGACGGAAAATTAATATGCCTATGAAGTTATACCTATCGACAGAAAAAATGTACGTGTTATAGGGTTGCGACGATTTAAGTCGAGATTTAAATCAACCGATTTTTTAAATTTAAATCATGATTTAAATCAAGTTGTGTAAAGCCAGTAAATCAATCTTCAGAAAATTCAAATAAAAAGTATAGTTTATTTAAAAGCTAGATACAAATTAAACAAAAAAAAATCAAATAGAAGAAAAGAACAGTTAGGTTACACATATATATAGAACAAAAGTTACCTTCTTAAATGTACATTATGTAACGGTCCATTTCTGGGTATAATTGACTTGCGTTTTATTTAATGCTAATTGCATAATTTGGTTGGAGGTCAACCTTAAAAATTCTAGAACCGACTCTATTAATTTATAAATCTTTGTTAATTTGTGCGACCACTGGACCTTTAGTGCACCCGCGCGAACGCCGCTGTGTGAGGACAAAGTGGGAACGAAGGGGACTCTCAGCCGAGCCACGGCCGGGAGAGGATATGTGTGTTTATGGTCTGTTACGTATGTTTGTTCTACGTTATCTTTTGCGTTGGAGACTTGGGTTGGCCTTTTAGCGAGGTAGGAGTGTACGTTGCTGAATTTGTGTTCACTGGTTTGTCTAATTAAGCTGCTATGGTAATGAAGTTACGAAGTAAGTGACATAGGAAAGCTATGTGAGAAGGTAGGATCCCTTCATATTATTATTAAAATAGGTACCTTTTCGAAAATTAAATAGTTTCCGCTCCGAGTTTGAGCTGGAAAGCTGCAGATTAAAACTGGCATCAAAAGGCTGATTTGCCGATATATCTAGAGGTGGAGAAAGCCCCCTAGAGTTTAGTTTTGCTCTTGAACTGTGCTATAAACTTTTATGAAAATTAACCGCTTTCCCCCTTTCTACGGCCCTAGTGAGTGTAGTTTTTAGACGTTTTAACTATGTAATTTTCCTAGATTTTAATATAAAAAAGAAAGGCGGGTGGCGGCCTAAAATAGACTTATTAAGTGAAATTAAAGAACATATTTTCTGTGGCTTGTATATTTTTTTTGTACTGTATGTTACCTAGTTTATTATTTGTTGACCACGCCCCGGATGAGTCTTTTGCTCTATATATTAAATATATGTATGTATTTTCTTTGGGCGTTTTATTTAAATAATAAAAAATAACGAGTGCAAAACCCTGCGTTATAATTATAAATTAAGAGCCTACTTAAAAGCAGAAACATAAAGTAAACAAATTAAACAGAACTAACTCTAAAACATGATTTATTCCAAAAAAAAATTTTTAAATTAGGTTAATTATTATAAAGTTTGTACAAAAAAACTAATTTAGCTGCTTTTTTTGGTCCCTAAACGATTTCGAATCTTAGAATGAATCAAACCAAATATCGAAAATATTCTCTCAACCGAGGCTGAACTAGCTGCAGCAGAAAATAGTTGTTTGATAGTGGGGAATAATTTGTCAATAATATCAATATTTCTTTAGGATTTCCACCAGTCCAAGGGTTTTGTGTTTTTAAGAACTTCTTCGTGAAACATAATATCGGCAAAAGGCTCAGATTTTGCCAGAAATTTAATAATCAGTGGTAGTAAACCACTTTCGGGATATAATTCATTAGCGGCTTCTAAAGCACGATTCTTTTAGCTTTCTGCTAATTTATGCTTTGTTTTCGTAGGGTCTAGAATGAAGGCTAGCAAATGGTATGAGGTGATACACTGCCTGTATCGGTATCTAAATGTTTGCATTTGCCTTAAGTTAATTTCAGTTTCGTTAAAATGCGACTCAAGAATTTTAAATTGTTTTACGACGTCTGATAAAATCGCATCGTTTCTTTGAAGCCTATCAAGTGCAACAGATATAGGTTTTAGTAGTGATAAGTAATCTTCAGCAGTTCTTTTTAAATAAATGTTTGATATTTTCTGTTTTACTATGCTGTCAATTTCATTTGTATGTTCCT
>JANEYF010001100.1:0-18823 GCA_029963845.1 Rhamnusium bicolor
TTATTCTGAATATAAAATAAAATCCCATAATTCCGCTAGTGAATAATCCAATGTCGGTAAACCAACCCCACGCTTGCTGGAAAGTTGATCTCGCTAAACCCCCTAATTTCTTCTACGTCAAATAGGTGTAAGGTCGAATATCCTTGACTGTCTGTATCAAGTCCGGCCATTTTACGAGTAATTATATTTTCAACTGCTTTCCTTTCAACACCAAATATCAAGCTTCTTTGGACTTTATTAATTTCTTCCTGCGTATATAGTCCACTGGACCCCATAGGTTGGATCGGTGAGAATTTTAATTTCGGTTCATCATGTACCTCTAATATTTTTGGTGGGTCACTTACTACAGGGTGTGGTGTAAGACCAACCCAACTCCCATCGATGTAGTATAAAGGTGGTGTAAGTGGGTTACATGTGATCTGCTCAGCATGCTCTTGAATTATATGCCTCTGAGGTGCCATGAACATCGAACGATTTTCAACGGTGATTGGTAGTTCCTGATAACAGTATTCTGCTGTTCTGAGTTTTACAACTTTCGGTTTGCACTGTATGACATATAATACTTCTCCTATAATTCTTCCCATATATCCCAATTTATTTTGTAGGAGGGATATTATTGCATTTGGGGTAATTGGTGCTAAGAGTAATCGGTTATGCAGTACCTCTCTGTGCACTAAACATCTTCTATAAATGGTGTCGATATATAAAGTATCCAGCGCCCTCTTATAACTTTGTTCTATGTATAGAAATTTACTGTTGACGTAGCTCATCAAATCTGTGTTCTCAGTGAGTAGGTTCATAGTTGGATTTAAAGTGTAAGGTGATTTATTTTCCATGACCATTAATTTTGGATGTTCAGTCTGCCATACCTGCTGCGAGCAGAGTAGTACTACCTTCACGATACTTAGGGTAAATAATTTTTCTTTCTCTTCCACAACGATAAATTTTTCCAGTTCCTTATTAGTAACAAGGCTTGCCCAGCCGTCATATAACAAACTCAATCCATCCTCACAATTTTCAGGAGAGATTTCCCAAGTGTTTTCACCAAACGTAGTATCTATACAAGTTCATTTGTCTCCTGTTTAACCTTTGCAAAATAACTTTTGTAGTTATCTTTAAAACTCCTGATATTACTACGTTATGCCAAGTACGCCCGTTTTCATGGTAAGTAGTTCCTTTGCAGGTTAGTCGTTACTCAATGTCCCCAACATGGTAATTGATGCGGAGGTGGTGCCATTTATAATAATATTACCGATGTCTTGATTAAATATTCGTAAACTTTTATATCGATGAATATCCCGGCAGCTTTCCGCGCCAATTTGATAAATATATTCTGCAATACCTCCTGATACCTCAGAAGAATGGCTATGCATACCACAATGATATATATGTCGATTGACTTCAACTAAACATGTTTTTACTAGTTGTAGCTTTATGTCATTTCTCTGAATAACTTTAACATGAATTCTTTCACTGGTATATCCTGATTCTTGTTCCTCGCAAGGTGCGATATTATTTATAGAAATGGAAGAAAGATTAAGGTTAGGTGTATCACAATCATATGCAATTAACGCAAACGCGATCCCAGAAATTGACAGCAATACGCTTAAGGACAGGAAGAACATTTTCGTTCCGAAAAATAACATCAATCTGGAAATAAAAGCAAACCTTCTGCTAAAATTTTTTCTTCTTTGTTTTTTTTTACTTGAGATAAAAGATATAAACTAAAAATAAATGTTTTCATAAGTTTTTCTGTATAGCCCTTTATAAAATTTCCATATCACCCTTTATAATAGGTTAATCTAGTTAATAATTAATATATATACATTTTTTTCCTTATACATTCTTCCCCTTAGTTTAGATACAATAGTTTTAAATGGTTACGGAGCTTTATAATTTTTAATTACATTGTAAACTCATTTAGCTTAGCAAAAAAAAAAAAATTAATAATTAACTCATTATCATAGATATATTATTATTATACTTATACACGAAAAATTTACACAGAATCTTAATTTAATGTCCGTAACGGTTCGGTGCCCGTCTTTGCCTCGTAGATCTTCTTAAAGGCCTGGGCTCAACATTTTCTACGGGTACCGGATAATGATTAAGGTTTTGGCCAATTCCGCCATATTTGCTAATGTTAAGGTATTTCGTGTAACTTCGTCAAGTTCCTGCTCAAGAACAGGCTCTTGAGGAAGTTCCTCTTTTTCCATCATAATTTACATTTTGATAGATACCCATTGGACTCCCACTTACTGAACCCCCCTCTAAAATGTTTAAGCCTATTCACGTGTACTATCTGATCCTTTCTTTTTCCTACTTCTCTTATCTTATAATTTACCGGCCCCTTTTTCTCTAAAATTCTATATGGTCCGAGCCATGGTTTAGCCAATTTTTTTGATATACCTATCCGACTTGTAGGGTCGTGCAAATAAACTAAGTCTCCTAACTCGAATTCTCGCTCTTTAGCCTTTTTATTATACTGTTTTATCATGTTATCTGATGCACGCGCCAAATTTTCTCTAACATTTATAAATACCTGATTTAGCCTTGCTAATAGTTCAGATGCATAATTTTCGCTATAATCGTATCTAGGCCTATTTGGTTTTATAAAATCATCTAGTGGTAGTATCGGATCTCGACCGTGTATAATGAAATACGGACTATACCCTGTCGCGCTATGAATACTCGTACGATACGCAAATAGTACCAGCGGTACCCAATCATCCCAGTCCTGTTGACTATTTGAAATATATTGTGACAAAATATCTTTAAACACTCGATGACTTCGCTCAAGCATGCCGTTACACTGCGCATGGTACGGCGTTGTTTGAATCTTTTGTATTTGTAACACTTTGCACGTTTCCTTCATAACTAATGACAAAAAATTTGAACCTTGATCTGATAGCAATTGTTTCGGTGTACCATGCCTGGCAATTATATTATCCACGAACGCCCTAGCGACGGTCTCAGCTTTTTGGTTTGGCAAAGGTATCGCTTCAACATACTTTGAGAAATAGTCTTGAAAAGTTAATAGATATTTATTTCCTTTAAAAGTTGTGGTTAAAGGCCCCACTATGTCCATAGATGTGCGTTCAAAAGGTTCAGTTACCTCTTGGAATTTTTTTAAAGGTGCGGGTCTCAAATGTGGTGAAGTCTTCCTCTGATTGCAAGGATGACATTCACAACAATATTTGTTTACATCCTTACGCATATTTGGCCAATAGAACCGACTATTTATTTGCGCAAACGTTTTCGCCTGCCCAGCATGTCCCGCATAGGGTAATGCGTGGTAGTCATGCAATGTCTTCGCAATATATGTCTCTGGAATAACCAGTTTATCATTTTTGTCATGTTGGTCGGATTTAAACAAAATTCCATCATCATCCAAAAAGTACATATCTTTTGTTGATTCATCATTTACCTTTAATTGTGATACTATTTTGGTGCAGAATGCGTCTTTACTTTGCTCACGTTTAACCACGTCTCTATCCCAAACAGGTGTGAAAGATTCCTCGACATTTATCTTACAAATGTCCTTATGATCTAAATTTAGACAATAAATATTTATGATTATATTTGAATTTTGAAAAATATATTTTATCATTGAGAATACGACATCCCAGTTTAACTTATCTATTCCGCATCCAATTTTTGGCATTGCTAGAAACTGATCATGATGATTTACACAATACTCTTTAAGATACCATAGACTTTGCCATAAGATTTGGTATGACGGTTTATGGTAGAATTTACTGTTAGTAACCAAATAATGTATATTTTTATCGGGAAGGTGTAGGGTGGCCACTTGGCCTAATTGTTTTCCTTGCCCTTTTAGGACATCGATTGACCCATAACGTTTCCTAAATTCTAGGGCAATTCCCTGACTCATAACAAAATCTGTTGATACGCAGTGAACTAATGAAAATTCTGCTGGAGCTTCAAACAAATTTCCTTCTAGTATTTTTACATTTGTGTTTATAATAACTTCTCCGTATTAATTTTACTCATAAATAAACCAAAACAATTTACATCCTTATTTATATTATAAATTCTGCTTAAAGATCACATTCCCATGCTTTACCTGGTTTTTGATTTCAAAATTATTCTAGAATTGACCTCTAGCTAACCTCGAATACAATCTTTTAACGAAACAGCCACTTTAAAGATCTATGATCCGTAACAATGTAAACTTTTTCCCGACAAATAGCTTGCTTAATTCCAAATATCACGGCTAAGCATTCCAATTGAGTAACAATAGTTACGTTCAGCCTTATTTAGTTTTCGATCTATCGGTCTCTCGAAACCGTCCCTAATTTGACTTAAAATTACTCCTAGCCCTACTCCACTGGCATCAGTAGACAAAATAAACGGTTCCTCGAAATTCGGATATATTAGTACTGATTCTGATGTAATAGCGCCCTTCAATTTATCTATGGCTTCTTGACAATTCGAATCTATATTAAAATTTACATCCTTTTTTGTTAATTCTATTAATGGATTTGCAATTTCTGAAAAATGTGGAATAAACTTCCGATACCAGCCAACGAGCCTAAAAATCCCTAACTTCGCGCACTGTTTTTGGAATAGGGTAATTCACGATGCATTCAATTTTTCCTGGATCTGGTTTAATACCTGATCTGGTGATTATATGACCTAAATACTTAATTTCCGTTGTTAAGAATGTACATTTACTAGGCTTTAAGTTTAATATTCGCATCTCGAAGTCGTTCGAAAACTTTTGCTAACTTTTGAATATGATCTCCCACTCCTTTAGAATTAAAAACCAAAATGTCATCCAAATACGCCATACAAATTTCCGGAGCTAACCCCGCTAAAATCAAATTAATTGCCCTCTGAAAAGTACTTGGTGCGTTCACGAGCCCGAAAGGCATTGCGTTAAATTCATAGTGTTGTCCCAAAGTGCTAAAAGCAGTTAATTCCTTATCGGATTCTTCCACTTCGATCTGGTGATAAGCCGCAGTGACATCAAATAAACTAAATAGCGTTGAATTTCCGAAATGTTCTAAGGTTTCTTGAAGATTTGGTAATGGGTAAAAATCCCTTTTAGTAACCGCGTTCAATCCACGGTAATCTATACAAACTCTTATCTTATCGTCACCATTTTGTACCTTTTTTGGTAACTATCACCACTGGTGCTGACCAGGGCGAACTACTTTCTCGAATAACTCCCGTATTCAATAACCTATCTAGTTCCTCCTGTAACTTCGGTCGTAAATGAAATGGTACCCGGTATGGTGTTTTCGCGATAGGCGGTACATTTTCAGTAATAATTTTATGCTTTACTTTCGTAGTTCTAGTCAATACATCACCATCGTCACAGAAAATATCTTTATATCGAGACAAAAATTCAAATAAAAGATGTCGCGTCTGTTCGTCTAAGTGTGAGACGTCAAACCCGTCATAGAAATTTTTTCCGGTTTGTTCTATCGCATTTATTGATCCATTAAATCCGAGTGTCTTATCCCGTGTGGGCTTTATTTCAAAATTATTTTCGGCTCTCCCTATAATTTGACCCTTATTTATAATAACCTCAAACTCATTTAGATTTACCAGCCGAGTAATGAACTTATTTGCGTTACTAACAAGCGAAGTTGCTACCGTAACACCACTAGTCCCTATCTCGCACGGCTCTATTAATACTCACCCGGTATATATTTATTTGTTTTACACATTATCATCATTTCGCATCTAGGTGGAACTTTAACGTCCTGGAGTGAACAAATTTTCCCCTGTTTTATTTTTTGTTTAATTACTCCGTCATGTGCGTCCTTACCTTTACAACCCATTTCGTAATTTGTTGCTTCACCTTTTCTTTCCCTTTCAATACCATTATTATTTTTAGCATTTAATGCCTCATATTTATATTTATTTCCCACATACTCTTTTCCATTTTTATCTAATTTACCTATATTATCACAGTTAATAACGTGACTACCTTTACTATTTTGTTCATTTTGTATAATAACCTCATTTCTATCTTCCCCTGTATAACTATCATACCTTCCTACGATACTTTCAGGTTTGTTCTCCTTCTGTAGAGTCTGAACGACGCCTGAAACTGTATCACCGTATGTCACACTTCCCTTGCTTTGAGTCCAAGCATGACTTACCCTGGCTTTATTTTCCCCTGTTTGGTTATCATTTATTTTTTGTACCAACGATTTATTTTTAATTTTATTTTTTTCATTAATTATTTTATCGTATAATAGTACATCTTTACTTTTTATTTGATTCCTACTCATGTGAGGTTTATTTATGCCCACACTAGCTACATTTTGACTAACCCTCGTATCACTCGGTATTGGTAAGTTGTCATTCATAACCCCCGTATATCCATCATCATTTTTACACATGACTTTAATTTTATTTTTACCTTGATTGGCTACTCTTAGGTTAACCTCCATATCATTTGATCTTGGAGAGTTAATTTTTATATCCCTTGTATATTTTTTAATTATATCTAAGTCCTCATCAGCATCACTGTCGTCACTAATGTCACCGTATGAGGTAACTATGACATCCGGGTATAATGTTACCTCTGATTCATTTTTCCCTAACTCTACACGTACACATTTATTTCCAAAAATACATTCCTCAAAGTATCTCTTAAGTTTTAAAAAGATATCCTCAACTTTAAAATATTTGAATATTTTATTTACTTCTTTAAAATATTTGAATATTTTATTTACTTATATAACAAAAATTAACAAACCCTATAATATCCAGTTTAGTTTGTGTTATCCTTTTTATAAGCTAGTAACACTTTCACTTTTACGTAGGTATTCCCACCAAAAATTAAAACATTTATCATTACCTTCAATAGTATACAAAGTAATAATATACAAAAATAGAAAATATGTCTTTTTATTATTTTTAAGTTAACTTTTATTTTTTCAATTTGTTCATCATATTCATGGTCCAAATTACACTTAGTTAATGTATAACAACTACAATCATTTTTTCCTATTTTCCCTATCATTTTCCAAATTGTCACCTCCTTCTTCACACCCTGTATTATTTAATATATCATCCTGATCAAAAATAGTTATTTCATAATCCCATATTTTTAAAACATTTTTATCATAACAAATAGTGGCTTCATTCATTAACAAAAAATCTCGGCCTAGAATACCCTGCGCATCAATTGGTAAATTTTCGTCACAAATAATGACATCGAAACTACATATTTTGGAGAGTTTTCCTAAACTAAAATTTAATTTGGCTGTACCAACAATTGGTACTATATGACCTTGTTAAATGTTTATTTTCGATACCCTCTGAATTTAATAAATTTTCTATACCAGGGCATACTTTTTTTCGTACTAGAGTAACTGCAGACCCTGTATCTAGCAAAAATGTCAACAATTTACCGTTTACTACAAAATTAACCCATTTTGGATCATTTTTTCTATTTAAATTTAATGTGGGGATTTGTAATAACTCTATATTTTGTAATTTTGAAGGATTGTTAATATTTTTATTTATTGTTGTGAAGGATACCTCCCTTCCCGTCGAGGTGTAACAGGAGGGACTTGATAGTTTAAAGAATTTTCATTTCCCTGAATACTATCTATGCCATTTTCTCTAGCCTGTTGTACATTTCCCCTAGACCATGTTTTATGTCCATAATTTTGCGAGCTATAACTATTTTTATTTTTCACCCAACATTGTTCTTCACTATGGCCCTTTTTATTACAAAAGTTACAACTTTTTATAGTCCTAACTTCATGTGGAACTAATGCCCTACCACTATCTCTAAAAACTAATCGATCATTCGAATTTCTTTTATTTTTGTGCCAACAATTTTCTTCTAAATGGTTTGGTTTTCTACAAAAAGTGCAAATAATTTTTTTACCTTTAAACTAACAATTTTGCGTTGCGTGATTATTTTTATGACAAATTTTACAACCATTTGAATTTATTTCGGTTTGATAAAGAGGGGATATTTTATTTCGACTTTTTATTGTCGATTGATTTAATTCCTCAAAATTTGCTATCTCCACTGCCTTATCTATATCTAACTTTGTTTCTCTCATAAACATAGTTCCAATTTTATCAATGAGTTCCCTTTTTAAACCTATTTTAAATTGATTTAAAACCAACTGGTTACATTTTTTTTCTAAACCTAGTGCCTCGCCTTGTACTGCATTCTCCAGGTCCTCCTCCAAAATCTGCCTACCTAATAATTTTATTCTGGTCGAAAAATTTATTACTGTCTCATCAAAACGCTGGTAACATCGCCCTAAATTTATCAAAGCTTGTCCAGATATTTTAAGGGGTGAAAATCGGGTAATAAATTTACTTTTAAACTCGCTATACTTTATGGTATCCAATTGCTTATCAGATTTTAAAAAATTAAATGCCTCACCACTTAATCTGTATTTAATTAAATTTAAAGTAGTTTCCTCATTCCATGTGTCTAATTTTGCCCTTTTTTCAATCTTTTCAAAATAATCTCTAACATTTTCTTTTCCTGAAAATGATTTCCCAATGACATAAAAGATTGAACTAAGGGTTGACTACCCTCTTTTGAGGTTTCCTGCATTTTATTCTTTGCGTCACAAAACAGTGGTTTAAAAAAAATCAATATATATATAAAAAATGGAATAAATCCCTTTCGCTGCCACCAAAATTTTTGTTACAAACCCTTAGTAGGGTCTGCAGGTAACGTGGACCGAACCCCAAGCCTTCAGAGCGGGTGCTCGTAGCCCAAATATTGATTTTTCAACCCCAGTTTTGCCACACCAAGAACTACAGGATTTCAAGAAATAAATGGAAAAAAAAACAACTCGTTTTACGTTTTCTGTCAGGTTTATTTAATTTAATTCAAAATTTAAACTTGTTAAAATATGAAACGGAATAAACAAATAAGACAAAGATTTAATTTTTAATTAAAATTTTGGAAAAAAAAGAAAATATATTATAAAAATTGTTTCTTTCTCAGAGGATCAGTATTTTTAGCTAAGTAAGTGTGACTTACAAAAACACAAAACCACCCCCCAAATCTCGATTACGAGTAAAACGTTTCAAAACTACAAGCAAACAATTTAAAATGTATACTTATCAGTTTCTCCAAGCGTCTCGGCTCTCGTGGCCACTGTCTGTGCTTCCACACACTTATATTTTACTCACAAATTTATTTGTTTAAGTTTTATCTTTAAAATGTTCAAATTTCACTCATTACACGGATGAAACAGTTAGTTTATTTTTAGTTGATTACCTATCCTTTATTTATAATTTTTTTGGGCAAATTTTTAATTCTATTAATAATTTTTAAATAATTTTACTTGTATTTTAATTTGGATTAATTCAAATCACGACACCGCCCGCGTGTTCTACTCTTCGATGCCGTACCCGATCTCTTCTTTTCTCTCCCCGACATCCGCTCGCCGGTTCTTTATCAGTTCTTTCTCATAGCAACTGCAACTTTGCAAATTACTTTTCCACCTACGCGGCCTTACATTGTATGACGGCTCATATTCATGATTTATACAGGGTGGTGTCACAATTACACGCACCTTCAGGAGCAGATGTAACAGGATCATTTGCCAACAAAGGGAAAGTAAAGTGGTGGAAGACATTCAATTCCGTAAGTGATGAGCTATTAGAAGCTTTGGCTGAATTGGGGACTATTCTTTATCTCACTGAAGATGTCAGAGCTAGCTTGGAAGCATTTGTTTGTCAGCTATATATCCCCACAACAACGCTGACTGATATAGGAGCTGTAAGATGGTTGTTGTTTACGCAAAAACAATGTCAAGACGAGAACCTCCCTCCAACAAAATCTGCTTTGAACCCAGCTTTGTTAAGAGCTCATCTTCAGGCTTTTGAGTGGAATCAGGACCTTATTCAGCATCCAAATAACCCATCACCTACAGACTTCGGGTGGAAGAAAGTAGGGGGTATATACGAGCCAGTTGCATGTACCATGCCCTGTGCTCCAGAGCTTTTATTGGAACTTTACAGCTGCTCATGCTTTCAAAGGCGTTGCTCTCCTCCATGTACATATCAGTCGAATGGATTAAGGTGTACTGAGATGTGTAGATGTGAGGGTGATCCTGACCGATGTGATAATATGGGAGAGTTCGAAGGTGATGAAGAAGACTTGGGATTAAGTGATATTTGTATTGACAGCGATGATGACTAATTAAAAAATACGTTTATTTTTGTTTAATTCGATTCAATTATTATTATTTAGTTTCCTATGTCTGTACTGTAGAATTTTTTTTATTGTTTCCACTGTTAATAGATGACTTGAGTGAGATTACTGTTCACAGAACAACTTTTAATTTTTGTACCCCTATCTCATTTGAAAACCCTAAAGGTAAACTTTTCTGAGAAAGTGGTAGGTCCTACAAAAAAAATTCGTAACAACCTTTTCTATGTGGAATTGAATTATAAACATTTTTTTGTATAAAACATCTTTTTGAAAAAATGGACGGTTACTTAGATAAAGGGAAAAAAGTGTTTGCTACGGCGACCATTTTGTTTCTGAAGGGTAGTACCCAAACGCACCATTTTTGAGAGTGCCACCATTAAAATTATGTTTCTCCAAGACCAAACGAAGAGATTAAGACCACTCCCACACTTGCATCATCAAGGAGCCCACGGATGTACATTTGACAGCAGACTAAGGGTTGCAATTTTCAATGTGCTACTAAAATTGAAGTAATTTTCTATAGACATCAAAATGCTGTAAAATATACTACCACAAATTTCGCCTACGCAGTCGGCATCATCGGGAGATGAAAAAAAATTGAAAATTAAATATGTGATCAATATATTAGGTATTGTAAGAATGAATCTTAGTTTATACTATAAAATATACTGCCACGCGTTTCGCCAATAGAGTCGGCACCATCGGGAGAGAAAATTAAATATGTAGTCAATACATTAGGTATTGTAAGAATGAAGTTTATAAGACAAACACAAGATTCTTTTTCAAAAAGCCGCGAAGAGTGTCCTACAGAATGTGCAACAATTATATAAAAGTTCAATAACACTACTGTCTGCGAAGAGTAAAATGTTTACCTCTAGTGTATATAGTATATTGCAAATACCTTTCCCTTGCCCTTTAATTTATTCTATTCAAATCTTACATTTATCTATTATGTGAATGATAACACGACACAATCACTTATTTCCCTTGCCCCAAAACAGTACGAAAATACCTACGATAGGTAATTATACATTTGCGCAACATTTCCTTTGCAGCAAATGTCTTCTATAGAGACACTTTACGCGTGTGTACAAAAAAAAACACGAAAAATATAGAAGTGGCTGTTGTAAAGAATTACCCTAAATTCTTTCAAACATAAGACTAAGTCTGCTAAAAATGCTTAGTTGCGACTAAGCATTTTGTAGTTATTTCTTTTTATTCCGTGATCAAGTCATAACTATTTTATGTTTATAAATTATTACTAAAAGCTAAAAAAATACATACTTCTCTGCCTTGACCCCGCGGACCTCTCCAAGGGAAAAACTTTCACTATTTTGTATAAAAGATGCCACCATAAACATATCCACTTTAGGCAAATTATCAGATTGGCCCTTTGAAAAACCTTGATCAGTCATTTTAAAATAT
Organism: Rhamnusium bicolor; assembly: GCA_029963845.1. NCBI lineage: Eukaryota > Metazoa > Arthropoda > Insecta > Coleoptera > Cerambycidae > Rhamnusium > Rhamnusium bicolor. The sequence continues at coordinate 11,612 of JANEYF010001100.1, forward strand.
CTGTACAACTACAATAAGCGGTACTATAAAACACAATTATATATTTATATCAGAAGTCACTAACAAATCAACCACAGTCTAATAACACCATATTGTACATATGTTTATATAGAATGTCATACTTTGTTAATTTGTTTGTATTATTATTTTTAAGTATTTTATGAATGAATTGATTTTTAGTTTTCTTTTTTCTGTATATATGTATATATTAATATAAATCTTACTCTGTACCCCATACAAGTTGTAAATAATCTACTTAATTGTGAATAAAGATTTTAAATTGGAATTGGAATTGGTAAACATCTGATTGTGTTGCTTCCCGGCGCGACGACTATCGAATATTGTATGGTGTGACGTCACAGTCAATAGTAGCTCGTTTCGGGCCACTTCAATTTTATCGCTGTTTAGATCCTTCATACTGATCGCGTGGAATTAGAAATCTTATTTTTTTGTGTACACGTTTTATTACAACGTTACGCTATGTTTTTTAGTATTATTATTATTTTTAAAATTATAGGCAAGTTCCCTATTACCTAGTATAGCGTATCCTATATAATGATGGATGATCATGATCGCTTGATACAATAAATATATTCTATGCCATTCTAATTCTATATTCTAATATATTTTATTCTATTATGGAAAATACACTCTTTTGTCTAATTTATGTGGTGTGTTTTGTATTTTTATGATCTTTGCCAGTAAAGCAGAAACATAATGGTAGATGATAACACACTTCCATCCTTGACTATGGGCACGCTGTAATCCTTTAATAGAACAAGTTATCAGTGGCGGCTGATGAAATTTAGATTATGTCATATCTTAGTATTGAAACATGGGGCTCAAGCGATACTTTAAGGTATAACTATCAAGAATAAATGAAGAAGTTTTACAAAAAAAGTGCGACTGAAATTTGGGAAAAAATTGAAAAACATTTTGTAAAATACTTACAAAACATATTTTTGTTTGCAGGATCTGGTGGAAAATATTTCGACAGATTTTTAATTCCATCAAAAAATATTGCTATTTTATAAAGTTACACTGTTACACCGATATTTTATTTTAGATTCATTTTTCACTAAAAAATATGTATTATTTTTGTAAATATATGTTTTGTATATTTTTTTTTCAAACTGATTTTTAAGATAACTTTCATAGATTTTCAATCCCAGGTAATCACTTTCTTTAGCTCCTAATTTTAATTAAATATATACATACACTGTTTCTTGAATATTTTGTGGAATATTACAATTATTACTTGAAATTACTTCAATGTTAGTTGAATATTTAACGATCGTCATATATTCCCGTTCACTATAGGTATTTTCAATCAGAACCAATCAATGAAAGCAGTTGAGTAAATAATAGACTCTAACTGCGGTGGCAGTCGTGATTAGTTCTACGTCTGTGGGCCGCAGGGAGAGAGGCACCTGCTCGCTTAATTACCATAGTCATGCGGCCGGGTTGCAGGAAATTAAATCGGTTTACATGGCTCCAATATTTGTGTTACCAACATTTAAACAATTTAGTTTCATTATGGCGCCATAAATCTCTAACTCACTGCTGATATATACATGCATTTACTATTTATCTTCTCTTTGTGAAATTGCATAATTGAATTTCGGACTGCAATGTGTACTTGCAATTTAATAAAGGCAATTTGAATTAATTAATTATTATGTTGTTATATCGTTTTATTAAATTGTTTGTTAATTATGCTTGAAGATAAATTAATTAAGTTACCCTCTACATACAGGATGAGTTCTAAATGCATAGTTATATTTTAACCCTCAATGTATTTCGTCGAGTACAATTGATTGGCACTGTCAAAAAATTTTTTTAACGAAAAAATTTTGTTGAACTTTTGATCAATTTTTTGTCCTTCAGCAATTAACATTTTGATGGTCACTGGATAACTCTGTAAACACCGTTCACAGCAATGATTTAAGTAATAAATAACTGCTTGTTACTGAAGACATTGTTGCCACTGCCAGAATTCGTCACATTTATCCTGTTTTGAATTAGTAGAACTATTATAATGATCTAATTGATGGTTTAACTTTAATATTTATGATTTGATTTATCTTCTAAAAATTAAACAAAATTGAAGATAATCGTTTTATAAAGCAGCATCTACTTTTAAAGAACGAAAAAGCAGATTTGTTTACCTAATACAACAGTTGCTATGAATGTATGTTCATGTGCGGTTTGGCCATTTGGATATCGTTCCATATAAAAACCGTTTTCCTTGCCTAGCATTTTCGTTGACTTGAAAATAATATGCCTTTAATATATTCACCCATTCAGCATTAGAATAATAATTATTCGCCATTGTTAATCACTACTTTTCACAAAATGAACCACCAAAGAAACAAATTATAAATAATAAATAATGGTAACACAGTAAATTAATATTTCGATTCACAAATTTAACCACAAAAAACTATAAATGACAGTATAAAACACACTTTTGTAATTACTGGCACAGACTTACCATATACCTAGAAGAGATATATCGCGTAAAAAAGACATCTATCAGGCGCAATATAGGAGGTCGCCATTTTGATGCACTGCTCACGCACACGAAGAAAGTATGAAATAGAGCAACACAACATACACATGTTGACAACATTAGTTGCCTACGTCCAAGGTTGACGTGTAAAACAACTTCAGAATAATAATTTGTGTGTATCATATTCATAAATTATAGTAGCTAAAGTAATTTGAATGATCATATTTATTTAATGTAAAATAAAGAATTCTGCATTGTATTCAATGTATATCTTATACAAATTTTACTTGACTCGTATGTAAGTTAGCATTATTATCAATAAAATTAAGTTTTAATTATATTATTATTATTATTATTATATTGTATTATAATCAAGCATAGAGTTAATTTGCAAACCTAGAAAAAAAAATTATTAGCAACAATTCACTAATTTGTAACTACTAAGCCGTAACATAAATAGTAACAGAAAATGAAGAATGTATCTTTTTTATTACAATTTTAGAATGGGCACATTCTTGTTTACCATTTTAATTAAGAAAACTAATGATTTAGTAAATTAAAATAAACTTTTGGAAATATTTTTTATTTACAGCAAAACGGTACAATGGAAAAAACTTGCATTTAAATTTTGAAGGTACATATAGATAATATGACAGAAACAATTAATTTTAAATAATGAAAATAACCCTTGACACTATTTTCCATTTCTCTGATCAGGACTATGCATAAATTAGTTGCCGGCAACTTCCTACGGTAGTCTATGTACCTTATTGTGTAGATAAATGAAAATGTTCATGAAATGTCATTTGTGATTGCTCTCCATAAAGCTTGTATAACATATTCACTTATTCAGATTAACTTACAGAATTCTATTATTCAAAATTTATGTAAATTAATTTCTTTTACTAGCTCAATGAGAATAAATCAACCCTGACTTAAAGAGGCATGTAAAAGTAGATTTATATTTATTATAGAAGATATGAAAACATTGATTATCGAATACAAAATATTTAATAAATATACAACGGTAATCATTAACAGCATCAGAGTCCAGGGCTATTAGTTAAAAACACCAATTTCAAATTGATGTGCAATTTTATAAAGTAAGTATTTATTTATTACCATATAAAAACTAATATTTTACAGTGTAAAAAAATTAACAATATTGCAAATACTTATTAAGAATAAAAAGAAAAACTAAGATTCAATTACAGCATTTTTTAATGAAATTTATTGTACAGTGAAATATATAAAATTTTTCTCAGTTTTTGTTATAGTTGTTATACATTGTGAATAGGGGGAAAATTTAGGAATATTAGAATGTGGAATTGAGATAAAAAGTTTGCAATCTTCGGGAATTTAAATTTGGAACATGAAAATTTAACATTTCAAACAATTTGACATATTATTACTTCACATTTATGCATTTCAAAAAAATATATATCTAATGTGGCCAGCACATAACTTTCTTATACCAGTATATATCATCCTGATCTAAAAAAATCTTTGTTTCATTAAAATTTTTTAATAATTGTTTATCAGCGTCATTCAATACCGTCTATAATAGTTCATGTCATATATTTTACTAATTTTTTGTTGTTGATATTGACCTTTTTGTAACTAAATTAGACGTCAAACCATTAAATTTATTCTAACCCCATTTTATGAGGCCAAATGTGTAAAATATTTCAGTTTACATTAATTTTATTTAAGTACTTGGAAAATATATTTTATTCGCTTGATATAGTAGACATGATTTATAATCTTTCATTAAGAATATATTTTTTTTGTAAAGTCAAATACCAAAAAAAAGTTTGGTTCCCCCTGGCCAATTTTGCTCATCACGGAATTTTTCATTTTCTTTGGCCTTTAGAACAAGTGTACCAAATTTGAAAGCTTTATCTCAAAAATTGTGGCTGCTCTCGCGATACTCCAAACTGCGGACAGATTTCTTTTCATAAAGGTATGTTTTTTCATTATAATTCGTCGAGATTCGTCCAGAAATGCAATAAAATTTTTTATTTTTTTCCCGAAATGTACCTTTTTTTTTCATTCACTATGTCTCTTTTGGTTGTACCACATTCACTTGATTTAACATGTCACCTAAAATGTTGTTGACAATCTTACCTGCCAAATTTGGAAAGTCTCGCATTAATATTTTTTGAGTTATCGCGGATACACAAATACACACACACACATCCACACACACGCACCGACGGACATCATTCGGAAAATCAATCGAAATCTCGAGGTCGAAAAAAAATCACGATTACTATACTTCCTTATATTAGGTATAAGAAAGTAAAACTAATTATTGGGTATTACAAAAAGCACTCTTTCAAACCTAATATGATAATAATAATAATATATATCTATAGAACTTTATATTTTATACTGTCATTCTTATCTAAATGTGCTAGTATAAAAGTTCCGACTAGGGATGCATATTCCAGTTTAAACCTGGCAAACGCAAAATATAAAATTTTGAAAAGTGTTAACTTTCGAAAAATCTCTACTAGTTCTAATTAGATAGCAAAGAGTTTTGAGTGACTCAGTTACTAGCTTATTTATATGCAGTATAAAAGAGAGTTCTTTGTCAAAAATTCAGCCAAGGTAGGATGTTTTAGAAGGACTAAGTTTTCTACTCTATAATCACACATAGGATTAATTTTAGTTGTATAAGTTATAACGTTACATTTAGACACATTTAAGTTTAGTTTATTTTGAACACACATACTCACATATATTTGAGAGGCTATTTTGCAGAAAGGCGCAATCATCTAAGGAAAAAATTATTTTGAAGATTCTAAGATCGTCAACATAGAACAAACAACAAACGTCCATAACATTTACAATTTATCATTAATAAATTTGTTAAACAACAGGGGTTCAAGAATGAATTCTTGAGGAACACCGAGATGCTGTCGACCGAAATCCACTATAGGCCACATATTGCTTCCTATTAGAAAGATAGGAATAAAAGAAAGATAACAAAACAGGTTAAAAACCTATATTCGACAATTTATTTAGCAGTATAGTGTGATCAATTCGGTCAAAGCCTTTGAAAATTCTGTATATACTACATTCAGTGATGGATTTACGCCTAGGCCCGTGAGGCCCGGGCCTAGGGCGGCATAATTTGAGGGGCAGTAAAATTTTGAAATGCCAATATTTTGTTTAATGTATTAAACGAAGCATCGCGCTGTAGAAAAGTCATAGCAATCATTTCAGTTTTACGAATGCTCTTCATGTGTACAAGTCTCGAATTATTTGATTCTGTTTCTTAACATTAAAAAAATGAATTGATTGATTACTTTAAATTAGATATTTGTTTTTTTTTTTCGGTGCGGTTGCAGAATATCGTAAAAAGAAAAGCAGAAGAATCTACGAAAATAGATAATTTACTAAAAAAAATTCCAAAAATATCTAATTTTATGACAAGTTCAACTAAGTCTTCTAATAATGACCAACAACCGTCATGTTCATCTGTCGTAAGTATTTTGTTATGATTGCTAATAACTTTTTTTTATATAATGTTTTAGTCGTTATAAAGAGTAAATAAATATCAGTTGTTGAACGTTTTTTTTCTAGCTGGAATTAGAAGAGACTTCAGCACAAGATATCGAAGAAGTACAGTCAAACCTTCTCTATCACAAGATACGAACGAGACGCCGTCAAATTTTCCTTCATCACAGGATACTGAAGAAATCCAGTCAACAACTGATATTTTAAGATTTAATACAGATCCCTTTTTATGGAATTTGAATGAAGAAACACGGGATTTCATAACTATGAACGGTATACCACGAAATGATAACACGGATTTTAAAAATTCCAAAAATGTTTATAATGATAAAACAAGGTATTGTTCCAAAAGTTTATTTCAACGTAGTTTGAAAAACGGAGAGATTCAACGCCGTGAGTGGTTAATTATTCAGAAACTAAAGGGTCTATATTTTGTGTTTCATTCTTATTATTTGGTAGAAGTGGTGAAATGAATGCTTACTGGTGAAGGATTTCGTGACTGGAAAAACTCAAAAGAACGCATCGAAGCTCATGAAAATTCTGATTTTCGCAAAACTAACGTTAGTCATTTCAAAGCAGTAGTTCACGGGCGTGTTGATCAACGTCTAATAAAACAGCTCGATGAGGAAATTATGTATTGGAAAAAATTTTTATACCGAGTAATTGCAATTATTAAATCACTAGCAATAAGAGGGTTGCCATTTCGAGGAAATTCAGAACGAATAGGAGATCCCCATAATGGTAATTTTTTAGGAACAGTAGAGCTTCTTGCTGAATTTGATCCATTTTTATCTGAACATTTACAATTGTATGCGCACCCTGGTAGTGGAAATACGTCGTATTTATCTAAAACAAACTATGAAGAAATTATATTATTGATTCAGAATAAAGTACTAAAAAAATTTCTAGTGAAATGCAATCTGCTAAGTATTTTGGTATAATTGTAGATTCTACGCCTGATATTGCACATGTCGATCAGCTTACTATAATTATTAAATATGTACGTGATAACGGTGAAATTGTTGAAAGGTTTCTAGAATTTCTACCAAATATCGGTCATAAAGCTAAAGATATTGAGAATGCTTTGTTGAAATCTCTAGAAAATAATGGTTTGGACATAATGAACTGTCGTGGTCAATCTTATGATAATGCAAGCAATATGTCAGGTATATATT
>JANEYF010001102.1:0-215000 GCA_029963845.1 Rhamnusium bicolor
ATCGAGGTTCCATTACACTTGAGATCTTGATATTTGTCTACATAAAAACTTTGCAACATCATGGGCGTTTCCATGGTTGTCTCCGAGAGTAATGTTCGACGTGGTGAAAAAATATGATTATATTTTGAGAACGACCGTTCAACATCTTTTGATGTAATACAAGCATACTTAAAATAGCCTTTGAACTCACTTAACGGATTTGCAGATGCACTATCAATACCATCACAAATTTGTCTTAATCTGGTAAATCTGGTGTCTTGCTTTAACACACGTGCAAACTTTTTCTCCAACGGGCTCATTTTTGTGTCACCTATAGCAGTCGATTTACTTCGTCCACTATTTGCACTCCGCTACCGACAATGCACTGTTTTGTGAGTTTTGTATGGTGTCATGTAATCCTTTATAGTTCTTGTGAATAGTTTTTAAAGCTAGTTCAACAGAAACATGTTCGAATTTTGTCTGCCTTTCTTTAATAGCTGCAGCCTCGTCTGGATTGAATTGTATTGTCACGGCTTTTATTTGTAAATATTTAGCATAATAAAAAGCTGCCTCCAACCATGTTCCCCAATGGATAAGAATCGGCTGTGGTGGTTCAGGAATACCGGGACACATGCTATGAAATGCGCGAAGATGTTAAGGAGACTTGAAACACTTCTTTCTTTGTACTTGCTATTAATGCATCTACCTCTGAAGAACCTTGTCGAATAGTTTCTGCCACAAAGTGTAACGCAGGCACTTTACACGTTATATGTACCAACGAATAATCGTGTTCTTGAAGAGAGCGGCCTACCAAACGCATTGTCGGTCACAAACATCAACACTTGACTTTTTGACAGGTCAAATTTTTCTAACGTCTCCAGCACCACCCGCGTAATTGTTTAGCCAGTACAGTTAGTAAGTCTTTTGCTAGCTAGTAACAGTAGAATTGTCGGTTTAAAAGGGTCCAGTACAAACGTTAAAAATAGATTTTTTTTACAATCTGTCGTCTCGTCAACACATAACCACAGCTGTGTATTTTTTAGTAGACATTGATCCTATTTACAATGTCTTCGCTTACAGTTGGTACATAGTTACGTAACGTTGTGCGACTTGGTAACGTCACCTTGGGATTGTATTTATTCCAGAATTCCTAAAATGGTTGTTTATCGAGTATGTGCAGCGGAACATCACAGGCAATCAGCATTAAGAGTAAATCGAACATAAACTGTGTTGTCGAAGGCACGCCATGGTTTTTTTTTAGTTTTATGTTGCACAGAATTTACGTTTACAATAAGGTTTGTCCCAGCAATATCAGGTCTGTCTCGCACACCTTACAAATTACTATAGCACCATTGTAGAATAAATCTGAGGAATAAATTACGTTGTACACACCACGAGGCATAGCAATACACTAAAATCAAATGTAAGTCTTTGCTAAAATAGTAAACAAGTCTCGCTGACGTATTTGGGTATTTCTCCACCTGGCACCGCTCGTGACTTGCGGACCGATTTGCCAACACTATTCATTAGACTCTAATCTACAGAAAAAATCATGTACATAAGTGGTTACTGCTTATCTTCAATAATAATATTAGAATTTCTAGTTAATATCTAATTTTGTGGAGTTACAAATGCGTAACTTGACCCATTCTGATAAACATGATTAAAGTTTTTTTGTCTATCATACAAATACCTAATTCCTATTAAACAGTACAGCAGGTTATAGATCTCAGTAAAAATGAATTCTCACATTATTTGTCTAGTACCTACCATTAAAAATGTTTAGGCGCATAGTAGTAATCTCCTAATCAACAATTTCGATGTGTGTTTCAATCAAAAGTCCGGAACAAGTGAAAGTTTTAAATATAGTAGGTAATTTGCATAAGGAAAAATAGCCAACTGGTAGAAATGTTAAATTAGGTCGCGTCCAAAGACGTATTTTATTAGTAGGGTGGCGCATTTCTTTTTTAAACTGGGTGTATTATATGTTCTTGTGAATTTCACACTTTGCAATTTGTGGTTCGTGTAATCGCATTAGCATATTAAATTACGAAATTAAAACTATCAATAAATCGACATGATTATCGCATTAGAGACGTGATTTCGTATACATAGGTACATTTCGGTAATATCTTTGGCGAAAATATATTTTACTAATATTGCGAAAGTATAAAAATAAATATATTTCCGCCACAGATTTTAAATTATTGTGCATATTATATATCTCCATATCTCTGAATCCATTTATGAGTATTTCAGTGATGCCTCTCTGTTGGTCAGATGCTTATTTATTAACTTTTTTTAGGTAAAATAAGTAAATACTGCAATTTCTTTATGTCAATTGCTAAAATTATTGTAGGTTAAATATTTATATCGTTAGGTTCTTTGATAGTCCATCCCTGTATAGACCTATGAAAGTCAACCTTGTAGCCTAAACACACTGTGAAATGGCTATACTGCATTTCCGGTTATAAATTAATGGATTATGTTGAAGGTGAATATCGTTAATATCATGAGTGTGACTACTTCCTTCAATGATTGAGGGTAAAATAGCATAATAGTTTCCGTCGACCGACTATCAAATAATACAATGATCCTCATCCAATAGTAAAGCATTGAGAGTCATACCTGGTGGCGACTGGAAATGCCCGAGTGGGTATATTCAGGAAGCACTGTCAAGGTCAGGAAACGTCAAAAATATGGATGATGACACTGTGCTTGAACGCTGGTCTTGAGGCTCCATTTTGTGCTCCATACATTTATGAAATAGAATAGTAAAACAAAATGTTTGCAGTTCCTATTAAGGCCCACGTTGATCAAATTAGATGATCTATAACAACCTCAACTGTAATTATCACTTCTTTCAAACAGTGCGATTTCATTTGCTAGCCTTTATTCAATCATATATCAATTTACTGACCCAACTGCACCAATTTACTTTGCGCATGAATCTTCGATTTAAAGATGCAGTTTCTGCGTATTCTCGCAACGACCTCTTGTCACCAGAGAGCAGCCTAGAACTGAGAGAATACAATGTCTTATGGCACAAATTTCTGTTAGTCATAATATATTTCATAAGATTATTGCAAGTATAGATAGTCGGTTGCTATATAAAAGTCCATCGTTCATAATTCTCTTTCTAGCTCTTGGTCCTCTTCGTCTTCTTCAATATATATATTTTTAATATTTATTCTCCAACATTACAGGATCCAATTAAATTAGAGGCATACGTATCAGATCTCTTGTCATGTTTTGTATGAATTTTTTCCTCGTTAGATCTCAAAATTTTCTGTAGTTGTTACCGACCTCACAACGACCCACAGATTAAGAATACTTATAAGTATTATGGTACAGTCAGATTTATCCACAATTAATTTCGCAGGTTCCTCAATAAATGAAACAATTTTTACTGGTATGGTTACTAGCAAATAGAGTCTAATTTGAAATTAATAACAAACCTTGATTAAGTATTCGTCAATTTCTATGATTATTCAAACTTCTTCAACTCACTGAAAAGCCTTCTAAGCACATTTCCTATACACATTTCTTCGGCCTAATACGACCTTATACCTTATACCACATGATACCCACATTTTCAAACTCATTTCTGCATTTCTTGATTCTTTTAAACATTAGTGGCATTTCGAAGTATTGAAGATTATATATAGAAACAGACATCTAGTCCGAGCATACAGAGTTAAAAAACCATATTCAATGTTACCTTCATCGACGCAGAAAAGTTGTCAATAAGACTATATGTTGTAACTTCCATTTTTCGACTTCTTAAATAACGTAATACACTATTGATTCCTCGCACTGTGCAGCGCTAGTCTGGATCATTTTAATGAAATTCATTTAATACTTCATATTCTGAGAACACTCTGTCTGGGTAAGTCCGCAACATTTGCACCAAAGATATTCAAGAAAGTGTTTTTAAAGTGTTTCAATGAATACGGGGCCTACAATTTGTGTTTTGATGAATACCACACCACACATTTACTGTATTATATCCTTGTTTTTTTTATTTTCTTTATAATATGTGGATTTTTTCGGGCGCCCAATAGTGCGCATTTTTCCTATTAAAAAGTTCGGCAGTTGAGAAGCTATTCTCATCGGTCCAAAATTATTATCCTCTTCTATTCTATGGAGCATCTCTCTACAAAAAGCTCTTCTGTCGGCAAAGTTATTTTCAGTTGAACTGGCAAAATACTATAAGGTTTATATTTGTGATGTTTTAATATCCTACTTATACTTGTTTGAGAAATATTAAATTCTTCCGCAGCAGCCCTTGTAGATTTATTAGGGTGTTCGATAAAAAGAAGTAAAACGTCTAATTCCATACTTTGTCCTGTTTTGAGCCTCTGTTTTCTCTTTTCTTATCTTTCAAAGATTCACTGTCCCTAAACTTGTGATAAATATTAGAGAAGGTGTTCTTGGAGGGAACGCGTCTCTGAAGAAATTTTCTTGCATATTCTCTTTTAGCTAAAGATTTGTTTTTATTGCTGGTAACGTAAATTTCCAATATTTTTTTCTTTCGGTAAAAGGATATTCCATATCAACAATTAGAACCACCAAATACTTTGGAATTTAAAGTGTCTTAATAAAATAATAATCTTACGTGAGACCTGTCAAACAAACTAGTTATTGTTTCTTTAAACCATTTCGGTTCATGGTTCTTCTGATTTATGGAATTGTGTTAAACTTATTCCCGTGATGTGACAATATATCTTTACTAATATCTCAAGAATTATACTTGCAAACATACAATAATCATACATTTTCGTGATCAGAAAAGTACGGAAATTTTTTTTAATTAAAAAAATATAGGGTGTTCCATTTAAAATAAAAGTTTTTTCGCACCTTTACAATTTGAGGAAATTTTAAAATTGGTTTAAGTGTTTTAAAATTCGTAAAAACCGTGCAAAATCATTTTTTGAATTTTTCGATTCGATGAAAATTAAGAGAAATGAAGGGCGTGTCAATTTTAACCCTGTACATGTGGTAATACAAAATATTAAATACTACCTATTTAATCAATTACAGATATATTAATCTTAAGAGGAAGAAGCATGACGATCTTAACGCAAATATTATGTATGAAGAAAGTGATTAGCACTACTTTCGTTATGTTTATCTGGTAATCTCTTGTCATCAGTCCATAAACGGTCCATATTGACCAGAAACAATAAAAACTATTTAAAAATGAAAGTGTATTACTTTAAATACTAGACTATCCCATGTCCCCAGATAACAAAGAATAGACACAGTTGTGTGAAAGTTAACTGAATTGAGAAAGATGGAATAAAAAACCAAAGAACAATAAGTAAAAATTAAATATCGTTTAAGAGAACAAAACGTCTATTTGCATATGTATTAAATTAGCAACTAAAAAACTTGTTCTACTGTGTTCGTAATTTTTAATAAATTCCTTTTTACTTTATGTAATTATAAGCAGGTATCTATTGAGGTCACTGCATTTTTTAGCATGTATAATATAATCGTAGAAGATATTAGCATAGTCATTTTGGACATTTATTTGATTAATTTTTTAACGAATTTAAGTAATTAATAAAGCTGCAAATCGTTTGTGTGTATCATGGTCGTAGAGTACAGATGTACTTACTGTCGCCGGCATTCACCTTGACCGCAAAACTGTTTCTCCAGTCGTCTATTATTAGCTTTCGAGCTGTGTACACGTTAAGTCACTTGGGCGTATTGCATATTGTTTTTGTGTTTTTATTTTATTTATTGTACTGTATTGTTGATACTAATTTAATAATAAAGCATGGCAGACGTACGCAGGGCTAGAAAACGGCCATTTGCTGACAAAATGAATACATTCATAGGTGAATTCCCGGATTTATTCTATGATGGTGCTAAAATAATTTGTAAAGTATGCGAGAAGGATTTGATGTGCTTGGATAAGCATGATTGTGGACTTCACGTAAATAGTGTACACTATAAAAATTAAAAAAATGGCGTGCCTTCGACAACACAGTTTATGTTTGATTTACTATTAATGCTGATTGCCTGTGATGTTCCGCTGCACATACTCGATAAACAACCATTTCGAGAGTTCTGGAATAAATACAATGCCCAGGTGAAGTTACCAAGTCGCACAACGTTAATGTAACTATCTACCAACTGTACACGTAGACATGATAAATAAGATTAAATGTGAATTAAAAAGTACACGGCTGTGGTTATCTGTTGATGAGACAACAGATTGTAAAAAAAATCTATTTTAAATCTTATAGTACGAGTACTGGACCCTCTTAAAACGACAGTTCCACTGTTACTAGCTAGCAAAAGACTAAGTCAGTGTACTAACGAAATAATTACTAGGGTGGTGCTGGTGACGTTAGAAAAATTTGAACTGTCAAAAAGTCAAGTGTTGATGTTTGTGACTGATGGCGCCGTGACAATGCGTTCGGTGGGCCGTTCTTTGCAAGAACAAGGTTGTACGTTTATACATGTTACATGTAAAGTGCATGCTATACATCTTGTGGCAGAAACTATTCGAAAAGGTTTTCCAGAGATGGATGCATTAATAGCAAGTACAAAAAAAGTGTTCTTAGATATCCTAAACGTCTCCGAGCATTTAATAGCAAGTGTCCCGATATTCCTGAACCACCATAGCCGATTCTTACACGTTGAAGAACATGGCTGCAGGCAGCCTTTTATTATGCTGAATATGTCCAACAAATAAAAGCTGTGATAATACAATTCAATCCAGATGAGTCTGCAGCTATTAAGGAAAGTCAGACAAAAATTCGAAGATATTTCCGTTGAAACAGCTTTAAAAAATATTGCGAAGAACTATAAACCATTACATTAAAGCATAAAAAAATTAGAAAAACAGTGCGTTGTCGTTAGCGGAGTCACTGCAAATAGTGGACGAAGTAAATCTACTGCTACACGCTATAGGTGACGCAACAAATGAGCCCGTTAAAGAAAAGTTCGCAAGTGTGTTAAATAAAGACACCGGTTTTACAATATTAAGACAAATATGTGATGTTGCAGCCCCAGATCCGTTAAGTGCGTTCAAAGATTATTTTACGTATGCGCGTATTACATCAGTAGATGTCGAACGGTCGTTTTCAAAATATAATATATTTTCACCAAAGCGAACATCACTCATGGAGACAACCATAGAAACATACCTGATGCTGCAAAATGGCTACACATCTTCTCCAGTTTGTGATAAGCAAGCTAGTTCATAAAGCTAGTTAAGAGGGTAAGTTTTACATACATTGTTATAAATTGTAACAGTTTATTGTTTCTCGTGTTAGTTAATTTCGCGTACGTCACTGTCCCACGGAATATTTGTGACAGCCCTAGTAATTAAGTTGTCAGGTAAACAAATATACATTTTTTAAATAGAAGTATTTCTTTCTGTTAACTTTTGAACCAAATGGGATAAAGGAATCGGGTGAAAGCAACATGGAATGGGATAAAAATCACTACTTTTAAACAGAGAACTATCCTCTACGGCAGAGGCTTCCTACTAAACATTAAAAGTTGTAAATATTTGCAAGAATGGCCTTCCAGTTAATGTTTCGTAGTATTTGACAACTAAATCGATACAGTAAATTATGTTTTGAAATGTTGATGTATAAAGTTATAAAGGGTGACCGGGAATAACATCAGAATTGTCAGGATTATAGAAAATGGAACATTTCAACGCAGCAACGGTTTTTCTCATAAATGTTGCATCCTCCGGTTTCTTATCAAGAGTACTTTACCTTTGCTACTTAATTTTGTCCAAAAAATCTAATACCAGTCGAAAAAGTTTGAGACAAACGTTGAGCCGACCTCAACCCGGTTCATAGAGGACCATGGGTGTGGTTCTCTATGGTTTTTTTTGATAAAAACGAATTCGTCATGGAAAATGTACTCCTTGTGCCAGATTTCATTGTTGTATTAAATCTACCACCTATTTTATATAGAGGTTAAAGTTGTATCACTATCACGACTTTATTTATTTATCATTTTCGAAAGGTAAGTGTTAAATTGTGGATTTGAATCATCTGAATAAAATGGTAAGTAATTAAAGGGTGTTTCAATAAGAGCGCAATATTTCAAGGTTCAATAAAACACGGTTCCCTGTAGCAAAGTATTGAAATATTTATTGAGTTATAATGTAAAGATTTGGGAGTTATGTATGGAACAACACATCTGATAAATGGCCTCCACAGCTTTGCTGGCACATGCGTACTCTTTTGGCGAAATTTTGAATAACGGTGTTGCATACATGTGGTGGTATTTCATTGATATATCGTCTAATTTGGGCCTTCAAGCTTCGGTCGCAGGCTTGTTGGCATAAACCTGTGACTTCAGATAAGCCCACAGCCAAAAGTCCAAAGGTGTTAAATCGCAATAGCGTGGCGGCTAATTCTGGTCACCCAACCCAGGGATGACACGACCAGGAAAAGACTCGTGCAAGATCGTCAATGTTTCACGGGCGGTATAGCAAGTGGCACCGTCCTGCTGAAACCACATGTCGTCGAGAGCAATATCTTTGAGGCTCAAAAAACTGGGTTATCATAGCACGATAACGTTTGCCATTCACCGTTACTGCATTACTTGCCTCGTCGTCACAATGCACACCAAACTATGACGCGTTTTAGATGCATTGCTTTCTTTGTGAATCATTTGTGGATTTTCTGAGTCCCAAATGCGGCAGTTTTGCCTATTAACGAAGCCATCGAAGTAAAAATGGGCATCATCACTGAAAATGATTTTGTCCGCAAAATCGACAATCACCTTGTTGTTGAAGGATCCAATTGGTGAACTCTTTCGCTGTGCATGGTCTGTTGGCAGAAGTTGTTGAGTCAGTTGGACTTTGTAGGTATGAAAATGCAAATCTTTAGTAAGAATACAATGAAGAGTGGCTGTTGTAATGTCCAATTCTTGTACACGATGACAAGACGTCCCTGGACTATCGGCCACGCTCCTGCGAACTGCCGTGATGTTTTGTTCTTAACGACCTCTACGGACTCGTGCCGTGTGTTAATAACCGAACCAGTACTTTCGAATTTTTCGATTATTCTTTTCACAGTAGATGAATGAGGAACATTATTTCGACCGAAAATTGGACGCACTTTACGAATTGTGGCATTCAAAATTTCAGCATTTTGATAATAATGTTTAACAATTAGGACGCGTTGTTCTATTATGTAATGCTTCATGTTTACTAACTCCCATCTGTCTCCTATCGACCTGGCATGTGCAGCACCCCCGTCCAATTGCTGGCGTAACACAATTAGCTGGGGGTTGTACTTATTGACCAGTAGCTCAGTTAGCAGGTCGTGAATAACGGCTTAGATTGATTTGAGTTCTGACCAAAATCTAGGCAGGACTTTTGCAAGTACCAAATAATTAAAAGTTTACTTTAAAAGGTAAAGATAACGTTAATACTTGAATTCTGTTGGGAAGGAAGTCGAATAAAAAAGATATTATTTAAAAAAAAGTATAATAAAGATTGGTATGAATATGTACAAAAATTTATATAGGTTTAAGAAAACTTAGTTTTGGTTGAAGACCAAGAAATGGACAAAAGAAAAAGGTGACTGATCTCAAAAAATCCTTATGACCAAATATAAATGTTCACTGAGGACGAAGATCTTACGTAACCTCAAATGGGTTAGTCCAGCGAAGAATCCACCAACGGCTAAACTCTTAATGGGTTCGGTGTTAGTTTGAATCACCACTGTTAGTACTGCAGTTACCCTTGAGAAGAAATGCCAGTTGTATAAAATATCGTTTTCCTGCTCCACCCAGTATATAATGATTAGTTCGATCCACCAGTTATCCTCTTCTCTTGGTCCAGGTATTTACATAAAAACGGGAGAGTTTTATGAGATCAGTATTATACGCAAAACAAAATAAAAAGCTGTGACGTTTGAATTGTCCAGCTACGTAGATAAAATATGAGAGTTAACACAAATTACAGGGTAAGTTGCAAACTAAACAAACTAGGGTCGGTATCCCACAAGATTTTAGGAAGTTGAAGACTTCAACTAACTTAAGTATCAATGAAAGTTACGTTTAATAGAAAAAATACTAGTCCAACAAATAAATTAGGTGTAGCTATGATAATAAACAAAGTGAAATAGGTATTCACTGTATTTTAAGATATTTTTTACTAAAACAAGGTAATCTTCAAGAAAATAGAATTTAGAATATCTGTATACAGACAGACAACCACAGAGATAACGTAAATAAATATTTGCTAAATATAAAACAATATGATAATTTTCAAATTAAAGGTAACGTTAAATTATTTATTAGTTCCTCATAAAGAGGTAATAATGAATTCCAGATAAAGTTAAATAAAGATATAACTTGACTATATGTTTACTGCAGATAATCAAAAGTTAATCAATTACCAGATAATTAGGCAAGTATCTTTGCCAGAGAACTAGGCAAGGCTCCACTAGAGCAGCGTTCCTGACTAAATACTAAGTAAAGATTCCAGTAAGCACTCGATATTTTAAATTTAGGAAAACCTTACGTTACTGAGGTCTGGTTGGTAAATATATGCACTGGTATAAAATAATCCACCACAAAACAAATGCACCACATTAGGTAATTCTCACAAAGGTTATATTATAAACAAATAGGTTTAGTCCAAAAAGGGGTACCAATCTCCAAATGTCACTAGTCACCACTTTTCACAGAGCTACCAACGTAGCCAAGTGACCTAAAACATCAACAGACAAAGATAGAAAACAACTAACTACGACACAAAATGACGACATTTGTTGCCGGGTAAATCTAAAATTTACAATAACCGAAAGTTGGTTTAAATTAGCACACGAAATTATTACCATATCAGAGGGATATTAGATAAATTTTCAACAAGGCACGATAAATCGATACTAATCAATATTAATGATGGCTGTTCCAAAGAACAACCAAGGTGAACTGATCACCGAAAAAGCAAATTCGCCCAAGGCGTAAATTAAGATAAATACGGTACAATATTAATATGAAAATTACCTCAAAGGTACGTTAAATCAATATAGCAACTTTTTTAAATAACGATGATCATAAAATTACACGATAATACCAGAAATCATATAAATTTTACCAGACCGCTGAACTACAGGTGTTGTCTTCAGAATACTACACTAGTAAGAAGGAAGTAGCACCGTCGTGTTCTGCTACCTAAACTCGATTGTAGTTTGGAAAGAGACAAACATTTGAGGGTACAGTATGAGCAATAAAAACAAATAGATATTTAGTCATTTTTTATAAGTGCAAAAGTCTACCAAACCAATTGTTCCAATAGAAATCAGTGGTGCCATCTGGACTAGACTGGCAGAAATATTTTTTCGCGGAAAACTACAAACTGGAATGAAATGGCTTGCAATTTCGTTACACATGTCATAATCTTGTTACATCATGACAGCTAAACTGGCGTGCAATTCAAATCTTGCGCTCTTATTGAAACACCTTTTATAATTAATAAAAATAAAGCACTATATATTTATTAGCATCATCATCCTTGCTATTGGTAATGATTATACTCTTCAAGAAAATGACCGATGTTGTCTAATTAAATTATTCGAAATTAATAATTTTTTTATAATATTAAAGGAACCAAATATTTTAACTACTACTTGAATTAGCTTATGTAATTTCAGGTCACGCAAAAGTTTAATTTTATTTTATCCTGCTTGTAAGTTGTCATATAGACAAATAGATATTTAATCATTTTTTATAAGTGCACAAATCTACAAACCAATTGTTCCAATAGAAATCAGTGGTGCCATCTGGACTAGACTGGCAGAAACAATTTTTCGCGGAAAACTACAAACTGGAATGAAATGGCTTGCAATTTCGTTACACATGTCATAATCTTGTGACATCATGACAGCTAAACTGGCGTGCAATTCAAATCTTGCGCTCTTATTGAAACACCTTTTATAATTAATAAAAGTAAAGCACTATATATTTATTAGCATCATCATCCTTGCTATTGGTAATGATTATACTCTTCAAGAAAATGACCGATGTTGTCTAATTAAATTATTGGAAATTAATAATTTTGTATATTATTAAAGGAACCAAACATTTTAACTACTACTTGAATTAGCTTATGTAATTTAAGGTCACGCAAAAGTTTAATTTTATTTTATCCTGCTTGTAAGTTGTCATAATTGTTAGTTATCAGTTCATTTGTTTGATGCTGATAATATTTCTGTTCTATGAACAAGTTCAAGAAAGGAATTTTGCCGAAGGTTTTGCGTGTCATTTATTCACTCATATCAAACAATAGGTGTGAAATCATATCAAGACCTGTACCGATTGCGTAAATCTTGGAGTATTTCTACTTTCACCACCGAAATAACGAAATAGCCCATAACGAACAATGGGCCCTGGGAATAATATTCAGTTATACGAATTCTCTTATTCAGATATATTCGAAGGAATGGATCTAGTCTACCAATTTGATTAAAAGCCATATAGTAATAGTTAAGCAATTTATTTTAAATTTTTACACAAAAATAATTTAATGTAACAATGAAATCATTAAAATTTCAACAAAAACCTCTAACGTTACCTTGGGTTTTGCTGTGGTTTTTATGTAAAAGAAAGTATATATTTCGAGGGCTTCTTCGTAAAAATGAATGATTTCTTGTTTGTTCTGCGTTTACACTTCTGTCGCAAACATTATCCACAGAGTTCGCCAAATTCAAAATCATCGTCAGTTAAGTGACTTTGAATGTGATTGGATTATTGTTATGAGGGAGGCCGGATTATCACTTGCCAACCACGTAGGCAACTGTGTTAAGATGTTGGTTAAGGTGGGCTGAAGAAGCTCTGCCGCGGATCCGGAGAGACTACAGATTGTAAAGTTTATTTCAAACTTATTTGCAACATAAAAAACGTCGGCTTCTTTGATGGCGGTAAAGGAATCAAAGAAGCCGACGTCTTTTATGTCGCAAATAAGTTTCTAATAAACTATAAAGAACGTCATCTGAGAAGATTGGCATAAGAGACAGGTTTTAATAAATAAATAAATAATTAAACACAAACTAATGTTTGATTTTCACAATTTAATTAAATCATGATAATTGTATCGCCACACAGTGGCTGCATCAGATAGTGAGTACAAGACTCTTTATTACAAAGTGAGGGTATATATAAGTATCAACTAACTAATCTAGGGTAATAAAATGAAACAGTAATAAAATAAGGTACAAAATAATTTAGAAAATATTTAACAGTGGTGAACAGTTTAAATCTAGCTGGTCGTTTAAAATAATATTACTATTTTTAATTTATTGATTTCTAATGTCTCTAATAGTGACAATTTTAATCCTTTATTTTCTATGTGTAAAATATCAAAATTATTATTAAAAGAATGATTGTCCTCTAGCAAATAGTTGGCATACGTCGAATCTAATTTATTGTTATTAAAACTGCGTTTATGTTCCGGACAATCTTTTTCCAAAATTTCTTCCCGTTGTTATTAGTTTTAAATGCTATTTTAATATTATGTTTTTCTTAAGTTCAATTGATATTTTTTCGGTAGGTTGGCCTATATAAGTAAGGGTTTTATATCTTAAATCACTTAATTCACTGATTTCTGCTTTTGGATAGACTGACTCTATTGCTATTTTATAATTTTTCTTTTTAAGTAAATTGTTAACCAAAGTTTCTTTAAAACCATTATTCACTGCTATTTGTTTAATAAAATTTAATTCGTTGTTGTAATTATCTTCAGTTAAAGGAGATTTGGTTAATCTGTTTATCATACTAATATAGGCAGCGTGTTTATGTTTTACAGGATGTGTTGAACTATTATGTATCGTAATATCTGTGTACGAAGGTTTATGGTAAATATTAAATTCATGTGAATTATTAATTTTTGTGATAGTTAAATCTAAAAAATTAATCGAATTGCCTTTTTCATATTCTACAATAAATTTTGTATTAGGGTGTAAATTATTAATAAATTCTACAAAACTATTTAAACAACTGTCTTGTTGTACCTGAAAAACATGCGATAATATCATCTACATATCTATACCAGTATAAAAACTTTTACTTAATTTGTTTTTATATATTTGTTTCTCAATATGGTCCATAAAAATTTCTGCGAAAATACGACTTAGTGGGTTTCCCATTATTAGGCCCTATTTTGATGTGAATATTTCGTTGTTGAATTGGAAATAATTTTGGTTTAGACATGTGGTCAGCAAATTTAGTAGTTCAGATAAATAAATAAATAAATTCTTTATTGTCCAAACATGACAAATACAATAGGCGGTGAAAATATAAGAGTAGCGTAAACTATAAAAAAGAAGAAAAACATAGAAATAATTACATAGTATATAAAACATAATATCGTAATTAAACAGGTTGCAAAATTAGTATTTCTAATACGTAACAATTATTACAAAAAAAATATTATTATTATTAAAAAACTAACACATAAAATATACAGTTTATTTAGGGACATGAATTATGATAGAGTAATAAAAGTAAAGATAAAAATGAAAAGAGAGAGGGGGTTACAGAGGCTGTTATACTGGTGCAAGTTGGTTTTTAATGGTGTTTTTAAACATTCTGATTGAAAGGGTGTAAATATCAGTTGAACTACAACAGTACTAGTTAAATTTGTTACTTATAGAATATATAGGCAATTTTGCCATTACATTTGTTCTAGGAGTACGAGGACAAAAACATTGTTCATTCCTGCTGTTAATACGAGGTGTGTGGAAATTTATTTGAGCTAACAGTTCAGGACAATCGGCTAAGTGATTCGTAAGCTTGTATACAAATAGGCATGAATAATAAGTTCTGCGACTTTCAAGCGATAAGAGCGAAAATCGCGTTAACAAAATGTTGTTGTCAATACCTTGTTCTGGGTAAATTCCATCCAGTTTATATGCCATGTACTTCATAAGGCACGTTGTATAGATTCAAGTTGTTGAATATGAGTGGTGTAGTAAAGTGACCATATTAATGAGCCATATTTAAGTTTTTTTGTGCGAACATAAGCGACATATGAATTTATGTAGCAGTCTTTGTTTTTAAAATCTTTACAATTTCTAAAAATGAGTCCGAGTTTTTTTTCGTGGATGACGTAATACTATTAATATGATATGAGAAACTGAGCTTTTGATCAAACAAAATTCCAAGATCTCTAGTTTGGTTTCGCGATGTAATGGAATATTATTTATTGCATAATTATACTGAATAGGGTTATTCTTCAAAGTGTAGGTGATATATTTACATTTTTGAATATTTAAAGGTAATTTATTTGATAAGCACCATAAACTTAAGGTATCCAGATCTGTTTGGAGGAGTTCGCAGTCATTTAAGGTCTCAATAACTCTAAACAGTTTCAAGTCATCGGCATACAAGGGAACATTGCTGTTAATATGAACACAAATATCATTAACATAGATAGAAAACAGCAGAGGTACGAGATTGCTCCCTTGAGGGGCACCGCTAGGGGCTGTTAAATTGTGTGAACTATGACCCCTATACTCAACATACTGCGACCGATTGTGTAAATGGGATTGAAAAAACATGAATAGGTTAGTGTTAAAGCCAAAGTCATTTAGTTTATTTAATAGAATGGTGTGGTCTAATTTATCGAAAACATTCGAAGTCTGTGTAGATTGTATCTGTTTGGAGTTGATTATCTATAGCATCACTGGCGGTTTGAGTAAAACAAATTATTGTGGTTGTTTAGATTTGTGGTTGTTGATCGTACAGTAATAAATCTGTGTTGATCGGTGTGAATAATATTTTTAACTTCAAGGAATATTCTGTTATAGATACACTTTTCGAAGGCCTTTGCAAAGTTAGAAAGCAAAGTGATTGGTCGATAATTCCAAAAATTTTGTTGATACCACCGGATTTGAGAATTGGGCAAATCATAGATATTTTCCAGGCAGTTGGGAAAGAGGTTAGGTTTAAGGAGAGATTAAAAATTATTTGCAACGGCTTAGCGAAAAAGTGAGCAAAGTCTTTAATGAGAAAACTGGGGACATTTTTGAACAAGACGAGCCATGAGAAATGATTGGATGAAAACTTTAGGCCAAAGATTATCTATGGCGTCCGTATATCGACGAATAAGATCATTCGGGCTTCGTTCCTATCGAACATTTTTATGCCTACCCCTTGCTCGATTTACATATTTTCGTATTTTTTTACAATTTTTTCGCCTTTCTGGCTCCACATTTTGTGTAAATTTTAACAAAGTTTAAATATTTGTTTTGTCATTCATGTTAAATTATTTAATTTCAAATTAATTATGAGTTCTTAACGGTAACTTTTGTTTTAAAAAATTATAAACACTTTTTATTACTTGTCTAATTTTCACTTTATTTGTTATTTTACAACTAGTTTCATCCTATTCGAACATTTTCAAGTAAACTAAAATATACACAGATTTTACTTTCATTTAAATATAAACTGAACTGAATAGAAGGATGGGTCACTTTATGGTTGATAATATAATTCAAATTTGTACAGATGTTATGTCTTTAAATGTAGGGGTATTTTCAAGACAGTAGATTATATTAAGGTGTGATTTTTATTAGCAGCAGGTTATCTGCATAAGTTTAATAACGGAGAATTATTTAAATCTCTTCCGTTATTAAACTTATTCAGATAACCTGCTGCTAATAAAAATCACACCATAATATAATTTACTATCTTGAAAAAACCTTTACAGTTAAAGACATAACATCTGTACAAATTTGAATTATATTATCAACAATAAAGTGACCCTTCCTTCTATTCAGTTCAATTTATATTTAAATGAAAGTAAAATCTGTGTATATTTTAGTTTACTTGAAAATGTCCGAATAGGATGAAACTAGTTGTAAAATAACAAATAAAGTGAAAATTTGACAAGTAATAAAAAATATTTATAATTTTTTAAATCAAAATGGATTTTCACAAAGTAACTTCATCTTCAATCAACTTTTTTGGTAACTTTTGTAATATATTGTTGTGTTTTTTTTTAAATTATTATTTATCTAATTAAGAAAAATCTGAGTTATTTGCCAAGTTTATTTTTCTACCTAAAAGTTTATTAATCTTAATATTTTTTATTGGATGAAATAAGTAATTATAAATTTGTTGATAAAAATCCATACTAGCATGGCACGGATTACTTCTCTCATATATTATGTTGTATTTAAATAGATTGACTGATTTAATTTTGTCCATAGCATGGGTAACTGATTAGAAGTATATTAAATTTTAACAGTTGAGCCTCAAATACCGGACTATTCCGCATAATTTCGTTCTAGGAATATGTGCAGCAGTTGTTGGCACCATTGCCAATTATTAATTATATTATATTACAATTACTAGTCGTAACTGGACTCAAACTTTATTATCATTTAGTATGTCATTCGGATATAATATTATCCTAATGCATTTATTTGTGTAAATAAATCTATAAGCGAAACGGTAAATTTGTATACTTTACAATTAAGATGTTACCGTTGTAATTACGACTGAGGCTGTTCTTTAATCTATAAATCAAATTTTATGTGCCATAGCGTACCTACTTAAAATATCCGTAGAGGTTTTAAAATATACGGTACACTATTTTTACATAAATGTAAAACACGCCAATAATGATGATTTAATTAAACAATAATTTAAAAATAAAAACAATTGAGAAGTTTCATGCAAAAAGCGGATATATCCATATTTTGTCAGTTTTGCTTTTATCTAGGAATACGGCTATAACCGATGAGCTCTACACACCTATACAGTTCTTTTGAATGAAAACCGACTTTTTTAAGCGCATTGAATAACCTTCTAAAGTTTAGATTGTGTACCAAAACAGGCTATATTCATGTTTTTCATGTCTTTTTGACTAACCGGCTACTTATATTTGAATTTTTTCTTATCCCGTCAACGTGTGTTATTTTTAACTACATTTCCATATGTTTTGATGCAAAACCGGATATATCCAAACGTTTTTTCCCAATTACAGAAAACCTGTAGCAAAAAAAAATAAAAAATAATAATCCATGTCAATGCACGATAACGAAACAAATCTGTAGAAATTTACTACATCGCCCGAAAAGGCCCACGGAGCAACACGTTTTTCTCTCCTGAAAATTTGCACCAAATGGATTTATCCGCAATTTCACGCAAACTTCTCAATTGAATTCCTTATTCAAAGTTCTGCAATAATTTTTATTTATTTTTTTTGTATCATTTTCTAAATATGTTCACAAAATATTGTTAAATTTGGTCTAGCCATTTTGGTAATTTCATGATAAAATTTTTAAAACACTTTAATTTTAAATCAAAAAAGAAGTTATTTTAATATTTAAAAAAATGTCCTTCTCCTTTTTTTAATCTAAAGATGTAATTAAAAATTTAAGTTGATATTTCTTATCTCCAAATAAAATTTTAATTTTGGTGGAGTATATTTAATACCAAATATATAGATTTCAACGTGGCAACAATAGATTTATTTATAAAAAGTTGATTAAAGAGGACGATACTTTGTGAAAATCCATTTTGAAATTAAATAATTACAAAAACTGTTTTTACTTGTCTAATTTTCACTTTTATTTTTATTTTTAACTTTACGACTAGTTTCATCTTATTCGGACATTTCCAAGTAACTAAAAATACAGACTTATTCTTTACGTATAAAATGAACAGCAAATAAATTTATGGTTGGTTCTTCTGCGTACAGATGTTGTCTTAAAAGAGGTAGTAAATTTATATTTTGGGTTGAATTTTTATCTTAAAAGTTTACTGAACTAAATTTAATAACGGGAAATTATTTACATCTATTTTATCGTTTAATATGTTATAATTTTTATTTTTGTTTAACTTATTTATTTTCATAGGTTCTAAGTTAAGTTTTTTAATTTGTTCACAAATATGTAATATTTTTGGCATATGATTATTAGTTATAGTATGACCTGAATCTACTAAATGTTTATGAAAATTGGAGTGTTGTTTTTGTGTGTGTGAATATGATCTCTATATCTTATGTCAAATGATCTACCTGTTTGACCTATGCTGCATTACATTCTGGACAATATAATCGATATACCCTACACTTTTTGTAAATTTCACTAATTTCTTTTGCGTTGTAAAAAAATCCTGCCTACATTTTTTTTCAAACCGAATGGTGTTTTTTTATTAAATTTTGGAAAAGGTTTTTCTTTTTGGTTTAGGGGGGGGTTCCCCCTTTTTTGCCGGGGTTTTTTTTTTTTTTTTTTTTTTTTTTTTTGGGGGTTTTTTTTTTTTTAGTGTTATTTCGTTTTTAACACGCTTTTATTAGCTTCACTTGTATGTTTCTTTGTTTGTTTGTTTGTAACCGACTCTTTGGACTCGATTTTGACCCACTTTAAACGGACAGATTTAATTGAAACTTTGTACACTTACGAAGAACCGGTAACAATACAATAATTTGATAAGTTTATATCATTATCCTGATCAGGATCGCCAGTCCTTTCCTCACGTATCCTCTGCGTGAGAGCAAGAGGCTTAATATTGTAAGTATATTCCGTGATTCTCAGTTCGGTCGTTGGCCGAGCGGGCAAGTCTTAGTCGACGCGAAACGACGGACTCCTCGGGCGTGAGTTCAAATCCCATGGCTAAAATAAAAAAATATTTTTTTTTTTCAGAAATATCTGTTGGATCGTAATATGTATATATATAATATCAGCATCAATAAGCAATATAATATATAATTAATATTTATAAAATTCCTGTGTCTGATATGTGAAGTAATTAATTTGTTCACGAAACCGGTACAGTAATAAAGAATTTTATGAGAATTTTTCTTTTTGATTTATCATGAATATAAATATAGTTTAAAAAAACGACAAAACACGCTTTCATAGCACATCAAACTAAAAAAGTGAAAAATAAATATAGTTTAAAAAAACTAAAAAACACGCTTATAAAGCACATCAAACTAAAAAAGTGAAAAATAATTATTAATATAAACTGAAAACAATAATGAACGAAAAATACTAGTATTATTGTGAAAAAAGCGTGGGGCGCTTTGTGCCATATTTTTCCTATATCGAGCAACCCACGCTTTTTTCACAATAATACTAGTATTTTTCGTTCATTATTGTTTTCAGTTTATATTAATAATTATTTTTTCACTTTTTTAGTTTGATGTGCTTTAAAAAGCGTGTTTTTTAGTTTTTTTAAACTATATTTATTTTGAGAATTAATTTATTTATTGTATTTTGAGGGAGATTTATTTATGTTACCACTACCAGTGACACAATTTTCTTCAAAAACCTGTTTTGTTGTTGTCAACTTTACGATATTTTATGAATTTTAACATCATTAAAATTGTCACACAAATTAATATGTTTATAAGCGGATGTAATAATAATTTAATACATAAATGGTAACATTTGTGTTAATTAATTTAAGAATAAATCATTCAATTTGGATTACGTTATTCGTTGTCCTTCCATTAAATGTTACAAAAACTTCTGAAATGTTATTTAGGAATTTTAAATCTGTTATGGTTATATTTCAATTTAAAGGATGGATAGTTCAAGGCTAATAATTATTTTTAATGCCTACTTCTATTATTAATATTTTACTCGAACACATTAATAGATTCATTGGCAAGAAATGTTATATTTGATTTTTTCAATTTAATCAGAAAGAGTCTCGAAAATCAAAAATATGCTCAAAATTACAAAAATAAATGAGGTGTGCATTTTACGTGATACCCTGTACATGAGCCGCGAGCGCCTGGTCGTCGTCATGTGGAGTGACGTCACAACAGGATTTATCTAAGTTTTTGCGCTCTCGGTTTTCAGTGGAGACGGTGTTTCATCACCATCAGATATTCATCCTAAACCTATAAATCACTCTTAAACTTTTTCTATCGATGATAACAAAAAGCGAAAGCAATGGTTTCATTTAAAATAAAATGCAGATTTAGTAGGTCAAATTAGTCCTGCAGTGGGTTGGAATCTTTGATGTGAATAACACTGACGTAGTTTTCCACAAAACACCATATATAGCACTCGACGCGTGCGTGTTTCGCCAACCAAGTTGGAATCATCTGGAAATGATTGAAACTAGTTGAAACCAACTCCAGATGATGCCAACTGGTTAACATATTTTTAATCATCTTCAGATGAAGCTAACTTAATTAGCGAAATGCGTGTCGAGTGCAGTATCTGGTGTTTTGGTGTTTTGTGGAAACTATATCAGTGTTAGGTCAAATTACAAACAAGATGTCTATATTTATTTATTAATAGGTTCGAAATACGAATTTAATGGTTTTATTTAGTATTGTTTTACATAAGGCCATCATATTTTTCTGTAATTTGGTCTACTAAATGTACTAAATTTTTAAACGAGACTATTTTAGTTTTTGTTTATCATCGATAGAAAAAATTAAGAGTGATTTAATATGTTAAACACCTGGTAAAAACGACCAACCTTAATGGTATTGTTTGAGCTTGGACTTTTGGCGCGGTCACGACTCTGACCATGGGTATACTTTTTATTTTCCAATCGTTCCTTTCATTACACTTTCAGTTGTATTTCTTAGCAGAATTCGGTATAAATACGACATGTTAAATCAGTTATAGAGTAAACATTTTTTTGACTGATCCTATGAAAAATTGTACTGTTATCATCCGGAATCAGTAAACAGATTTATACGACATACTCCCATGAGAAATACTTTCTCTTACTAATCGCACGATATAATTTATTAATTTCTACGTGCTAAACTATGTGCTATCATTAATCAGAATTAATAGAAATTATTGAAATACTTATAATAGAGTAAATAAAAATCAAAATATTCATTTTGTTAGTTTGGGTGTATTGCTTGTATTCAATATTTCAAACTTGTTTCTCCTTAAGTCATCAAGGCATTACCTAAAATTTATCATCTATTTTTTTTATCTCGCTATTTTTATAGAAAAATCCGTGTGTAGGTGAACTGGTTAATCTTTTAGATAATATGTCGTCACATTTGATAATTTTTTGTTGAGTAAGTTCAGATGAACACCAATCCACTTTCAGATAGTCTAGTAACCTAATGAACACAGACATCCAGAGACAATTAAGTGCAAAAATCACCATTTCTAATGAGTTATAGCGTTCATTGTATACAACTTATTACATATGCGTTAATCCCACGCATGTGTGTAGGTGATTGATTATGTATTATGTTAAACTGTGAAGTAATATTATCTAAAACTATTACAACTAGAGGATAAGTAGTCCAGATCTTTCATTATGTGACGTTCAATCAGATCAATGTTGCTAATAAATTAAGAAAGCGCCACACACTTTCAGATATGATCATGATCAGATTTAATATAATCTGAAGGAAGCTTATCTTATCATAACACGATTACACGTCTTTCTTTCTTTACAAACCATGACAAGCCTGTAAGATTGAAATTTAACTTTCTTTTCCAAAGAAATCTTTTACATATATTTGCATGAATTTAGAGACCGATTGAAGATGGTCAGTCGGGAAACCTGTCACAGTTAATATGGTTTTTACAAGATTACACAATCGACATTTCATGTACAAGGTGGGCAAATTTCGAAGTTTGTATAGGGTAACTCGGTAACTGTAAGAGATACAAAAAAATGGAAGACACATTCTATCTCTTTTTTTTGAGACAAATTCACTGGCGGAAACAAAAATTTGCTATCTTCATTTCTTTTCGAGTTATAAACAAAAGCTCGATGTTTCGACTCTTAAGACACATGTTAATATCTTGGTTGTTTCTAAAGTTATGAAAAAACAACTTTTACATACTTCAGGCACGGCCAGTGAATAGGGAAAAAATTTAACATTAATTCTAACATTTTTGGAACTTTGTCATCTGTTGAAGTACCAACCAAAAGAAAAACTATAAAATTTTGCAACTCGATTCAAGGTAGGCAACATTGTTAAAATCGCGAAAAAATTAAATTAAGCAATATCTCGACGAACAAAAATGTAACACCGCTGCAAATTTGATAGAATTTGTATTACAATAATCAAAATATAAAGCTACATTTGCAGCACCTTATGACCCGAGCATAATAATTAATTATCAATAATTAACATTTTTGCATCAAATATTTCAAACATATTATTAACATTCTTGCAAAACTACATTGTTCCTGCTAAAATCGCCTTACAGGACTATGAACATTTAATAACGTTTATAGAGTTCGATGTAAAATTTGCAGTGATATTAATTTTATTTTGATAGTAAAAATTTTGCAACAAATTATTTGTTGCAAATTTTATCAATCTGCCGACTTCTGGGATTGCTGCAAAATGGAGAGCGCATTTCAGTTACGAATGCGATCATTTGCAATCCACCTGTGCATATGTTATTATTTTTTGGAATCTATTTTAGGTAAATGATACTCTACAAGTTGTAAATTGTAAAAAATGTACCACGCCGCCATCGGATAGAGTTGCAAACTTACACTTACATGTAAGGCGATTTTAGCAAGTACACTGTAGTTTTGCAAGCATGTTAATATTATGTTTCCAAAATTTGGTGCAAAAATGTTACTTATTGATAATTAATTATTTTGCCCGGGTCATCAGGTGTTGCAAATTTACCTTTATATTTTGAATACTGTAATACAAATTATATCAAATTTGCAGCGGTGGTACATTTTTGTTTGTCGAGATATTGCTTAATTTAATTTTTCGCGATTTTAACAATGTTGCCGACCTTGAATCGAGTTGCAAAATTTTATAGTTTTCTTTTGATTGGTACTTCAACAGATGACAAAGTTTCAAAAATGTTAGAATTAATGTTAAATTTTTTAGTTTTCACGTCTCTATTCACTGGCCTAATAATACAGTGACGTCGAGAAAATTTAAAAAAAATGTGCAATATCGAGTTATGGCATAAAGTTGTATTTTTTTAAATGGGAATCTATGATTGACTAAATAATCTTTTAGTAAATTACTTTTTGCGTTTATTCCAAGTAAGCCAGTGTCATCTATGACAATGGTTATCCTTCTGTCAGTAAATTGCATATTAATTTTTTTTGAGTCATAATTACACCCCATTTAATTGTAAAAGTGAAGATGTCTTACGAAAATTACGAGAAATATGATATGCTAGAATGCTTTATTCAAAGTAATAACAATTGTGATATTGCATCCAAAATATATTTCAATCGCTATCTAGAAAGGAAACAACCTAATAAAGCTAGTATTAAAAGAGGTTAAAAGAAAATCTCATTCATTGTGGGTCCTTCAACAAGGCAAGGTCAAAAAATCAGATATTTATATCTAATTTTATAAATACATTACATTTACAAAATAAAAATTCAAATTAAAGTAAATATTCAAACTGATGTCCGTTATGTTCGATATATAAATTACACCTCTTCATAACTCTCTGAACTGCATTATAAATGTGATTATTTGAAATGGAATTCGCACAATCTATAAAATTTTGTCTGAGTTCATTTATGTCAATACTGGTTTTCTTGTATAATTTGTCTTTAATGTGACCCCAAAAGAAAAAGTCCCGTGACGTTAAGTCAGGTGATCGTGGTGGCAACCTCACTGGTCCGTTACTTCCCATCCAATTAAGATGAACTAATTTCTTGCCTCAATTAAGAGTAGATTGTCCATAAATTCCTCAACAATTTTCTGGTTTAAGATTTCGTAGTACCGTTGGCCATTAAGATTTTCTTGATATATGTGGTATGTTAAAACACGATTGCCACGTAGAGCACACGAAACACTAAAACCAAAGCGTCCCTGAGATCGCACGTCAACAGTACGGTGAGGGTTCATATCAGACCAACAATGCTCGTTATGCCTGTTGAAAATTCCTGCATTGCTAATGTAGGCTTCATCTGTCCAATCTACATGTCTAGAGAAGAATGGATCGTGTTGATTTTTTTGACGATGCCATATGCAAAACTCCAATCGTCTCTGAAGATCAGCTGGTTGTAGGTGATATTGTCTCCTTATTGTATAAAGCCTGAATTTGTGTTTTTATTTATTTATTTATTTATTTAGTTACACCACCCCACAGTAAGAACCAATTACGGGGTGGGAAAATACACATTATTTATATAACATACATAAAATATATATAAAAAATGGAATATAAAAAAAAATACATTAAGAACAGTTAAAAAAATACATTAAAATGACTAAGTGAATATACATTTTATTTTTGCAATACTGCAATAAAATATATCAAGCTGATCCTCAATGGACATATAAGTCTCGCACATAAAGTACAAAGGCGAGAACTTAAGTACGTTTGTTCGTGGGGTAGGTAGATAAAATGTTCTCTGATGATGTGTTTCAAATGCAGGGACATGGAAATTCAACATATTTAAAATATTTGGGCAGTCAACTAGATTGTGAATTAGTTTATGTAAAAACAAAAGAGAACAGAGTTTCCTGCGGTCGAGTAAGCTAAGAAAGGAGAACCTATTTAACAACTGACCATGTTCAATGCCAATAACAGGATATACATTATCAATTTTAAATGACACGAATTTTAGATAACGACGTTGAATATTCTCAATACTATTACAATATTTGTTATAGCCGGGATTCCAAATAAGTGAGGCGTATTCAAGTTTGGATTTAACAAATGCTGTATACAGAAGGTTTAACAGCTGAATGTCATCAAAACCACTTGAGTTTCTAATTATGAAACCCAAACTTTTATAAGCAGACAGAACAATATTTTCTATATGTTTATTGAAATTCATTTTCGAATCAAAAAAGAACTCCCAGGTCAGTAAACTCATCTGATCTGTTTAAGACAGTACCGTTCAATTGATAATTGAATATTAATGGTTGGTTCTTTTTACTGAAGGATAAGACATTGCACTTGGTAATATTTAAAGGCAAGTTATTTAGAAGGCACCAATCATTAACATTATTTAGATTTCTTTGGAGCAGCTCACAATCCTCGTCGGTATCAGTAGTGCAAAATAATTTCATATCATCAGCATATAGCAAACAGTTAACATCAACACGGTCAACTATATCGTTTATGAACAATATAAATAATAAAGGTCCCAATATTGAACCTTGGGGCACTCCAGATGTAACTAAGAATTGATCAGACTTAAAACCACAATATTCTACATATTGATTCCTGTGTTTTCAAAATACCCAAAGCACGATGTCTTGAAATCCCAATATCAGCTTCAATTTGACGACTTGAAATTGAAGGATTTGCAATCGCCATTCAAATTACAGTTATAGATGCTTCTTCGGCATCTTCAATGTTGTAATTTTTTAGTCTTGGCTTGATGAGGGACCCACAATTAATGAGATTTTCTTTTAACTTCTTAAAAATAGCTTTATTAGATTGTCTTCTTTCTGGATAGCGATTGAAATATATTTCGGATGCAATATCACAATTGTTATAACTTTGAATAAAGCGTTTTAGCATATCATATTTCTCGTAATTTTCGTAAGACGTCTTCACTTTTACGATTAAATGGGGTGTAATTATGACGGAAACAAAATTATTAATACGAAATTTACTGACAAATGGATAAACACTGGCATAGTTGAAACACGCCTACTTGAAATAAATATAAAAAACGAAAAAAAGTAATCTACTAAAATATTAATTTCGCTATTAAATACTTGCACATCTCCACATATGATACATAGTTTGACAGAGAAAAAAATCGAACTTCTGTTTATAACTCGAAAACAAAAGACGATAGCAAATTTTTGTTTTCGCCAGTGTATTTGTCCCAACAAAAGAGATCGAGAATATGTCTTCCATTTTTTTGTATCTCTTACAGTTACCGAGTTGCCATATACAAACATCGAAATTTGCTCACCCTGTACAATTTTAAGTAGGTGTATAATTTTTTTAAAGAGATCAAATCGTTGCTAACTTGTTTCTTCTCAAAAATTAAAAAGGTGGTACCATTTAATTGAGTGAATATATTAAAAACATATTTATTTCCTAAAAGACTGTGACTAGCTGAGGTGAATGCATCTTTTTTATTTTAAGATAAAATAAGTACACAATCAACATAATTATACCAGTTAGGTTGAACTATCGGATTAAGTAAAAATCTAAATCTTGTTCTTTGTAATAAATATTATATTATTGTTATTAATACCTGATGGATGCGGTGGTGTAAATAGAATAAGCGATTTCGGTTGCTGTATGGTTGTAGGTCGAAGTGTAATTTCGATGCCTCTTGTAATGTATTATATTGCACGTTATTATTTTTATGAATTTAGAGACAGCTCATGTTATTTTAATAAATTTTGTAATGTTGGGATGAAATATTTAGGATATTTTAAATCAGAAGACGCATAAAAACTACAACTAAGCTTTCCTATATCTGTAAATTAAACTTCGTACGTCGTTATTTTCTTAAAAAAATCTGTTTTGTTATCCTTCTTGGATACTACGTCCTTGACACAGCAATAGGAAGTGTTATTAGAGTAACTTGTCGCATGGCGTAACATGCTATAAACACATATGTTCCGGGTAATCACGTAAAAAAGTATAGTCTACGTACCTATTGTTAATGTGTCTATATGTTCACAGGTTGTGGAAAAATTGTTTGGCTATAAATTTATTTTTATTACATATTCAATTTTTCAAAGTGGATTAGTTATGGTAATTAGACAAAAACGAATTCTTCTTTCGGGAAAGTCTCCTTTTTGTGAAAGATAGGATATACCGTTAATAAGAAAAGTTGTTCAAAATCAAACGATTATTGGAAATATTTCAAGAAAATCCCCGCCACTTTACAAAATTGATTTCTTTGTGGATAAGTGGCTTTCCCATACGAGGTAGGTGAAACGTTTATTGAAAATAAATAATCAAAATGAAACATTCTTTCTCTGTACAAAGTTTCAACGAAATAATGCTCGGAAAAAATTATTACTTTTGTCAAAGTAGACAGCCGTAAGAAAATGTATATCTGTATATTGTCATCGTTTTCGTCTGTGGTAGTTTATTACTCCAGCAGACCTGACACGGTAGAAAGTAGTTTTGACTAATTTTTCACACATATTTCTAATATTTTTTAACAAATCTAGTGGTGGAAGTAGTATTTATTACAATATGATTATGTCGGGTATATGGAGCATTTGTGCCACACATTTCTGGAGGTATCTTTAGACACTCTCTAACAAGGTGACACAAACAGTGTAGTGAAGATAACCATATTCTGGTGTAGAACGTACGATTGCAATATATAGCATTTTAAAAGCAGTTATATTTGTATAGGTTCCACAGTTATGTGAGACAGTATATTTGTATATGATATGGAAGTTATTTTAATGTGCTGCTTAAATTTAAACTTACTATCAAAATGTATACTTAATTTCCGAGTAAAACTGCAATGTGAAAATGCGTGGAATAAAGAGAATAATAATTACTGGATTATTTTTCATTGTGTATGAACAAACATTTCATTTTGAAACATTCATAAAAAAAGCTCATTTTTTCTTCTGTAAGATTTGTGTGTCTGTCATTCAATGCTATCATTTATGTTATTTACAGCAGCATATTATTTTAAATACTTTGTAAGAAAAGATAATAATAAACATGATAAATAATAGTGGGCCTAAATTGGACCCTTGCGAAATACCGGAATTTAAGAATGCTCTATCTCTCATATAAGAAAGAATCGGATTGTACTTCCTGACACACGACGTTACTGACAAAGTCAAATAGTGTGAAAGAATAAAGAAAAAGTATAGCAGGGTAAAAATATCAGCCCAACATTTCCGAGGGGCATCCGGCCCATGCTTACCCTGCTGTACTATTTAAATTTACAGCGCCATCTATCAGTAACCACCATAACTTTTCTTTAATTCTTACTGGAATTTCACTGTCGATGTAATTTGAAATCAACTTGGTTTTGTGAAATTAGTAATTTTACGAAATTTGTAAAGTATTAGTATTTTCAAAAAAAAAATGTCATCTCACGACATGTATAATATTAGAAAATCACTTTCAGTATAATGTAAATCTGGTGTAACGGTCTTTATTATTCGTTAATACTACATTTACAACCAAACAGTAACAAATTGTAATAATTAACTTATATAAAGAATAACAGTTGTTGCTCTACTTATTTGATATCTCTAGTAGGTAGCAAAACTGCAACATGGTCGGTAAACCATCATTATTCGAGTTAAGTACCCAATCTATTATTAACGCGACTCCAAAACGGGATAGTTAGTTGAACACAGAAATAGAAAGCTGTTAATTGTTATAAGTGCAAGTGATATGTTATTATTGTCTAAAAATGTACTGTAGCAATACATGGTATACAAAACAAAACATTACGTTACATCCTTTATCTTCGTCATGAATTATGTATTAGTATTAAATTAATATTTTAATGTAGGTGCAGGGCCCGTAAATTAATATTCCACACTCTTATAACTCTGTAAATGATTGATAAATATTTTAATATGAGATTTTCAAAAGATTTTACAGAATAAATAATTTCTAAATTAGGTGATATGCCGAGGCCCCTCGATCCCCAGAACTAATCACCCCTGACTTTTTTCTGTGCGAATTTTTAATAAAAATGTTTATGTGAGTAAACCACAAAATGTACAGAACCTCAAATAATATATTCGAAAAGAAATTAGCAAACATCTGATATTCTTCAGCAAGTTATGGATGATGCCTTAAGAGGGTCCAGTCGTGCTAGTGTGAGCTTGGTCAATATGAATTTACATAAATTACGTTAAATGACATTCACAATTCAGAAATAAACCGAAGAAAAAACACTTAATAGGACTCAATACATGGTAATGATTTTCCCAAAATATGTTAAAAAAAAACGGTACGCTAGATTTCGAGAAAAAAAATCTTAAAGTTTGACGGGTAAATCCTTACCCACCTATGGTTTATTAAAACGAATTTGTATGTGTTATAATTAGGGCTGTCAAAAAATGTTCCGTGGGACAGTGGCGTACGCGAAATTAACTAATACCAGAAACAATAAACTGTTACAATTTATAACAATGTATGTAAAACTTACCCTCTTAACTAGCTTGCTTATCACAAACTGGAGAAGATGTGTAGCCATTTTGCAGCGTCAGGTATGTTTCTATGGTTGTCTCCAT
This sequence comes from Rhamnusium bicolor, assembly GCA_029963845.1. Taxonomy (NCBI): domain Eukaryota; kingdom Metazoa; phylum Arthropoda; class Insecta; order Coleoptera; family Cerambycidae; genus Rhamnusium; species Rhamnusium bicolor. The sequence continues at coordinate 30,074 of JANEYF010001102.1, forward strand.
GAGTGATGTTCGCTTTGGTGAAAATATATTCTTATATTTTGAAAACGACCGTTCGACATCTACTGATGTAATACACGCATACGTAAAATAGTCTTTGAACGCACTTAACGGATTTGGGGCTGGACCATCACATATTTGTCTTAATTTGGTAAAACCGGTGTCTTTATTTAACACACTTGCGAACTTTTCTTTAACGCGCTCATTTGTTGCGTCACCTTAGCGTGTAGCAGTAGATTTACTTCGTCCACTATTTGCAGTGACTCCGCTAACGGCAACGCACTGTTTTCTAATTTTTTTATGCTTTCATGTAATGGTTTATAGTTCTTCGCAATATATTTTAAAGCTGTTTCAACGGAAATATCTTCGAATTTTGCCTGGCTTTCCTTAATAGCTGCAGCCTCATCTGGATTGAATTGTAGTATCACAGCTTTTATTTGTTGTAAATATTCAGCATAATAAAAAGCTGCCTGCAACCATGCAACCATGTTCAGCAATACCGGGACACTTGCTATGATATGCACGGAGACGTTTAGGAGATTTAAGAAACACTTTTTTTGTACTTGCTATTAATGCATCCACCTCTGGAAAACCTTTTTGAATAGTTTTTGTCACAAGATGTAAAGCATGCACTTTACACGTTACACGTATAAACGTACAACCTTGTTCTTGCAAAGAACGGCCTACCGAACGCATTGTCACAGCGCCATCAGTCACAAACATTAACACTTGACTTTTTGACAGTTCAAATTTTTTCTAACGTCTCCAGCACCACCCTGGTAATTGTTTCGCTAGTACACTGACTTAGTCTTTTGCTAGCTAGTAACAGTGGAACTGTCGGTTTAAGAGCGTCCAGTACTCGTACTATATAACATTTAAAATAGAATTTTTTTTACAATCTGTTGTCTCATCAACAGATAACCACAGCCGTGTATTTTTTAATTCACATTTCATCTTATTTACCATGTCTACGTGTACAGTTGGTAGATAGTTACATAATGTGCGATTTAGTAAATTCACCTGGGCATTGTATTTATTCCAGAACTCTCGAAATGGTTGTTTATCGAGTATGTGCAGCTGAACATCACAGGCAATCAGCATTAATAGTAAATCAAACATAAACTGTGTTGTCGAAGGCACGCCATTTTTTTATTTTTATGGTGTATACTATTTACGTGAAGTCCACAAATCACGCTTATCCCAGCACATCAAATCTTTCTCGCACACTTTACAAATTATTTTAGCACCATCATAGAATAAATCCGGGAATTCACCTATGAATTTATTGACTTTGTCAGCAAATCGCCATTTTCTACCCCTGCGTACGTCTGCCATGCTTTATTATTAAACTAATATCAACAATACAGTACAACAAATAAAATAAAAACACAAAAAACAATATGCAATACGCCCAAGTGACTTAACGTGTACACAACTCGAAAGCTAATAATAGACTTTACTGGAGAAAGAGTTTCGCGGTCAAGGTGAATGCCGGCGACAGTAAGTACATCTGTACTCTACGACCATGATACACAGAAACGATTTGCAGCTTTAGTTATAATTTAACTGACTCAAATCCACTGATTTCTAGTATAGTTATTTGTCATTATAAAACCTTTTTATACAGCAAAAAGTTATATCTGTGTAATTATGCAGTCCCATAATTATAGGTGTAATATTAATATCTTGCCCGAACTTCTCGAAGATATTCCTCTTCCTATACGCCGAGATACGTGGTTCTTCTTAAATGGTTCCCCCCATACACAACACTCGCCACCTACGAGACTGGCTTACTGAAAAATTCCCAGAAAAGTGGGTCAGATGAAACGGGCCAGTAGCATGATCAACTCGATCGCTGGACCTAACTCCGTGTGATTATTATTTATGGGGCACATAGAACAACTGGTTTATTCAACACCAATCAATACCATCGAGGAATTACAAGCCAGCGTGCAAAGTGCTGCAGTAGCTTTCGTCAAAATGTTGATGTTTTCGAAAACGTTGATAGTGCCAGAGCTTATGAAGAAAATCAAAGAGAGCGTTTTGAACATTCTTTATTTTAACTTCATCACCAACACACACTGTCAAACAGACAATTTCCTAATTACATCGCTCCTAATGACCCTCGTTTCCCAATTGACAGACTCCCTATCGGAGAAAGTAAACATACTAGATTACCTCTTATATGGGATTTTTATTTTTATTTCTATTTGAGTGATGGTGTAATAATTGAGGTTTAGTTGATTTATGTAATTAACGAATAAAACGTCTTTCGTTTCCAAGTGAGAATCTCTACTACTAAGGTGAGAGAGTATAAACTGATTAATTGTTAGAATCGTAGAAACATATAATTTTTTGTTGCTCTGTAGGTATGGATTACATAAATTACGTTCGCTTACTTATCGAACAAATAATGTGGTTATTTGCTGTCATTAGGAGCGTTGGTAACGGGGGGTTTAAAGATAATTTTATTACTTTCTCTACTTGCCTCAGAATTACCAAAAATATGAGAAAGTTGCTTATTCCTCTCAGATTCTAAGGTTTTTTCTTCGGTATATATTATTTTTTAATTTTTAGTTTCTGGCTGTTTGTAATGCATCAAATGCTTCACAAAAAAAATCGAGTATGTTGATCTCTCATGTGAACTTAAAACATTGTGTAAAATATCATTGCCTTTTTGAAACCCAAGATGTGAAAGAATTAATATTATTCCTTACTTCTGCAAGAGTGTCTATTTAATAACGCTGAATTATGATTAAGCACTACAGTTTATACTACCTCCAGTAACCATAAAGGTATCTAGAGATTTCTTTTTGCGGGAGGAGGCACACATTTAATAACAACGGACACACACCCAATTTTCAAGTATGCAATGATAAATTTCAGACTACGAAGCCACAATAAATTAGTAACGAAAATATCAAAAATAAGGTTACATAAATTAGATGAGACATGAATAAATATTGACAAAAGTAAAATAGTTTTTCAAATATTTCAAGATATTTAATTTGGTTTACTAGAAAACATAGTGTCGATATATTTTTGAATCAAAAAACTGTCCATAAATAAAAAGCAGTTAAACATTACTAATCGTATAAGAATGCAGGACCTAGTTATTCAGTAGATGTGATTTAATTTTTTATTGGCAATTGAAGACAAGCAAGCCAAACTAAGTTCCAGTTTTAACGGCTAAACATAGGTGTGACAAACGTTACATACATAATTACCTGTAATTATTACAACATGCATTATGTGAATCACTGTTTAATTTAGTTGCTCTATGAAAGTTATTACTTCGGTGCTTAAAATCATAAAAAAGCGGAAACACGTAACATAACAATATCATAACAGCTTTTTGGTGCTAATATCAGAAGCAATAATTTGACTGAGCGTGGCGGCTATACGTATATGGACACCTGTGTTAAAAAATAAAGATTTTAGTACGAGAAAAGCACAAGAAAAATCTCTACTACTTCTACAGGGTTTTACGGAAATAGGTGCAAATATTTGTCCTTATATTATGTTCATTAAAGTGTCGAGATTTTAAGGTTGTGCATTAGATGGTGATTACTCAGGGATAAATTTTACAAATGAATACTGTGATAAATACTACACAAGAATTTTGTTGCTATGCTGATCAAAATGTTTTACTAATCAAAAACTGGAACTGAAATTCGTCCGAAAATCCTGCAATGAAGACATTAAAAATCCTCCGAATGTTTCTCGTAATTTATTAACAACCGGGGTAATTCTAGTGGCACTTGATTTCCAAACAATACTGAAATCTAAACAATTTTAATGTTTTCAATAAAAATTGATAAGAAACAAGAAACTTTTTCCCGTACTAGAGACATAAAATCGTTTTTTGTTCCATGTTATCAAGGTGAAGGTGAACCAATACCGTCAGCATCAAGTACAGCTTCAGAGCTTCTAGACCCACGTGTATCTTCAACAGAACAACTTTTAACAATTCATGAAAACTCTGATGGTGACAGTAGTGTAAAGTACACCTTTTCTGATTCTGAAATTGTTACTGAAAAGTTCAGTGTCGATATTCCAAGCGACGTTCCTGCACTAGGGAAAATAAATCATGAGCTTAAAGATTACGTGGCAGTCAACGGTTTTCCAAAAAAACGAAAATATAAATTTTAAGGATACCAAAAGACAGTATGCAGGTACAGCAAGATATTTATCGCGTCATTTTTTTCAACAGAATTTAACAAACGGCGAAAAAAAGACAGGTTCTGGTTATTGTTTTCCAATTCAACAAACTGCGTATTCTGCGGTCCTTGCTTACTTTTTAGTACAAAAGTATCTTTATTTACAACTGCTTTAATGATTGGCAAAATGGAAACTCAGCTGTAGGTTCTCATGAAAATTCTCTTGTCCACACAACCTACTTGATGGAATTAAGAACAAGAGGAAATACCAAAATGTGTGTGGATTACGCTGTTCTTCAACAGTTGGAAGGAGAGAATGATTACTGAAAGAATGTTTTAACAAGAGCAGCAGCTACAAGAAAATTTTTAACTGTCCGAAGACTGCTTTTACATAGATCGGATGAACAAAAATAGGTTCTGTACGTAATGGTAATTTTCTTGGAATTTTGTAGTTGATAGCAGAATTTGACCATTTCTTAACCGAATGCTTAAAACGTTAAAAAAAATATTGGATCTGGTGGCACGTCTTATCTTTCGAAAATAATTTGCGATGAATTTATAGAAGTTATGGCACGAAAATTGAAAATAGAGATTTTGGAAACAATTAGAGCAGTTAAATATTTTTCAATGTGTCGATTCTACTCCTGACCTTGCCCATATTGACCAGTTAACCTTCATCATTAGATATGCAAACAATACAGAAATAGCCCAAGAAATATTTTTAGCATTTATTCCAAATTCCTGTCATAAAAGTGAGGGACTAGAAGTTGCAGTAGTAACTACATAGAAGAAAATGGTTTAATCTTGAATAATTGTCACGGTCAATCATATGACAATGCACCTAATATGTTAGGACACTATTCAAGTTTACAAGCGAGATTAAAGGAAAGAAATCCCTTCATTGATTATGTACCATGTGCTGCACATTCACTAAATTTAATTGGTTCATGCGCCTCTGAGTCTTACCAGGAAGCTACAAGTTTTTTTCTACTTTGCAAGAACTTTACAATTTCTTCACGGCATCAACATATAAATGGCAAATATTTGTTTCTGTTAACAAAGATAAGAAGTTTCTAATGCTCAAAACATTATCAAATTCCCGTTGGTCTGCGAGGCGTGATACTTGTGAAGCTTTAATCAAGTAGTTTCCTGATATTATTAAAGCTTTGAACCAAATTGCAAGTGATCCAAATGAAAAATCAGCTACTAAGTCTGAGCAAAAGGTCTTGTGCAAAAGCTAAATAAATTTGAAACAGCGATTTTAGTAAAATTGTGGACATCTACTCTGGGGCGATTTAATGTAGTCAATAAAAAGCTACAAAGCATTAATATTGATCTTGCAAGTGTGGTCAGTCTTTATAACTGCTTGACGAAATTCTTAAAAACACTACGGACCGATTTCAGTTGCTTTGAAAATTTGGCCAAGTCTTGTTCTGATATTCAAGAATACCAATTTGATTTAAAGCGTACAAAAAAGAGAAAACTTGCTAGAGAGACAGCGCTTGAAAACGGCAGTCATCACTTCAAAATTAACACTTTCTATGTTATTATAGATAATTTGCAGCAAGAATTAAGTCGCCGTAAAATAGTGTACGAAAATTTGCTCTCTCCTTTTCATATTCTGGAAAATATAGAAATTGCACCACTATATGAAATAAGACAGTCAGCCAATAACTTATTAAAAATGTATTCAAACGAATTAGAAGACTGCTTTGTAGATGAATGCATTAATTTTGAAGCCCATTTAAGCACAATCACCAATAACATTAATTCCACTAATGGATTTATAAAATTGATAAAAGATCTGCAAGAAATTTATCCAAACGTATTAATTACACTGAGAATATTCCTTTGCAAACCAGCTACCAATTGTTCAGGCGAGTGCTCGTGTTCTACACTTCGACGTATCAAAAATTGTTTACGCTCCTCAATCAGTGAAGATATACTAAACTCTTTAGCAGTGATGTACATTGAGGGTGAAATATTTCGTTCAATGGACTTAGATTCAATATTGACAGTTTTGCCGCAATGAAGTCGCGCAAAAAAGTATTCTAGTCTAAGTGCTACAATTTTTTTTACGTATTATTTTTAAAAACCGAAGACTCGAGTGTGCATACAAAATCAGTGTTGAATGGTAAGTCCGTTTGTCATTTTTGCTTACTTGTTATTTTCTTAATTACGCCCAACTCAGTTTTATTTTCTATAAAAGACTGACCTGGCATTTTAAAGTCGATCTATATATAATATAGGGCGGCAAATAAACGAGTGCCTAAGGGCGGCAAATGTCTAAGACCGGCCCTGACTGCTACCAAGATTGCTCTTTATAAATCGTTAAAACCTTCCAACTGTGTACCTGTAGTCCAATCTGTTGTATACATATTTTTCCTGAAATTGGATCATATGAATCTGTCCAAAGTTTATAAAGATAGTAGATTAGCTTCTGTTGTAATAGCAAAATTTCAATACGGCTCTTATCCAAAATTTTTGGCTACTGACATACAGATGGCGGTTCACTTCACTTGCCGAAATTTCCACTGAGATGCCAAATGTGCTTCTATCCTACTTAAATTTAATGTTCAACCATATTCTCTATTTTTATCCACATATTTTTCTGTTTCAAAATAGCTTTTATGCAATATTGGTTAAAAACAATTTTTATCCATATACGTTTCTGTTTCATTATTGCTTTTATCCAAAGATAGTTCAAGTAAATGAAATAAGGCATTGTCTGTGTTTGTTTTCCGTTATATCAAGTGTTAATTAAAATAATGATGGATGTGTCCAATGAAGTTAATGTTGGAGAAAATAGTCAGGGAAGCAGAATGTGACAAAGAAATTTGACTAACAGGCAGAAAGAGCAAATCGTAAGGTAAGAATGTGTTTAGAAGTTATGTTTGCTTACCTGAGTAATTTATAATTTTGGTTCTGACGGGTGCAAAGATCATTTCCCTAACGCAAAAAACTTTATAGCACCTTGTGAGCATAAAGTTAGAACGTACAAATGTATGAAATTATTTGGGAAAGATGTGGTCTACTGTTGACAAAAGTTTTATTCTAAGCTGGATAAAGTTACGTAAAATATAAAATTATTAAGACGTGTCTAATTCAAAGTGAAGAAGAGAAATTAGTTAATTAATGTGATCGATTTCCACAATTTCGTAAAAAATGCTACTTAATTATCTTCTAAAAGAATCCTGACACAAAAATTAACAACTAAAAACAAATAACAAAGGATATAAAATTTCTTACACTCCTGTAATATTATGTCAAATCGATAAAAATCCTTTTCAAAATTTTGCTTGTCATTTTTTGTTTCTATTGAATTTTTCAATTAATTTTATATAAAAAACTAGTAACATTGGATTCAAGATTTATTCTTTTATTGTGAATGCCACACAGCAAATATTGATGGATAATTCCTCAAATTAATTTTATTATAAAAGTTTTACGAATTGTGAGTTTTGGATAAATAAATTTAAATATTGATTTCACTCAATCATATTTTCCTAAAAATTTGCTTAGTAGTCAGATTACGAGGAGTTAATGGTAATAGGTAATAATAATACTAGTAAATCAGGCTCGAAAGTTTATGGTCTATTGCATAAAGTAAATAATATTGCACGCTATATAACAGTTTAAAAAACCGTAAAAGTAAAGCAGTTCACTTTACATGCATTTATTTATTTCAAATATACGAAATAATATTTATTTTATAATAAAAAAATAATTACATATGCAAACAAAACTTTAGATTTATGTTTAGCTTTCAAGGAAAAATATTAGAGAGCCTCGGACAGAGCTATAGCATATATTTGTAATATTAGATTTTAGATTTCAATATACCTATAAATATCGAGAATTTTTTTTACTACATAATAAAAGGAATTAAGGTTTATTATAAATGCTTTATACCTAAATAATTTAATAAATTTATCACAGCATTAAATAACATACATGTTGGTTTATTGTAAATATTAAAATACTAAACACAGTATGATATTTAAAAGAATTTTAGTGCTTTGCTACTCTAATCACAGTAAGTTTGGGAGTGTATAAATATGAAGAGACTTTGTCTACAGTTATTTATTCTTATCTTCTTTGGGAATTAAGTCAGTTCCCTATAAATTATTAAAAAAAAATGTTCAATAAACTTCTGCGCCAAAACGATTAGGTTAAATTATAATTACTTGATAGAAATATTAGGACATACGCGCACTCGTATTCTGAAATCCTCCACCATATTCAGGCTAGTCCTGTGCTGTGTCAGTATTCTTCACAACGTCCTCGTGTGCATTTTGTTCGATTTTTTTTATTTAAAGCAGTAAATACCTGTAGAATGCTACTCTACATATCTATTGCTAGCATTGCTGTTAAAAGTTAAATCGTAGTATGCTATTTTTATTTTGTCAACGTTACTATGATTGAAAAACAAATTGAAAAAAGAAGAAGATAATAATATGAAAAACATCAGCAATATCATGATGATGTTTAGCTAATTCTATATGTATACATCGATTTTAACTATCAATCTTTGTGTCAATACATTTTTAGTTGGAAATAAATCATTTTAAACCCACATCGTTTATTTGTTATGTATAGCAACTTTTATAACTGATGACCCCGACTTGATACAAGGAGATTAACAATCAAAGGTGATTAGCAGTCAAAGGTGATTAGCAGTCCGAGGGATTGGCAGTCCGAGGGATTAGCAGTCCAATGTGATTTGAAGTCGAACAAAGGAATCAGAAGTTAGACGTATTTGGAAACAAGTGCGACCAGACCATTGAGGAGAATAAATAAATCTAATCAGGAACAATATATTTAGAAAAAATTTTTTTTAGATTCAATTGTGAAGTAAACACATATCACTATTATTGTTATCTTCAGCAATATAAATTTTTTCTCGTGAAAACATGAACAGCTAAAATTTAATTAAATTTGTTAGTACGTTTAGAAACAATATTTCGTAGCAGTCAAATTACCATTGTTCGGGTCTCAATGTCCAGAGGCATGATTTTTGCAAACGGAGAGTCAGTTTAATTTAAAAGTAATCACAAGGGATTCAACTAAATACGAATATGTCATTGCGTTATTACCTCAGGAAGTAATATTAATGACTTTGGGCATTATTAAGGAACCGATAATCAAAATTATAATTCTATAAAAAAAGTTCTTATTCAAAAACAATATCAGTGAAGGGAGAAAATTAGAGGAACTTATGTCAAATACAGAGTTAGGAGATATAAAACCATCAGATCTTTATAGATAAATGGAGAATCTAGCAGGTATATTATGAGAAATTGCTTTAGTGCCTTGCCGTGCAGGGTAACATGTGACATGAGGCGGGAAATGTCTAACACATGACATCTTTCATCTTTTACACCATTTTTTCCATTTTAATATACTTATTTATCATTTTTATATGCAGTGCATGGCTTAAAATAGGCGAATTTTATTTATTTGATTCACTTCATTTATTTTATTTGAGTCAACGTTACAAAATGGCGAGATACGGTAGACGTCGACCCAGGCCGCTGGCATGACCTAAACACCTACTTGATCATATTTTTCATTATTTGGCTTTTTCCTAGGAACACAAAGCGATTGATGTGCTGTGCAGAACACCCTAACAAACTTATTGAATTAATGTTTTTTTCACGTGATATTTTGTTATGTACAGGAAAACCTGAAAAAAACCTGTTTTACTTTTTTGTTTTTTTTTTTGTAATTTTTAGGGTTTGTCGATTAATAAAACTGGTAAAATTATGGTGCGGGTTGAGTGGAGGGTGGGTGAGAGGATGGGAATTTGTTGTGTCTTGTGGGTTGTCTGTATGTCTGTTTGGTTATCTCTGTTCGTCGTATAGTGGTCGTCTTTCATGTATGTATTTGTGAGTGTGTTGTACGTTGTCGTATCTTCTCGGGTGCGTCAAGTCTCTAGTTAGTTGTGACGTTTGTGTGTTGGTTTTTAAAAATTTGTAAGCTGTCTCGTATATGTGTGGTTGTATGTATTCCATGTTTGCAAGTCTGTGTAAGTCTTCAATGCGTATATATCTGTTTCAGTTGGTAAGTAGTCTTAGTAATTTTTTTTGTGTTGTCTGTAGTCGTTTGTACTGCGTATCTGAAATATTACTCCACGCAGCATAGGCGTATGTCAGCATTGGTCTTAGTATCGTTTTGTATAATAAAAGTTTGTTGTCCGTCAGTATGCTCCGTCTGTTAATTAAGAGGTATAGTCTGTTTAAAGTGTCGTAAGTCTTGATTATCGTATTGGTTATATGTTACTTAAATCTGAGTCGTTTGTCCAGTGTAAGTCCCAGGTATTTAACTGTATCTTTCTCTGTTATTGTCGTATTATTAATTTTGAGTTAATTGATAGTCCTAATGTTTGTAAGTTTTCTGGTTAAAATTACTGTCTTGGTTTTGTCCTCGTTAAGTTTTATTTTCTATGTCTTATAGTAGTCTGTAAGTTTGTTCGTATGATATCGTACTTTTCGTGTGGCTGTCTCTGCATAAAATGACTGTACGTAAATTGTAGTGTCGTCTGCGTATAGTATTGTTTTTGTGTTTGGATAGGTGGGGATGTCGGAGAGGTACATACATGTTGAAAAGGATGGGGGATAGGACGGTACCTTAGGGTACTCCTGCTTTTATAAGTTTAAGCGAATGCAGTGCATCATTTACCCTTACTTTGTATTGTCTGTTACTTACATAATTTTTGATTAACCTGATGAGGTGGATCGGCAGCTCAATTATTTCTTTTAACTTGTAGAGGAGCCTGAATCCCAAATGGTATCAAAGGCTTCTTCTATGTCCAACAGAAGCATACATGTTAATTGTTTTTTGTTAAATCCGTCCGTGACGTCCTGCATGACTCTGCACAGTGCGTGAGCCGTGCTCTGTCCACTTCTAAAACCGAATTGGTATCATATGTTTTTTGTCGATAATTTTATTTAGCCTTCAAAGTATAATTTTTTCGGCGATTTTACTCATTGAGTTAAGCAGGGAAATGGAAAATTGTTGACATTTTGTGCGTTTTTATTCGGTTTTAGAAATGGAACCATCACGGCAATCTTCCACTGTGGCGGAAAATACTGCAATTTGATTATGTTGTTTACTATAAGGGTGAAGCAACAAGGGCTCTTTTAGGGAGATGTTTAAGGATAATGTTCGGTATGTCGTCCGGTCCTGGTGCTTTGTTATTTGGTAATCGTGGTATTATGTCTTTTAGTTCTTGTGGCGAGGTTATAAGTTTTGTCAGTTTTCTAGTAGGCATCTCTAGAAGTTTTGTAAATTATTTATGCCATTGTTTATTTATGTGTGACTTTCGGTAGTGTCAGATTGGGTATTATGCACTTGTTGTAAGCGCTCGGCCATAATTTCCGTCTTTTTGGAGTCATGTAGAAACGATTGCTCGTTTTTGACCAAGGTCGGTATTGCAATATACTGTTTTCTTAGCAGTCTAGTCATGCGCCATAGGTAATTGTTTCGTCCTTGTATTTTGTTAATCCATGACGTATTTTTGTGTTCTGTCAGTCTGTTATTTATGGTCCTTTGTACGTAATCAAGTCGACGTTTGTCCAATGTTCTTCGATTTCTTTGCCACTTTTTGCGAAGTTTGTTCTTGCATTTAATCAGGCTAAGTAGTTCGTCAGGTAAGAGCTCTTCCTGTGGCTTTAGCATTATTTTTTTAGTGGTTTTATCCCGAGCTTTTTTGGAGAACATTGGTCAGTTTCGTAATTTCGTCGTCGAGGTCTTGTCTGGTTAATATGTTGTTGTTAATCGTCAGTCTTGAGTCAACGTGGAATTTAAATGTCTTCCAGTTTATTGTCTTGTACTTATATATTGTTTGTTTTGTGTGTTAATGTTCGTGTCGCGTATAGTGAATGATATGGGATTATGATCGGTGGATAGGAGAGACATAATAGGATAAGGATAGTTTTTGTTTAAAATTAAGTCTATATACGTGGGAGTTATGTTATTAGCGGGATAATGGGTAGGGTTGCCTGGGGATAAAATTGCAATATTTCTTTTACACCCCTTATATTAAAGCGAGAATGATGATTGTTGTTTTTGTTGGCACGTCACCGAGGCGGAGTTTAGGTTACATGCTGGGATACTTCAGAGCCCCACTTAATTTTGTTACCGATTCGTTCTAGCAGTGCGTTGCAGGATATATTGTAAGATCAGACGAATAGTGGATTGACGAAATTAATATCTACAACAAATAAAAGAACTCAAAGGGAAAATAGACCAATTTATTGTCTAGATGAAACTTAGTATGGTACTCATGACACCGTAAAAAAAGGATGGACTGATGGATCTAGGAACTGTCAACCAATCTCATTGCCCCTAATAAAGGAACTAGGTAGATTATATTACACTGTGGATCAGTTGATGGATGGGTTGATAATGAATTGAAACTATGTGGAAAAAACATGGAAGACTGTAACGTGTGTTACCACAAGAACATAAAGGGAGAAATATTTGAGGAATGGTTTGAAAATACCCTAATTCCAAAATTAAAACCGAATAGCATTATTGTTCTTGACAATGCGAAGTACCATTCGAGACAACTGTATAAAATTCCTAACAAGAGTTCTACTAAGCTAGAGTTAAAAATTTTTTTCAATGGAACATAATCTCTATTATAAGGAAAATTATAATAAAGCACAACTCTTGGAAGTCCTGCAAACGAAAAATTATAAGAAGAAGTATGTTATAGCACTGTAGCGGATATTGCCACAAAATGTTGAGATTACCGCCATATTTCTGAATTTTCAATCGGTTTGAATTAATTTGGTGTAAATTGAAGAACAATGTCAGAAAAGGAAATGTTTTTCCGAAATTCGATAAGAAAGTCGTAGGGTTAATTCAAAATGAAGTGTCGAAAATTAACAAGGACGATTGGGAAAAAAAATTAGGAAAGTAGTTACAATTGAGGATGATTATTTAAAAATTACCAAATTTCATATAAATAGTGGAAATAAATTTATTATAAATTTTAACGAGAATAATAGTTAATTTGAAAATGATGATATTTTGAGAGTATGTTTTTTGTTTTTATTCTGTTTTTAAAGGTTTCTTGTTACTTTTACTTCCTCGCCCCTCAAAGTGAGGAAGTTATGTATTCGTGAAAAAATTTTTGAAAATTTTTATTGCATTTCTGGACGAATCTTGAAGAATTATGATGATACACAAAATTTCAGGCAGAAGAAATTTTCTGTCTGTGTGTCGATCTGTCTGTCTGTCTGTGTGTGGTTCGCGATAGCAGCTACAGTTTTTGAGATAAAGCTTTCAAATTTGGTACACACATTTTAGAGGTCAAGGAAGAGATTGAGGTAGTTGATGAGCAAGACGTTAAATTCAATACTTTTATTTCAAGTTAATATTTTTTGTACAATTATTAAATTGTTGCTAAGCACAAAAACCTACATTGAGAAAGTAAACGAGCGACCAATACAGTTAAATCCAACTCTGCGTTCCGTAGCTTCTTACCCCTGACGTCCCGTAACAATATCTGTTTCGCAAACTACACTAAATTTTTTCTCTCCAAAACAACGTTCCTCGGTCACATATCGAGTATCTATATATTTATTTGCATTTTTTGCAATGCATGTTGTATACATATAGCGTATACTATGTTGTAAATATTGTGTATTATCAACACAAGTTACATGTTATATGGCATTAATTTGTAATTTAAAATAAATTTACAATGTAATTGGTATTACTATTATGTAAATAAATATACATTATTATTATTATTATTATTATTATTATTATTATTTACAGAACAGATTTATATTTTTTAAATAGAAATTAAACTATTATTTATAAATTCCTATTTTTATGACATAAATAACAATGTTTGCTTGTTTTTTTAAATTATGTAAATGTTTATGAAACATAAACAATATGAATAATAAAACATACCAAATATTTCTAAAGTAATTAAAAAATAGTAAACTGTTTAGTCATGTATGAACATAAACTGCATATTATGCATATAAGTATGACATTCCACTTATAATAATAATAATAATTATTATTATTATTAAAATAAATTGTCTCATTTAACAGGCGTATTGGAAAATGGGCAGAGGTAAATAAAACATGATGATTTAGTTTTTTAGTTTAATCACGAACTGTCCTTTAAGCGAGTTTAAGATATTAGAAAACATAAATATTTAAATACAACGTTTTGTATTTTGTTGATATTTCCAACAAGGTGAAGTCTAACCTAAACTACTCATCGAATTAGAAACATAATTAATTACACAAAGACAGTAATTCAAAAAAAAAAAAAGAATAACTTCTTTATTATTCTTACAATTTACATAATATAAACTAACACATAAGAAAATATGTATAGAATCGGCAAACATTATATTAGAGGTATGGAGTGTAGAGAAGGAGGAACGTCTCTTATGGACGGTACGTTCAAAATGTGGTCTGAATTCTGTAAGGTATGAGATGTGGCGCTGATCGTATTATGGGATTGAGTCTGAAGTTAAACACTTACTATATCTCTGAAACTAGCTTCAGATTCTATAAACTAACGAAAACATAATATTATGTAGGTGTTGAAAAGAATTATACAGCGTAAAAAAATAATAAAAATAGTAAAAACAAAATCACGTAGAATACCTCCTGTAAATCAGCGCCACCTATTCTTCCATCGAAAATCCGATCACATTTTTTTAACACGGAGACGTTTCTCCTTCTCTACACTCCATAAGTAGAGGGATGAAGCGAGGCGCGCCGTGCGGTCATTCAGGATCCCGTCGCGCATCGCCTCGGTCTAAGCAAAAGAGATGATGTGGTAGCTTGCTCACGACCACATGTTTATGAACTATATCGTTTGCCTATACAATACAGATAAGAGTCATTCCATATAAAATCGTCTAATCGGTAAATCCAGCTTATTTTAGATTTTTCTCAAACTTTTCATATTTGTATCTCATAGTCAACACATTAATATTATAGCCTAAATAATGCGATATTTCAAAATTTCAAAATTTCAAGCAGAGATTTTTTTATAAAGAGAAGGCCGAACGAGTCAATTGTAGGTTTTATTTCTTCCACGATATGTGCACTTGATCTTTGAGAAATATTAGCTGTTTGCATGCAACAATCGAGACACTGGAGTCAGTTAAAAATCACGAAAAATCAGTAAAATACACGTATTTTCAACACCGTGTTGTTTTTCGGAGGTACTGATTGTGTAAATTTATATTCTTTGCACAAAAACTATTATCTTTCAGCTTTGAAATGCCATCTTGAACGTGTAGATATCTTTAACAGAAAAATTTTTACAGCTAAAAATATTAAAGCATAAAAATGACTTTTTTAAATGCTTTAATTCGGTCAGGCGGGAACTGATGCATGCGAAAATTAAATGACGGTGGATTTCTCTCTTTTGGAACACTGAAGAAGATTCTCACAAAGTTTAAGCAAAATCTAAAATAGTGGAGCAATAAAATTTTTTTCTTTTAAACGATTTCATATGGAATGATTCATAAGTTAATAATTACATTCTATAATGGTATACTAAGCAGTTCAAATAATCACAATTATTAACAAAGCATTGCCACGTATTTTTTTTATAATTATTGTAATTACGAAGTGCCCCTCATCAGCGTAGCGTAGCTAAAGAATTGGATCTAGGATGGGATAGATCAGGAACAAAAACTAAAATAAAGCTGGAAAGTACAGTGCACGGTACTCAATTAGTGCCTTCATGTTCCCATGTGCCACAATTGGGGCCTCGATGAGCACTATCAACACACAGAGCTCTATGTGTACTGCCCGTTTCCACCTGGCAAATACAAACAAAATAATATAGATTTATTGGGGTCAAAATAAAGTAAAAGAAGGTTTAGTGCCATATCCCCAAAAAAACAACTATGCAGCTACGGACACGTGGTTCTGAGTTATTGCCCCTCATCAGCGTAGCGTAGCTAAGGAAATGGATCTACTGGAGTACTGTGTACTGTACTTTCCAGCTTTATTTTAGTTCTTGTTCCTGATCTATCCCATCCTAGATCCAATTCTTTAGCTACGCCGATGAGGGGAAATAACTCCGAAACACGTGTCCGTAGCTGCATAGTTGTTTTTTTTTGGGGATATGGCACTAAACCTTCTTTATTTTATTTTGACCCCAATAAATCTATATTATTGAGCTTTTTTACGTACAAAAGGCTGTGGGTGTACACTGTACAGCTATTTCATCTAGAATATTTATTTACTTACGTTTTCCTAAAAAAACACGAACAACGGTAGCGAATTTGGATCCCCTTTCGCTACCAATAGTCAAACGTAAATTGCGCATACTAATGGCCGTGTTTGCCTCTTCGTTTTATCTGTTAAAGTTGCTACTTTTAACCCATCCAAGCTCATTAATTTTTGCTGACACTCGGTTGTATTTTCTTAGTTCAGATACAAATCTACAAGTGTTTTGAATTCTTTGAGGTCTATGCTGAGTTAGACTTAGAATATTTCGTTAATCTGTCCAACTTCTTTGCAGCACTTTTTTTTATTTCCATCTTTAAAGAACTGGAATCATTTGAGATGCTTTTTTGGACTAAGTTCAATTAACCTAAATCACCTAAATTTGTAATATGTGATTTAAGAAACACCCTTTATATTTTATGTATGGAATTAACTTTCCTATTTATATTATTTTTGTTTAGAGACATGAGGTCACTAATTAATTATGCAACAACATTTCTAAGACATTTTACATAACTAGAAAAAATGCGTGAAAGTAGTACCAAAGATTTAAATATAGATTATTATTATTATATTTAAAAGTTAAACATCTGCCATTTTTTATTCTCAAATAAATATTGTTTCTTTTTCTTATTTGGGGCATAGTTTCTTTTTCTTATTTGGGGCAAATAAAAGTTAGTATTGTTGGGCCTAATTTTACCAAATAATGTTAATATAACCCATTTTATTTACGACAACAAAGCAGGAGTGGTACGTTAGAGGGCTAGAAGGGGCCCGTAGCCCACGAATCTGTATTATAAAATATACAATTTCAATTTTGCTAATGAAATTTCAGGAAAAGTAGATAAGTCAATCGTCGAGTCGCCAGACAACTCTTACGTATACACCAGTTATATATGATAAAATGAAGAATTTGTGTTTTTAATTTTCTAAAACCAGGTATGGTCACTGGTATGGTATTATTAAAAAAATAACGTTATTTCGCCTGGATTATTATTTATCCGTTACTGGTTTCAGAATTCTGCAAATAAAACCACAGACCATACGTTTTTTTTTGTATGTGAATACATTAGGATCACGATGTTACTCATAATCCTACATCAAGAGCGAGTTATGGTAAAAATCTTAAATATCGTTAAATGCATAAGAGAATATTAATCTGAAAGTTTTTTTAATCATTTATTTAACGTCGACCTATTTCCGCTACCAGAGTCAATCACAGACGCCAGGAGACAATCTACCTCCAACCTGAAAATTTTGCCAAACCTTTTCTCTGTCGAAGAGTAGGAATTTTTTACTTCCCTAACATTTAATAGACAAGGGACCAAATACTTTACATCCCATCAGTAGGATGGTATATTACCTGCACAATCCTCGTCTAAAATTGCATAGCATCTGGATGTGTATCCAGATGCTATGCTATGCTGAAATACAAACAGCTAGAAGACGGAACAAGGTCGCCGAGTTTCTCTTGAGTTACCAAATCTGATGGTTAATTTGTATAAAATCTGTTTAAAATAACGAGTACAAGCATTAAAATGGTGCAAACCAACAAATCCGCTATTATACAAGGTGAGGCACAAATAACTATCAAAATTTGTGTGTGGCGCAGGGTGGTGTTCTTGAGTGACACGTACCTTACCATTTTAGTCGCCGTTATGGCATCAGCATCGTGCGGTCGTGATTGAAATGTATTGTAAAAATGCCGATTCTGTCATCGTAACTCAGTGATTATTTCATACGCACTTCAAAATAGATCGAGACGGTACAGTTTTGACAGGAAGACTACATGGTTGTAGGTTGCAAATTTCAAAGTCACGGGTTCGGTTTTAAATATAAACCGCCTGATAGACCTCGCAACGTCCAAGAAGTGAAAAAGACCGTTATCCAATCTCCACGATGCGATGTTCACTCGTAGGCATGCTGCTGCTGCGGGAGTGTCTGATTGGAGTGTGAAGAGAATTTTACATGCAGACCTTCAGTTCCATCCGTACAAGATAATGGTTGTACAGGAACTTAAGGAACGCGACTGGGTCAACCAAAGAGCATCTTGTCAACGCTCCAGCGAACGCTGTTGTGCTCTCAAGTGACGAGGCTCACTTTGACTTATCAGGCTTAGTTAACAAGCAGAAATTTCGGTACTAGGCAAAAAATAAGGCTCGACATCTCGATGATTAACCTCTCCACATCCAACGTTTGTTGCAATGTTTCGGATTTTGAAGTAGTAGGCCTGTACTTTTTCGAGGAGGATAGTCAAACAGTTACAGTAACTTCCGATCGTTATGTAGAGATGTTACGCAATTTACTGAAACCCAAATTCAATGAGCTTGGAAATCTGGCTCTATGGTTCCAGCAGGATGTCACAACCGATCACACGGTGAGAGGATCCTAAGAGAAATATTTTCAAAGCGCCCAATCTTACAGCCAGGTGAGATCCCGTGACCAGCACGTTCACCCGATTTCTGTGCCAACTTGAAGACTGAAGTCTATAAACAAGCAGAGGACAACTGATGAACTAAAAGCTGCTATCCTGCACGCGTAAATACTACCGGAAATTACAAATATTAAAGGGATGTACCCTTAGGTGCCAATACCGCCCAATAAGAAAGGATTTTTCCTTTATTGGGGTTATTTTTTTCCCAAACCCTTCCAGCGACAACGTAGAAATTTAGTAAGACTGCAACTGTAAGGTGGTTAAAATTTAAAAATGAATCTCCTAAACCTTTAAACCTGAGCAATTTGGTGAAAATGGCTTCAAATTTGACTCTAACACTGACTACTAACTGATATTTGGTAAAAATATTGAACACAGTTTTCTATTATAGAATTTTTCTTCCAAAATTACAATGGGATATTTACCATTATTAGAAAGAGACCGTTATAAATCGAAATACTTGCCAAAGGTCGGTCATGTAGGAATATCGTTTTTTATATACGAGTATGCACAAATTTGTCAAAAAAAATATCCGTCTTTTCTGTCGGAGTGAGTTCAACTTATTTAATTTAAAAGTCATGTGTACTATTACGATAGCTTTTTGCATTTAATATATTGTAGTTGTGAAGTATGTCAATATATTTAAATGTAGTAAAAAAAAAGTTCACCATGGTTGTTTAATGATTGCAATTTTCTCACTATAAGCCTAGGTAATAACTGCTATTTTGTAACAGATTCATGATTAATAAACGTCTATTACAACTAACATTAGGACACTGGATATGTTGGTTAATCAACCGTTAATTGCTGACAATAGTAACAGAACCGTCTTTATAATCATAAGCCAAAATAAATTGGAGAAACTGTGGAGCATGTTACAGGTAAGGTGGTTTCTCAAATTAGTTTCGGCACATACGAATTAACAAATTTGATAACAAATGAGTGTGATACATTTCTAATAAGTTTTATTTTCATTAACAACAATTTAAATGCTTTAAATATGTCGCATTCATCTGAGTGGATGTCTGATCTTTATTAGTGTATAGATGCTTATTGGCATCGCGACATCATTAAATATTTTTTGACAGCACTTTTGGAAGTTACTTCCTATACTATTCTTCAGATCTTATGGCAACAACATGGGGCTCCAGCTTACAATAGTTGCGTGGTATAAGAACATTTTAAATTGAACCACTAAGGTGGTCTCCTCGTTCGCCTAGTTTAATCCCACTTGATTTGGATGAAATAATTATTTACTTTTTTTTTTCATTCTAAAATTCACTATGTATCGTTCAACTGATATCAAAAAAGATTTGTAAAGGCTAGCATCATTCAAAATTTGGTTAAGGTATTTTAAGATGGTTCGGACAACTTCACACTTATAGGTCACGCATCGTAAAGTGGCTCCCGAATTGCGCACAAGTTAGAAAGAAGTGGCCAGTATGCGGTAGAAACAGTAGATGCAAAATCCACTGCGTATTTAAATCTAACGGGCCATGCTACGATTCGTAAGTTCTACGATGTACTAATTTGCAGAAATTATCATTTTCCCAAAAAAGAAAGATCTGAAATAAAAAGATATAAGAAAAATTTCAAATAAGCTTTGACAATTAAACCGATGGACGTAGAATGCACTGATTTTTCAAAGTCTTTCGGCAGACTTGACAATGCGGTGTTCTACTTTCAAAGCTTGCCATTTGGATTGTCGATGAATTTACTAATCTAATTAAAACATATCTACAGAATAGATACTAATATGTATAACATCGTGGTTTAGAGTCCGTTGAATTCATGCAGGAATTATGAGTGCCACAGGGTTTGGTATTGGGACCGATTCTCTTTAACTTATTTGTAAACGATATTATAATCGATCTTGATGCCGAAACGTTATTGTATCCTGAGAATCTTACAATATTCCTAGAACATATCTAGACATATGTGAGGGATAAAATAATATATACAATTTAAATGCTTGATGTATTATTAATAAATTGCCACTTAATGCAAAAAATGTAATATTTTATCGTGTACAGAAGATATAGCATACTTGTTTAAGATTATTATTTACACAGGGTCATATTACAAAAACCAGATTGTACTAAAGATTTAAGATTCCACTTTGATCCTAAGCGTAATTTTATTAAACATATTGAGACTGTAACAGGTGGTGCCACTAAGAGCCTAGGATTTGTAATACGTAATTGCAAGAAATTTGTTAAAATTGACACTTTCGTTACATTATATGTCACATTCGTAAGATCCCGTCTTGCGAATGCGTCTGTTGCTTGGAGTCATATCCTTTAATTTGAGAAAATTCAACACAAATTTCTTATGATAAAGGAAACAGAAAAATTCTCATAAAATTCCTTTATTAATGTGACCGGTTTCGTGAACAAATTAATTACTTCACATCATCAGACACAGGACTACAATAGAAAATGTGTGGTGGTTACATACATACATAAATAAATGTTAATAAGTTAGTAAAACTTAAAAAACAGGAATACAGAAGACAATTATTTCAATATTTTTTAATTAGTAAAAACTTGTAAATAAAAAATGTTTGATAAAATTTGTACCAGAAAGATTGAAATTATTTAAATTAATCAGGATTACGTTAGTTTAAAAATTATAATATAGAAAATGTAAAATTTAAATAATTGAAATGTGTAAAAAAGGAAATTATTTTTATATAATACTTACATTTTTATAAATATAAAACCAGGGTAGTCAAATTAGAATTAAAATAGTTTTGCAACATGTCAAATTATAAGTAAATGTAAGATATAAATTTTGTTAGTATCTAATTAACCTTTTTAATAAAATTTCTAAAATTTAACGTGCTTCTTTTAAACACATACATATACTACAATAGTTAAAATCTAATAAGGGATAAATATTTTTTTTAAAAAGAAATAGATTAAAAATAGTGCCCTCTAACGGACTCTATAAGAACTAACGTACAATAAAATTAAAATTAAGTTAGAAAACTATGTGTGCACCAGGTTTCTTTTTTCACAATAGTGGAGTTAATTATATTTCGACTGCAGATGGTGATAGCGGTGAAATTATATTTGAACATGGTGGAAAAATTAACTTCTAAGAAATTGAGGTTATAATGTCGAGCACGTGGGACAGATTTCAGTAGAAAAATTACAATAATATAAATTAAATTAGATAACCACAGAGAAAGTCAATGAAGATTGAAATTGGATCTGTGAGTTCAGAGATAATGTGTTGGGATCTCTTGAATCTTTCAGGATTTCTAAACTTTCAAGGTTATTAATCAAATTTCCTCTTTTTCCTAAATGTAATAATACTCTTAAAATATTACTTTTAGGAAAAAGAGGAAATCCTGATTAATTTAAATAATTTCAATCTTTCTGGTACAAATTTTATCAAACATTCTTTATTTACAAGTTTTTACTAATTAAAAAATATTGAAATAATTGTCTTCTGTATTCCTGTTTTTTAAGTTTTACTAACTTATTAACATTTATTTATGTATGTATGTAACCACCACACATTTTCTATTGTAGTCCTGTGTCTGATGATGTGAAGTAATTAATTTGTTCACGAAACCGGTCACATTAATAAAGGAATTTTATGAGAATTTTTCTGTTTCCTTTATCATGAATAATTACTCATATGGGATCAACCTATCTACGTTACAAATTTCTTAAATCAGATGTTTATGCAATTGATGGACTGTATCTGCAAGTTATTAAATTTAATTAAATTAAACACCACAGGTAATACAACCCCCTGTATCCCTGAAGGTACTTCAAGGTACCATGTATGATAGAAGGCTACACATTTAGAAACAATGGACACACACCCAATGTCCGAGTATGCTGGGGCTAATTTTTGGTTTAGAACAAATTTGAGATCCTCGACCGGGGATCGAACCCGGGAGTCCAGGATGAAAGGTACGTGTTCTTACCATTCGATCACAAAGCCACAAGTTGTATCCACTCACGAAGTATTGCCTCATCGATTAAAGTTATATGAACTTGATAAAAGGAGAGCAGTTGTCTGTGATATTCTTGTATAAAGTAGTAAATTGTTAACTGGACTGTATTAAACTTTGCAATCATATAACTTATAGAGTACTCAGAATTTCTTTCAGGAATAATAATATTTTCTATCTTCCTGCTACCCGTACAAATATTTTTAAATCGTCTCCATTTTATAAAATGTACATCAACTACAGTCACCTGAAATGTAGACTTGAAATAAAGATACGGCATTTATTACTGACACATTTCAAAGTGCAATTGCACGCTTGTTAATTAAAATAAATGAACAAAGTATTACGTCAATTTACTGGAAAAATAATGCAGTTTTTACTTAAATAATTAATTTTTAAAAATTCCTTATTACTTCATTCAATAATTCTCAGTTTATCAGTCGAATTTCTTGCGCAATTGCGTCTTTTAGTTCTTGTACAATTTGGAGATGATTAATATACACTGTAAATTTCTAGTAGCCCATAGAAAAATCGAGACATGAAAGGTCAGATGACCTTGAGGGTAAGTTAATATTCCGCGTCGGGAAATTACGCTCCAAGAAAACATTTTTCTTAAGACATTTATTGCAGTAGAATACATATGGGGAGTTGCCCCATCCTGTTGAAACTATAGGTCTCGATGATTACCCATTCTTAGTCTTTGGAATTCAGGTAAAAAGTTTTGAAGTTTCTGAGTAAGGCGGTTTTGCAAACATTTATTGGGGTTGGTCGGAGGCCCAATATCTGCAGTTTGGCTTGTTAACGTTTCCTGATAAATAAAAATGTGCTTCATCAGACATAATGAAATTATTCAAGATATCAGCATTTTCATCAATCACGTTGCAAAATTGAGTATTAACTCTATATAATCTTGTTTGAAAATCTGCTGGCAAGTGCACAATTTGAATTTTGTAGGGATGCATTCTAAGATCTAAGACTACGATTGGATAACTGCATCGTACCAGTTCAAAATCATGTTGATGAAATGCTTTTACGCCTAGACACATTAAATTGCAAGCGAACTGAACTTCCATGATGATTCAGTTTTAATGTAAGCATTAACGAAAAACTTACGATATTGCGCAAGTCAGTGAAGCATTTTTAACTTTTTTCTTCGACTTTTATAAACAACTTGATGACAATAATGTTTTCGAACTGTCATAATATAACAAAAAACACAGTGAAGCCGCCCTAGTATTTTGACTGATCCTACTGAAATAAAAATGTCTTCTCCAATTCTTAAATACATATTTTATGTCTTGTAAATGTTATTACCAGTATGTTTGTTTTATAGATTATTTATAAAGTAGTTATTTTATATTTCTTTCTCTTATAATAATTTATTATCTACCTTCTTTATCCTGTAACTGTACCTTGTGCCTGTTGGATAAATGAATAATTAAATAATGAATGAATAATGGTCACAGTTAAAAGAAAACACCATTGTACTAAACCTAAAGAAATTCTGAAGGATTTTTGTGGTGCAAAATGTAAGAGGTTGGGAAATCACTATGCAGAATTTGTTGTAGAAATAATTTAAGTACATATTAATGATTGTCCAATTAGAGAAGAAATTTTCCTTAAAACGCAAACAAACACTTTCAAATTGAACAAATCTTCACCGAATACTAAAGTTGAATAATTTTTTTCTGGTGGGTCGGATCAGTGGAACAGCAGTTCACATTATAAAAAGTATAATTTGCCGCCATACAATCGATCGTAAAAACTATTAGATTTAAAACGTACACCAAAGTACCTAAGTAATAATTATCTTTTGTTCGACACTCAATAATAAAATAAATGACCTTTAAAACTATAAAACAGATTAATATTGTTTTGTTGAGGCGTTTAATAGGTTACTTAAGCCGGATCTGAATATTGTATTAATAAATCAACATGAAGCCGGATAGTTTAAAAGTAAAATATCACATAACGTTGTTTTAGAGAAGTAGGTAACATTGTTCGTTGACATTTTGTTTAATCAATCACACTTCATTCATAACATTAATTTAGTGTCAATAATGCTATTACAAATCATTGAATTGTTTCCGTGCTTTATACTATTCTATTAAGTGATTATTTATACATTCAAACAATTATCGAATAATACACTAAGTTCAAGTAATGTATTGTTTGAATATATCTTGTATATTAAAAAAAGTCGATTGAAGATGAACTTTGTGAAAATCCATTTTGATTTAAAAAATTATAAACACTTTTTATTACTTGTCTAATTTTCATTTTATTTGTTATTTTATAACTAGTTTCATCCTATTCGGACATTTTCAAGTAAACTTAATTATACACAGATTTTACTTTCATTTAAATATAAACTGAACTGAATTGAAGGATGGGTCACTTT
Source organism: Rhamnusium bicolor (assembly GCA_029963845.1). NCBI lineage: Eukaryota > Metazoa > Arthropoda > Insecta > Coleoptera > Cerambycidae > Rhamnusium > Rhamnusium bicolor. The sequence goes on from JANEYF010001102.1 coordinate 55,267, forward strand.
ATGGTTGATAATATAAGTCAAATTTGTACAGATGTTATGTCTTTAAATGTAGGGTTTTTTTCAATATAGTAAATTATATTATGGTGTGATTTTTATTAATATAATAATAAGTTTAATAACGGAGAATTATTTAAATCTATTTGGTCGTTTAATATTTTGTCATTTTTATTCCTATTTAATTTATTAATTTCTAGCACTTCTAATAAATTAAGTTTTTTACTTTTCCCACAAATATGTAATATTTTAGGTTGATGGTCATTAGTTACTGTATGACCAGAATCTGTTAGGTGTTTATAAAAGTTGGAATGTTGTTTTTGTGTGTGAATATGTTCTCTATATCTTACTCCGAACGATCTACCTGTTTGACCTACATATGAGGCGTTACATTCTAGGCAATCTAACCGATATACACCACATTTTTTAGAGATATCAGTTTTTTGTTTTGCATTGAAAAGATATCTGCCTATATTTTTGTTAGAACTAAAAAATGTTTTAATATTAAATTTGGAAAAAGTATTGCTAATTGAATAAGAGAGTTGACCGGAATACGGTAATGAAATGTATGTTTGAACTTTTTTCTTGTTAATAGTGGGATAAAGTTCTTTTAAGAGGGACTTATTTTGTTTTTTGTAGATTAGACTGTTGATTATATTTTGAGGGTACCCGTTATTATGTGCTATAAGTCTTATTATGTCTAATTTTTCTTTTAAATCTGTCTCAGATAGAGGTAAGCTAAAGGCACGGTGTGTCATAGATTGATATGCGGCTAATTTGTGCGAGAGAGGGTTATAGGAATTAAAGGGGATAGCGGCGTCTGTAAATATTATAGGAAAATGATGTTTTATGTCTTTTTATAGTTAAGTCGAGAAAGTTTATTGATTTATTATCGTTCTCTGCTTCTAAGGTAAAAGATATATTATTATGTGTGTTATTGATAAAATCGAGGAGTATTTTTAATTGTCTGTCTGTCCCTTTAAAACCTATTAGGATGTCATCAACGTACCTGTACTTGTACAAATTTCACTAGTATTGAAGAGAATCTCTTACATTTAGGCCCAAAGTTCACACCGTAACTACAAAACATACACAAACAAAAAGAAATACTAGGTTTACATGCAGAACTAGCTATAACAAACAACAATAAAACCATTATGAAATCCCAAAGTGTAAAACATCAAATGGCAGAGAAAATAAACAAGTCCACAGAAACGACTAGCCCCTCACATACAGCCAAAATAAAAGTTATCCAAGAAAAAATACATCATAATAAACTCATTTTAACAAAAGCAGATGAAGACAATACTACAGTTATTCTCCAAGAAACAGAATATATCAATAAAATTGGGAAATTCCTAGATGAACAAAATTTACAAAAATCAACCTAAGATCCTACGAACAAATTTGCAAAAGAAACGAAGTCCTTAATACAAAGTGTTGAATATTTGTACCCCTCCGAATTTGAAAAAAGAAGACTTACACATATGAACTGTGAAGCCCCAAAGTTGTATGTATGTATATTAGTTAAATTACACAAAGAAAATAATCCCATTAGATCAGTGGTTTCCTACACAAATGCACTGACACGTAAGTTATATGAATTACTTAATAACGAGTTTAAATCTATTACAAAATTTAAGCCCAAAAATACAATTAATAACTCCTTAGATTTAACAGTAAAATTAAACAGCCTAAATATTTACCCCAACTCTATAAAGTTATTATCGTTTGATGTGTCAAACATGTTTCCTAATATCCCCCCTTTCGAATGCCTTCCTTTAATTTCAAATATACTAGAAAAATGCAAAATTATTCTAAAATTAAAAAATGAAATACTGCAAACATTCAAGTTGTGTTTAAATCAAAATCATTTCCAATTTAATGAGGACATCTTTATACAAAAAACAGGGCTCCCTATGGGTTCGCCACTTAGCCCCCTTTTATCCTATATATTCATGGATAATCTTGAAGAAACTGTATTGGATTCTCCAATATCAAAAAGACATATTATCTTTTGGTACAGGTACGTTGATGACATCCTAATAGATTTTAAAGGACAGACAATTAAAAATACTCCTCAATTTTATCAATAACACACATAATAATATATCTTTTACCTTAGAAACAGAGAACGATAATAAATCAATAAACTTTCTCGATTTAACTATAAAAAGACATAAAACATCATTTTCCTATAATATTTACCGCAAACCAACTTTTACAGATGCCACTATCCCCTTTAATTCCTATAACCCTCTCTCCCACAAATTAGTCGCATATCAATCTATGACACACCGAGTCTTCAGCTTACCTCTATCTGAGACAGATTTAAAAGAAGAATTAGACACAATAAGACTTATTGCACATAATAACGGGTACCCTCAAAATATAATCAACAATTTAATCTATAAAAAACAAAATAAGTCCCTCTTGAAAGAACTTTATCCCACTATTAACGAGAAAAAAGTTCAAACATATATTTCATTACCATATTCAGGTCAACTCTGTTATTCAATTAGCAATACTTTTTCCAAATTTAATATTAAAACATCTTTTAGTTCTAACAAAAATATAGGCAGATATCTTTTCAATGCAAAACAAAAAACTAATATCTCTAAAAAATGTAGGGTATATCGGTTAGATTGCCTAGAATATAACGGCTCAAATGTAGGTCAAACAAGTAGATCGTTTGGAGTAAGATATAGAGAACATATTCACACACAAAAACAACATTCCAACTTTTATAAACACCTAACAGATTCTGGACATACAATAACTAATGACCACCAACCTAAAATATTACATATTTGTGGGAAAAGTAAAAAAACTTTATTTATTAGAAGTGCTAGAAATTAATAAATTAAATAGGAATAAAAATTACAACATATTAAACGTCCAAATAGATTTAAATAATTCTCCGTTATTAAACTTATTCAGATAACCTGCTGTTAATAAAAATTACACCATAATATAATTTACTATCTTGAAAAAACCCCTACATTTAAAGATATAACATCTGTACAAATTTGAATTATATTATCAACCATAAAGTGACCCATCCTTCTATTCAGTTCAGTTTATATTTAAATGAAAGTAAAATCTGTGTATAATTTAGTTTAATTGAAAATGTCCGAATAGGATGAAACTAGTTGTAATATAACACATAATGTGAAAATTAGATAAGTAATAAAAAGTGTTTATAATTTTTTAAATCTTGTATATTGTTATATATAGTATATTATTAAATATAGTCGGGTAATTATTAAGTCAAGAGTGATTTAGCATATCGAGAAAAACATAATAGCCATATTGTGCTCATGATTTAGAACATTCGTGTATTCACGAGTTGTACATATTACCCGCGGTGTCTCGGGCAAATTTGGTGTACCAGATTTCACTATTGCATGTTGTAGTGAAAAGTTGACCTAGATTTTTAACAATCAACCTATTGAGTACCTGATAAAGATTTTTGCTCATACGTATATGTGTAAGGAATCCTTTTGAACCATCTTTTGCTGACGGTACGACTCAACGAGGCTGTTAAAGGAAACTAATTGGTCACTTGGTAATCGATCATTTATGAAGACCAGTTACTTTTTTGTTCTTCGGTCATCACTCAAGAAGGAATAAGGAAAATTGAGAGAATTGAGCTGAAATAAAACGAACTTCTCAGTAACTACTGTTACTCTACTCCGTAAGAAGCATTGCGACTACGATAAATACAATACCTTCATCGTATCTTTTTCTTTTTTTTATTGTATTACGTATATTTTTAACACATTCCTTTTTTTACTGCACTACTTGAATATTTTCCTAGGAAAATAATTTTAAAGTCCAGTAATATTTTTTGTTACACCAATTTTCAGACGATGATTTATTAATAGCAGATTACCTTGAATTTGACCATATTCAATAAAGGTTAATGATATATATTTTCCTATTAGACAAATAATCCTAAAAGTCCTAACAATTCTTTTTTATTTTTATATGTTCTACTGATTAAATTAACTGAATGAGTTATCGGGATTTCCATATCTGGTTATTTTCTGACCTTTCAATTTCAAATCTGGATTTAGAATTTTTTTATTTTGTATTTATTAATTATAGCTATTTGAAAATATTCACATATTTAAATAAAGGTGTCATTATATAATTGATTATAGAATATAGAAAATATCCGGCGAAAGAACTTAATAAAACCAATTACCTATACAATAATTGCATATTATATATAACTGATCAAATGTTAACCACAAACTATTTATATGCTCAAAGATTATAGTGTATATAATCTTTGATATACTTAAAACCAGCTTACAAAAAGTGAATGTACCAAGTGAAAAATCAAGGTGATAAAGAAAATAAATGAAATAACAAAGAAAAAGAAAGTAGCAAAGATAAATGCAATAATAAAATAATAAAAAAATGCTACAATGTTAAGCATTTAAAAAGCAAGGTACTAATATGTTTTTCTTAAAGTTGTCTAATTTCTTTCAACAGATATTCATTATCATATTTATTATATGTATGTAAAGTTTCTTTTTAATACTAAGTACAAATTTTTTGGGTTATTAGGTCCAATGTAATTAAAACACTATTGTATTAACTTGCCGACGTTTCGGTATAATTTATTATCATCCTCAGGGCACTGTAAGATATAAATAAATTGATTGTAAGTTATTCTATAACTATATGGGTGATAACTTCTAATCCAAACTAATAGTGAAGAAATAATATTGAACAGTTAATTAATTATTCTATAACAGATTATAGGAAACATGTACTTATTTTAGGTACTTCAATTAATATTTAGAATTAGTTATAGGTTAGTGATATATAAAAATTATAAACAAATACTTACATTAAAATTTAGTGTTTTTCGTGCATAAAAAACATAAGGGCAGGAACATATTTCGTAACTATAATATTGAGTTTATTGAAAAATACTCAGTATATCGGCGCATACAGAAATGAGGAATTTTTATATATTTCTTGAAATGTGTGTTATTCTCGTCGAGGCTGTGACACTAATGAGATTATTTTTTAGCACTGTTAAACTTACTGTAGATAAGGGATGAATAAGTGTTTGGGAACTAAAATGTTTGTTTACATAATAAGTAAACAAGCTTAAAGTAGAAAGGAACGAAAGATGTAAATAGGTTGATAATTTTAAAATATCTAATGTATCATAAAGTTTTCATTTTATTAATTAGATTGAAATAACAAGAGTTCAAATTTTCAGTGTCTTTTCTTGAATTTACTGATTCGAATTTTTTAATGTTTATCATTTCTTGAAATTTTCATTTTTCTAGATTAGATTGTTTACCTATTCATGATTTAAAAATTTACAATGTTCTACCAAAGATGTGATATTAAGCTTATTTTTGTTTTTGACATCTCTCATATGTTCTTTTTTCCTTGTTTTTAGATACCTACTTGTTTGACCTATATAACTTTTATTACAATTTTTACATGGTTTTTATATATTAAATTCGATTGTAAGTCTGTTGGTGTTTTAGTTTTTAATTTGGTAAAAAAGTTCTTTTTGATCGTATTTTCACTTTTAAAAGCTATATTTATTTTGTTTGACATGAGGACCTTTCTTAACTTTTCCGAAAGATTCTTTACATTTGGTAGTTTATAATAAAATGTTGGCTCTGTTAGTAAAGGTCTAATTGGTCGACTATTATTGTTATTCTGTAATATTCTATTGATTAATGATATCGGAAAATTATTTTTGATAAGATATATCTTAATTAGTTGTAAGTTTTTTTCATGAAATTGGGGACTGGATAAATTTATAGCTCTGTGTTTTAAATTCTCAATTATATTAAGTTTAGTTTTAATCGAATGTTGGGAATTGAAATATAAAAATCTTTCTGAAAAGGTTGGTTTATAGTACCAATCAATAAGTATTCTATTCTTAGGTGTTCTTATAATTTCTGTATCTAAAATTGAGAAGATTAACAAAACATCATTTGTTATTCTTCTCAATTTCAATTGTAAATCTTTTGTAAAACTTTTCATGAAAGCTGTTAAAGACGTACAAAAGTTCTTCGACTTTAAGTAGATTCTTGTTGTTAGTTTTGCTATTAGAAATATTGTTTTTATTGGTGAAATTTGTTACTATGTTAATAACCTTATTTCTCTTTTCATTTTGTTCCTCTTCTAATTCAAATTTATTAATAATGTATTCAGAATCAATTAAAATATTTTCTGAAGGAAAATTTTTATTTGTATAGGGTAGATTAAATTTATCTTCCAGACTTAGTAGGTACTGTGTGCTAGTCGGAATCTCAATATTGCTAAAATTAATAAACCAATTTCTATCTACGTTGTAGTTACCTTGCATATTTTTTTGATCTTTAATTAAATTATTTATTTTTCTTATTTGGTTTTTTTTTCATATTTAATATTTTTTTTGTAGTAATTATTTTGACTATCGGCAAATTTTTCAATTATATTTTGAGGTACTGTTTCTGATATTGATTGTTTAATACTGAGTAAAGAATTTTTAAAATATCCTACTTTCCATTATGAGAATTTAATTTCTATATTTAAAATATTTTTTTGTAATTTTGCTGTTGAGTGGTGAAAGATTTTAAACAGACTCGTATTTATTATGTTTCTACAAATAAACTTTTTGCAACTGGTTCTGCAAAAGATAAATTATATGTCAAAACCGAACATCAAAAATTCGCTACTTTATTTATCTCAACCAACAAAATTTTACAAAATCAGTTGGTATATAATAACACTTTCTTAAATTAATCATAATTCTAAAGCTGCAATGCAAAGGCCATACTACTACGATACGATAGTATTATCTTTGGGTAATGCAAAACAAACTTTCCATTAATTTTCATTAAAAATCACGTGCTAATAATTAATTGTTTAATAATTTGTTTTTTATTATTTTGTTGTGAGTTGACATTTAATTCGTTTATTATCAGCACAAAGTATAAAAGTTGTCTTAGATTTATTTAACTCGCCGAGAACGATTAAATAAGTAGAAGCAGAACATGCTATTTGAACACAAATACATAAATAAACAATATAGTTTACAAGTTTAGTTCAAGGTTTAATCAACTTCCAAGGATGTCAACTTGGTTGCCGAAACGCTCGTGTAGCGTATAGTTAAACCAGTTTACCTATTTTAGAATAATAGAAACGATTTTTCAACAAAGAAAATATAAAAAAAATAGATATTTCGGGCTTTTACTACTGTAAATCAATTTTGAGCATTTTTAGAAGAAAGACAATGATAATATTTTCTTTTTCAAATTATAAAAGAAACCATCCAATATCGCAACAATTTACAGAGAAAAATTTGTTTGACATTTTATCTCAAATGTAAAAATTTACACTGCAAATTGATCTTAAAAAAGTGACAGGAACAAGAAACAAGGAACAAGGAACAATTGGTGCCAAATAATATATTTTTGGAGTAATTGTCTTACGTGTTTTGCTTTTTACAATTAATTGTTCGAAAAAAATCCAGGCAAAAATGCAAAATTTGATTATGTATTTTTTTTGGGTAATTATGATGTGATAGAGTTTTCAAATAACCTGTCACATAACACATTTTTCAATATTTAAAAAAATATTTCCGGTGTTTTAAAGTCTCATCTCAGAAATTAACTATGGTGTCCTGATTTTTCAAATTATGAGACTGCTATATCTATTAAAACATTTTGGACAAAAATTATTAAAGATAGTGGTAGTAAATAATATAAATAAGCTTTATTTCACACCCGTTTAGACTCCTGTTTTAATAAGGATATAAAGATGTTGATAAAATTAATGAAAAAGTAGCGTTGTAGTGTTTCGTTTAGTGGACTCTAGGGGGACAAAACTTACTGTCGCATTTTTAGAAATGAGGGGTGTTAACAGGTATAGTCAGATATCCAGAAAACTCAGTGGTGCCCAACGTAAGTGCCCTTTGCCATTATAGTGGGAATAGTTCATTATTTTTAGAATCTTGATACGCTTCAACGCGATATTTGGCACCTTTATTCAAAATCGACATAAAGTGCAGATACAGTACAACTTCAATAATCCGGACACACGTTAAATCGGACACTTCAGCAATCCGATGCCTTCTACGTTTCGGACACTCTGCAATTTTTACCTCTCTAATCCGGACAAGTTGTTTCAAATTCTAATATGTAATAACAAGTTTATGGTCAACTGACCAATAAAAAAGCATACATAATAGGAGGTATGTAATCAAAACAATGACATCATGTAGGTCTACTGAAGCCGTTATTCTCGCCTGATGTTAAGTTTAGACAAAAAACTGAATAGTGACCTGCTTTAAATTTTATTGCAATAATTATGTCTCCAACACAGTGTCAGCATAAAAATGTTACCTTATATTTAAAGTGCAAAATATTAGAATCCATTGAAAAAAGACAGTGTCCGGCAAGTTGCAGTTGGGGTGCCATATTGTACGGTATACGATATAAAAAAGAAGGAAAAGATACAAAGTTGTGTATCGCGGACATTCCATGGAGTAGGTAAGAACTTTTTATTCAATAAAATTCTATTACCCTGATTGAGCTCAATTTTTTCTTAGGTAAGAGAAAGGTTATGCGTAAATCAGAACATCCAGAGATGGAGGATGCCTTATACACTTGTTTCCTGAAACAACGTGGAAATTATGTACCGATTTCCTCTGAAATTTTGCTTACAAAAGCCAAATTTTTCTATAACGAGATAACAGGAAAGGACGATTTCTCAGCAAGTTTTGGCTGGCTGGAATATGGGACTCGTCACTTGAAAGTTTGCGCAGAAAAAATTTACAATGATGTGGATGCCGTAAAGCCCTTTCAAGAAAAATTGTTAATTGTTGTACAAGAAATGCAACTAAGTCGTAAGCAGGTTTATAATGCCGATGAATCGGCGGCTTTCTGGAGAGTTTTACCTGGAACTACTTGGGTACGTCAGGAAGAGAAATCGACTCCAGGGAGAAAAGTTTCCAAAGACCGTTTGACATGCATGCTCTGTTGCAATGCGACTGGAACTCATAAACTACCGCTTCTAGTGCTGGGAAAAGCTCAAAACCCACGAGCCTTCAAAAATTCTCACTTGCCAGTCTTGTACAAGGCGACAACTAAACGCTGGATAACAAAGACTGTATTTTTTGACTGGTTTAAAACAAGTTTCATTCCGTACGTGAAAAAGTTTTTAAAAGAAGTTAATAGGCTACAGAAGGCACTCTTATTAGTGGATAATGCACCATCTCATCCTTTAGAAAATGAGATCAATTTTGATCCGAATTTCAGGGTCTTATTCTTGCCACCCAACTGCACGGCGTTAATACAGCCTATGAATCAAAACTGAATTCAAAACATTAAAGTTTCTTACCGAAAAGGTTTGCTAAACTATATAAAATCACATGATGATGGCAATATTGTGCAGCTTTTGAAAAATTTCAATATAAAGAATGCAGTTACTGATTTAGACCGAGCAAGCCTGGAAACCTATCATGGAAAAAAACAAATGCAAAAGTTGGTTCCACTTATGGCCATCAGTGCAGGAGGATGAAGATGTTGAAGAGTCTATTTCACTAGCTGAACTCAAAACAAAACTTCGATCTCATTTGGATGCAGACCTGAACAAAATTAAAGAATCTCTACTTATTATAGATCCAGCTAACAATTTAACATGTGATCAAATAAAAGAATGGGCGCTTGGTCAAAATGAAAATGTGGATCGTGACTTAACGGATGAGTAAATAGTTGAAGAAACTGTAAACAGAAATCATGAGGACGACGAAGACGAACCTGAATGTGTAGAAGTGGAAAATATTCCCAGAATTGAACATGCAGCAGCAATTAAAGCTTTTAAAATGTGCGAACAATGGGCGGAAGAAAATGATGTCGGCTTAAAAGAGATTCTGCTTTTAAGAAGACTTAAGGAAACAGCCGAAAATTTTCTAATCCGAAATAAAAAAGAATAAACAAAAATTTAAGCATATTTTAAAAAGGCATAAAATTAATTTATAAATATTTCTGAATAGACTCTCACATAATTAGGCATTATGTATTAGATGTATTACAGATAATATTATTGCCATATTTTGTTTATTTTGTTTTTTATTCGTTGTAAAGTTATTAGTATTAATATAAATAAAACCATTTTGTATATGTTTATTAGAAAAACATCAGAAGATCAAACAGAAGAAAAATATTTTAGTAATTATTGAAACAATGAATCGTCAATAGGTGTACTAATAATTATTGTTGAGATATTACGGTAATTATTATCGATATTTTATTAATAATTAATTTTTTGGCAATGCCTCTATTAACCAAATCCTACCATATATAGACATTCTCCCTATTACCTTATTAAAAAAAACCAGTAATACCACTTCTCTTGATGTTGAAGGATTTCATTGAGATGAAAAAATACTGCATTTAAATGGCCTATTAGATTTTACTGCATTTTCAAAATTCTACATAACTTGACATTATTTATTTAAATGGGATTTAATATAAAGTAACCAATATAATTCATATCTAGTTAAATATTTTTATTTATAATAAGCTCATCAACTTTTCCCTAACAAATATATTTTTCAGAGGTTTTGCATGAGCATAAACATGAAATAAAAACTTCTACACTAATTAATTAATTGTAGTTGTAATTATTATCTTATTTTTATAATATTATTTAAAATAAAATTATTGGTATATTCTGCAGTAACAAATTAATAATACCAGTTGATTGAAATTAACGATATACACTTAATGAGTTATATAAATAAATGAAAGTGGTTTACCAGGAAACAAAATGGAATAAAAACAAATAATGGTGGCAATGAAATGCAATAATTTATTTAAATAATTATGTATTCAGAGTTGATAAAATTGACAATTTAAAATGATTTACATATTAATTATAAAAAATAAAAATAAAATAAGAATAAAACGAGGAATTATAAGTATCCTCCGCATGTTTCTATTATTTATATTAATTTTATAAAAAAATGTTTTTAAAATTGGATATTCACGCAAAATATTTTCTTTACCTATATACTCGTAATCGCCGACAATGTTGGTGATCACTGACAAAATAGTACTTGACGATCTGATAATTATCCTTCGCGGTCATTGATGAAGATTGCAGGTCTATTCATATATTACCGTACTATGACTGTGTCGACTGTGAGTATGGAATGTCTACAATCTATCGGTAACCGATGTCGGTGTGAAATTCACAGTTGAAGGATGTACTAAAAATGGTTACTGTGAATCGGAAACACGTCACGGACACCGTGACCGACCATAATGCACTGACCGATTATCTGTGAACACTTGCATTAGAAATTGCCTCATGGTGTGGTGATGTCTGAATGAACCTTTATGCAGCCCAGCTATCAATTATGTCGGTCCCGTTCAAAGTTTAAGTTGATAACAATGGATACAAAGCTCTATCGGTAGGACTAAGTTTTGATGGGAGACTCATATGTACCTGTTTATTATTCTACAGAAACCTATGTTCATAGATCGCTGGGAGCGTACTGAGATCCGGAAGTATGGAATAATACACAGAAAGTATTTATACATAAGAAGAAGCAGTTTAATTCAGTCAATTTCAGTTCAATTGAAAGATACGTGGGGCGAGGGTAGATCTGCCTTAACATTACTCGTATTTCGATACGAAAAAGTAGGCAATGGTAGTCGCAGTCAGTAATTTCATCGTAACTTAAGTGAAACTTGGCAACCTCGTCCCGTCTTCTAACGGTTTGTATATCAGCGTATATCCAGAAGTAAGTTGGAACCTTTAATGTGAAGCTAACATTGACGTAATTCTCCACAAAACACCTCATACTGCGCATTTCGCCAACCAAGTTGATCGTGAGAGTATCCTTGGATGTCAAATTCAGAGTAGCCTAATTTATTGTGAAGTTAATCAATAATTACAGACCATAGCCTTGTGGGCATCCCTTAATGGCAGTTAAAAAGGGCTTATGGTACAGAAAAAACAATCACCTAGTACATCCAGCTCAATAATTTCATTCTGAAATATTGCTCTTGACACGCTTAATAATAAATTAAGTTGACGTTGTATTTTGTTCTGAAGTCAAGTTAGAAAAACCTGTGAAAAATTTAGTTTATCACCCTGTATCTATATTTTAGGGCATGTTTTTATATGAAACACTACTATCGATTTTCAAAATTATGCTGGTTGAAACAATACAATATTTTATTATTGGTGATTAAATAATATTCTTGCATAACTGTCCTCACGGTAGTTATTTTTCATTTTCAGATTCTTTATAGTTTTCGTGGCAGGATATAACTTTCTTCTGGACTTCCGTTCAACTTTCCGTAATTCATTCAATGAGAATTTTATGAAGTACTTATTTATATAAAAAATTTACCCATAATTATGAATAGTTTGAATGAACTTAACTCTCCTACATGTAGTGCTACTGTTAGTCTCGTCAACAATTAATTTTGATAAAATTAAGTACTTAAATTAGCAATACATATACTTTATTGTATTTAAGCAATATCTTACAACAAACGCCTTTTTAATTTCAATCTCATTCCTTAGCACTAAAAGAGGACGTTTGTGTCGTTAGTGAAACGTCATCAGTAACATTGATATTTGTTCTATAGCCTTATTTTTACTTTGTTCACCTGTAGATGCATCATAAATCTCTTAGCCCACACGAATTTCTGTTGCAATTTCCTTTGTGAGTTGTAAGTTTTGCACTGCATCAGCTTTCAGGAAAAAAGTGCAAGTTTTATAAAATCACCTTCTTTGAAGTGTTTGGAACAAACAAATTTATTCTCTGACCACTGCCACTGCTCGTCTTTCCCAAGAACTTCCAATCACTTTTCCAATATTTCTCCTTTAGTAAATCTAAAACACGTCATTTGTAGAATTAAAAAAAATAACAGATCAAAACTAACTTACCTATGAAAAGTGATTCCTTTAGGTTTAAAACGATTTACGTTAGAACATCGCTCCACCGCACAAGACATTGTTTGCAAATATGTTTTACGAAAGTACCAAATACAATTTTTACTTAATGAACAAATATATTATTTTCACTACACAAAGTGTTAAAATATTATATAGTAGTAATAGAAAGTAGCAAGAAATTCATATAATGAAAGAAATCGCATTATAACCACAGAAAACTAAATAACCAATATATGAATGACATTTTGGATTCAAAATGGCGGCGTCCATGGTGTCGCCAGATTTTTTGATGCGCAAACGTTCAAGAGCATTCTCCCTACTCTGGTGCTTATACATGGAGCGAACGAACACCGAATGCTGGACTATGAACATGTGTGGTTTGTTTGTTAACTGTTCGGAGTCTCAATAAATCAAGCGAAAGAATTGCAAATTGAAACGATTACACAGTGTTCGCTATTCTTGACATTGTTCTTCGGCATAGTAGATTCCACAATAATTCTTGGTTTTTGTACTTCTGTATAAGCTGAAGGGTTGCTTCCTCGCTCCACTCAATTTTTGTCGATATAATTAATATGTGTACTAATAATAGAGATAACTCATTTGCTAGTTTGCGTACATTTTTTTTACTTCGCATCAATTTTATTTCCTTTACGTCCACATTGAACACCAAATTTCTTTGATGTATCGCTTTCGGAGTGAACGGAAACGAAGGCGAACTGAACGTTCGGAACTCATTTGTTTCATTGCTCAAATCTGCCTTCCAAATTCGGTATTTGTTGTTCATTTGCTCAATTTATACGCACCTTTAGAGAATGTTGTCTTGCAGAACGCTTAGGAGTATACTGTAATGCAATTCTTATTTGTTCAGTTTTTTCATCAGTTTTCACAGATCTTTGACAACTCGTCTTTTTCTTGTCCCTCGTAAACCCATTAGCAGCCATTACCTGACCCAAAACCTTCTCTACGTCCAGAAGACTGTGCCTGATCCATCTGTAAATAGTCGGTTGCAATGATTCAACTCCTCTGTCTCTGATATCCACAAATTCCAAACAAGACGCGCGTTGAACTGAATTCAATATTTGAAACTTGTCGACAACAAATTTTTACTAAATATGACGACCAATTCATATCCAAAAGTATGTAGATTCTAATACATATTTCGTTCTCAAAATCATTCGATCATTTCGAAAGTTTTAGCATTTTAAGTGTCAACTGGATTCCATCGCACTCTATATTATTTTCGACAATGAGAAACTTTTAAGCATTTAAGAAAATATCTCCCTTCTTATATCAAACAATTAAGTTTATAAACAACAATACTATTTGTACTAATATTTTTTAATAATTCGTACATATTTGTCGATGTTAAAAGAATAGTTGATAATTTTGTAATGCGAAAGTAAACCCTATTTATTTATTTTGTGGAATTCGTAGAATCTTTCGTCACTAATCTCACAATGGCCATATTGTTTAAAGTATGTATCATAACTCATAAACAATGAAAACTCTGAAAAATAAGATATTAAAAAAATTGTTTTGACTGAAATTTGAATAAATTCATTATTGTCTTGTGATTTAAACCTGCTTGCCTAAATCCCGTATAACTATATAAAATTGGAGACAAAATTATTTGTTGATGTAGATGACGACGATAGCAAATTTATTAAAATTAGTCTATTAATATTGGTTATTTAATGAGTTTATTCCACAAATTTTAAATGAGATTAACGAGGATATAATGTAACTTTTATTTATAGCAAATTTCACATCATATTATTATAATATGTTTAAAAATACTAAATTTCGATCTCTCATTATATTTGCCAACAAGGTAATTTTCGAAATAGGTTATTTTGTTAAGTATTGTGCAAACTTATGCTTCAGATTTAGGTACCTTGATAGCAATAAAGCTGGTTTTTAATTTTGAATCAGTAAGTGGTACAGCAAATAATTATATAAGTAGTCGATTTATAATCATAATAAAGAATTAACAAGTTTTTGTAAAATAGATGTTTATGTTTAAAATATTTCAAGCAACTAAATATTCCTGTTTCTCATTGATAATATTAATATATTAAAACTGAGAAAAAAGTAAGTAAGCAAATTTGTATATTAAGATGTATAATATTCTCGGCTAATTTATGTTCTACATCTTCAACAACGTATGTAAAAAATTACAGATTTCAGCTTAATGGAAGCAACTTTGTAAACACCATTTACGTATAGACAAAATTTTATTTTCAAATATAACCACTAAATATTTGCAATAATATGTTAGTTGTAACAATAACTCTGATAATATTAGTCATTAAGTTTTCCACGTACAACTGGGCTTCACAATGAGGGAGGCAATTATGTAAATCTCATTAAAATAATATGGATTATAAGATGCTGCTTGGGCACAGTTCCAGTTATTGTAGGTTCAGGTCAGGTCACACGTCACTACATGCCATCATTTATACACCACTGATAGACCAAGAGCTTGCGTGAAAAAACCGCTTGATAAGATACAAAAGCAAAGGTTTAACTCCAGAATTAAATAGTGTATAGTTCATTAAAAACATAGCCGCTCGTCTGCCAATCGCAATTGGTCGCGCAAATTAGCAATAATGAAATTAATTTGAAAAAAGTAGTATATAATCTCATCATTGATGACGTGCTAGGTGGTAGTTTTTTAGAACAGATGCCATTGAACATGGCTCAAAATCAGTCATAACCGCATGATCGCATCCCACCATAAATGTTCACTCAAAATGTAGGCAAAATTATGCTAATTCAGTATATGAAAAGAGAATTTGAGCAGACGGTCCCATTTTGCCGGCAGACGCCGTCAAAGATTGTCATTGCATCTTCTTTTAGCGCTTAAGCGTTTGAGCCAACATTTATGGTGGTATGCGATCATGTGGGGGTGACGATGTTTCCGTACATTTTAATTACGAATTTAGTCTGGTGTAAATAACATGATTGTATACTTCTTTTTCCAAATTAATTTAATTATTGCTAATTTGGGCGACCAATTGCGAATGGCAGACGAGCGGCTACGTTTTAAACGAACTGTACACTATTTATTTCTGGACTAAAACCTATCTTATCACGCGGTTTTTTTCACGCGAGCTCTCGGTCTATGAATTTTATAAACCTTAGCAGTATTTTTCTCATCGTCCATGTATCATTTGCAACTTTTATATCTGTGTACTAGGAAATATAGATTGCACCACTGAAAAAAATAGTTTCCGTATCTAAAGAACTTGTTATTTATTTTGGTTTTTTAACAGATTTTTTTGTTCATAGATCATAAAAAGACAGTGGAATAGATATCTTAGGCATGGACATTCCTCGTACTGTCGTCAAAGGTGTAACAACATAAATTAGTATTATGTTGAACGGAAAATAAAAATCATTATGGACAGTATTTCTATAAATATCAAGAGGAGGAGCAGGAGCGGATACAGCCTATTTCAAATACAAATTCATATACAAAAAAATAATTAATATCTCACACAACATTAGATTTCATTATTCTCTAACAAAAAAGGAAAGCAACTAAAATATAAGATCTGATTTCAAAGGGGGATTGACACTTCGCCCATCTTTATTGACCTCTGGAGTATTCATTTTAAGTTTAAAAAATATTATAAATGATATTCAAAAATAAATCAGTCTAATAATGAACGTTGCATAAAATCGAGTTGTGTTGGAGTGGGGGTGTTTTTTAATTCATTAAAGAATTCATCAATATTATCTCAAATTCACTGGTGTTAACCAAAAAAACAGAACACAATCGACGAGTGACTCGATTAATTTGAAGTCATTTGTTATTCATTCTAGTTTGATATTTCTTTAATTAATAATTTAAAATCATTTGTTAATACATTCTAGTTAGATATATTTTCAATACGTAGTTTTAAAAAGTTTTATTTTTTACAAACACGTCGACGATCCTATTATGTTTTAGATGTGACAAATAATTAAATTTGCATGGGTATTTTCCCTATTATAATTTGTTTCTAAGATAACACTGTTTTTATGCAAATTGTCATTCATTTCTTATTAGATACACTAACTAACAATAAAGAATAAATGAATTACATAGAGACCTTGAATATTTTCATTATTATTAAATGAAAAAAATCATAAGTATTATTCATACTCTGCTAAACTATTGATTTCCTTTCATTACATTTTTGATTAATAAAAAAGTACTAGTTAAACTTGTTTTTTATTCAGTCACAGAGTGCAATAATCTTAAGTTTAGTTAAATAATAATGCGGTGAGACTATGTAATCGAGTATGTAATCCTGTAAAATTGTTAATTGCCCACGCTAGATTCATCATTTCCTTCTTTAATTTTATTGATTAACCTGCTTATTTCTGTGAAATATTAAAACTAGCCATATTTTGACGTGTTTAACTGTGGGTGTTTTTGAGCAACATTAAAACAATGATTTGTTAAGACTATTAATTATAAATGACAAAAAAACCCCGAGCTGGAGAGTGGAAATATTAATTTAAGACTAACTAATGGTTTAAAAGCAACATTTTTATGGATTATAAAACAAAATATCATCCTCCTTATAACTTTAATAGCCTAAAAATACCATTTCAACAATTACTTTCTATAACTTACAAACAAAAATATTAAGGACGAATAAAATTCTGAACTAACTTCATAAGTAGCAAACAAAACTTGTATTAGAGGTATCATAGAAGTAAAAAAAAACAAAAGAAATTATTTTTTTATAAAAACTAAGAGAAAAAACGATACGTCGAGAAAATTTTGAATTACTAGAACTAAGAAAGTGATAGTCCTCAGAGACTGTAGCGACCGTTGAAAGTATCACTTTTGATTTTCTTCCACGTACATCCAAGGAGCGCTACAAAAAAGAAAAACTCCTGTTTGTTAAATAGTCTCGTGACAAGAAAGTGAAGGTTTACAACAGACTGTCCGACTCGCATATTTTGGAGAAGAGAAAAGTCTAAAACAATGAGTTTACTCAATGCTTAAAAACATATTGTCACTAGTTAGCATCATCTGGAGATGAATAAAACTAAGCTTATGCTAACAATGTATCCTATTTATACCAAAACTATTATTACGGTTTGGTGAACCGTGGCTAACTAACCAATGGGATTATATGGAACTTCTCTCTATCACTAGTCATACTATTTTTACATTTTGTAATTTCCAAACAATTAAATGCATCTAGCTGTCTAGTATTTGTTTAATTCCCAATTAATCTTAAATTGCACGTTGGGCAATATTAGACATCTCTTCTACCATATTGAAGAATGAGCCATATGCTCCTTGAATCTATTTTTAATTGAACGTCTAGTTTATCCAACATACGATTCCAGTCCTTACAGCTAATTTCGTAACTTCGCGACTTTTAGTTTGTTTCAATTTTGTCTTTTGGATTGCCTATAAGTTGTAATTTCTTTTCTCGATGAATGAACCATTGTCGTACCTATCGTATTTGTCGTATCTTTAAAAATCTTACCGATATCACGGGTGAATCAAGGAACGTATAGAATCGATACGAATGTCGGATTTTCTCTTTCATTTTGAAAAGTCGAGGAATTTGGATGGATTTTTTGATTTTTTTTATAATTCCTTTATTTAAATTTTTGCTTCAAGCAAATTAAGGATAATCCAATTTTTTAACATATACCACTGGTTTTCAAAATATTTTTTCCACTAGGTAGACATAAAACAATTGAATCAAAAACTACAAGATTTTATGCAATGGCAATGAGAGGAAATGTGTTGATAAAAGATACTATAACTCCCAATCGAAAATTTATTTCCTCGCAATATCCTTAACATTCTTAGAGCAGTTTATTTGTAGTAAGTTGTACATCTAGTTTAGGATTACAGTAACCAAGTAGGTACATGTTTTTATATATAAATACAGCGCGACGCAATTTGAACTTGCGTTCCTCACTTCGTTCTTGCTTGCTTTACTTTTACTTTCTCATCCAGCGCTGTTTTCACTATCATTTCCTAATAATTTTATATATATAGAGCTCCTTGTTGCTTGTATTATAACACAAAATTAAATTAATTAAGATGACACTTATTTTTGATAACTTTATTAATTAAACTAAACTTTTATGTTTAATTGATCTGAAATAACTTTGGGAATTCTAGTAAACGATAGGTATATTACACAACTATTCCCGCGCCTTAATTGAATGTATTATACTCTGTTTCCTGCATAATCTTTTCAAATTAGATTTAAATATGAACATGCTCTGATGCAATATGCAATTGAACTCAGATTAATGAAGCTTATTGTATTATCATGTTTTACTAACAGGATACTTGCAAAATGTTTTATGTAATTATAAAGAATCATCAAATCTGATCTAATATTCATTCATCATAATAATAAAACAATGTTATTTATATTTATATTAAAATGCTATTTTGCAAGATTAGTTTTCGCAATTTGTGTTCGACATTTCACAGCAAAATGAAATAGAAGGTTAACCTTCTATTAGACATTAAAGATGAAATTAATACCACAGATATATACATAAATTTTATGTTTTTAAACAAAATCAAGAATTTCTGAATTATAAATCTTAAAATGTCAAATATTTATGTCGTCCTTATGAAAATTAATCGTTAATATGTAAAAAACTGATGCATGAATGCTTAAAGAATTATTTTATAACGGTAGAGTTTGCATTTCCTCCTACAATCTCTACCTCCACAACAGTCTGCTCTTTAGAATAAATGGTTTTTGATTATAAAATTTTATTGATTACTAGGATTGGTCCGGAAATTATTAATAATAGAATTAGTTATTTATTTATTTATTTACGGGACTACAATAGTATATGTAAATTACCCAAAACATTTAAAGGATCATTTTATCAAGTCATATCTTTTCGGTGAATATTGATTCACATCTAATATTTCATAAATTTATTAAAGCAAGTTGGCTACTGTCATCCTAGTTTATTTTCGCATAATTTGTTTGTTGTCATTACAAATGGCATTGTATTGTCATAATGTGAAAGTAGATAAAAATCAGTGTGAATTAATAAAAATGCGAAACTAAACCTGTTATTAAACATACGTTACATATGTTTTTCTAACTTGTTATTCTCTATTGAAAAATGAACGTTAGAAGACACCTCAACTCCAATGCTGTGACGCGAGCAGTTATGCCCTTTGCAAGAAGGGCGCTCTCACCGATATATAAGCCAAGTAGTGAATGTGTCTCAGTCTGTGGTATCTAGACTCTGAAGGCATTAAGAGATAGGACTTGTCACAAGAATCCCTGGCCAAGGCCGCGACAGGACCATAACCGCTCCCGATGACAGATTTCTTAGACTGCAGGCCCTCGAAACCGGTTTTTAACTAAACCCGCTCTAAAAAATGACTTCTCTAGAGCTAGAAGAGTTCAGGTTTGATCCACATAGTGAGTAATAGACTCAGAAAGGTCAATTTGTGGTTTAGACGACCACTTAGAACACCTAGACTGACTAGGCACCATAAGCGGCCGAGATTATTGTTTGCTCGAGAACATCAACTTTGGCAGTTACAGAACTGAGATGAGTCGAGATTTAAATTTTGGGTTAATAATGGACGAGTTCGAGTTCTGAGAAGTCCAATGCATACCGATTTTGACCAAAATACAACTTTAAATAGTTTTAAATCGTCTGCAAACATCAGGAAATTGCTATATGTTATTTACAAAGATAAGTAGTACACATACGGGTTAAACAGAAGAGGGCCTATATTAGACCCTTGAGGAGCCCCTGATGTTATCGTAATGTATACATTACAATTTGGGGCATCTGTGGTGTGCATTAGATAAGAAAAAATTGAAAAAATAACACAATTCCCAATTATTATCACAGTGATAATCTTTTAAAAATGTACTTAAGATCTGTAAAATCATTCAAATATTAAAAAAAAGTTACTGAACAATCAGATTAGTGGTTATATGTTATGTGTTATGTTTAGAGCTTGGAAGTAGGTATCGATTCCCAGTGACGGCTTTTATGCAGACATATTGGAAACATCCACTGAAACATTCCCAAATAACAGAAAAATAGAAGCATATGCAACATGATAGAGTGAATTTTATTTCATTTTTAAATGTTAATACGTAAACTAGTTTAATTGGAAAACGTATGACAAAAAAAACAAAAAAAAATGTCTTTCTTTTTTAGTTAAAATTAGGGGTAATATTATACTATATGTTTCCTTATAACTCATGAACGGCTGGAGATATCTATATTCTGTAAAGGAATTTGATTGGTTACTTCTTAAGTGCTACTCAACGGTAGGGGTTACAACCCCGTACGAAATGTTCTTCTGGTTCCTAAATTTTTGTTTATAGATAGAATGACTCAACAAACTTTTATCTAAGCGATTTATAGTTAAATGTATTAACGATTTGCATATACAAGTGTTATGGCCAGGATTTATAGTGTGGGGGCTATAGGCGAGGCCCTAGTACAGGAGCTACAGTGGTTGGTATAGATATGTAGGTCAAGGTCGGTCACATCTGGCGGCAACCAATTAATACCTGGCCGGTGGCTCCCTTTGATGTATGCCAACAAACAACAAAGGTTCCCACGATCAAAATTGGTTGATATAGAAAACGAAAGTTCCCGTGGCCTTCAAAAAATTCCCACGCCCAGTTGACCCAAAACCTACTAGTTTAACTCCAAAACGTTTAGAATAGATATTTGGTAATATATTTTTATTCCTGTAGGTAACTGGTAGTAAAAGATACTTATGTGTGTTTGTTAGTTT
Source organism: Rhamnusium bicolor (assembly GCA_029963845.1). NCBI lineage: Eukaryota > Metazoa > Arthropoda > Insecta > Coleoptera > Cerambycidae > Rhamnusium > Rhamnusium bicolor. Next base: position 76,985 of record JANEYF010001102.1, read on the forward strand.
AGTGTTACATGTCCCAATATCTTCTGTCTTCTTCGAGTGATTGTTTATAAAAATCTGACTTTATCAACTTTGGCTATTACGGAATTCGCTAAAAAAATATTAGGTGGGATATATTGTGTCATACATGTATGAACATATTTATGCGCTGACACATAACCTACAGCCAATCCTGGTTTTGATATCATCAATACCTAAATTCCGAGCACTGGGTTGGGGAGAATATGCTGGCAAACATAACGTTAACTATTTTTCAATGATATAGGTACCGATCTTCACACACAAGGTGTGTGAAGATCACAAAGTAATACTATTAACAAAATTCACGTTTGAGAAAAGCATACTAAAATCAAAAGAAAGATAACTTAAATACATTGGTATTATATTAGCTACGTTCGCCATTTTAGAAGAGAAATGTTTCATTAAAATTTTTAAATAAATAATTATCAGCGTCATTCGATACTGTCAATAATAATTCATGTCATATTTTAATAATTTCTCCTTATTGACATTGACATTTTCGTAACTAAATTAGACATTTCAAATGTCGAACTATTAAATTTATCCTAACCACACTTTTTGAGGTCAAATGTGTAAAAGGTTTCAGTTTACATCAGCTTTATTTAAGTACTTGGAAAATATGTTTTATTGGCCTGATATAGTAGACATGATTTATAATCTTTCATCAAGAATATATTTTTGCAAAGGCAAATACAAAGAAAATTGAGTCCCGTGGACCTCCTTTCAGCTGACCAATTTTGCTCATCATCGAATTTATCATTGTATTTGACCTTGCAATAATTTTGTTCCCGAAATTGTACCTTTTTTCTTCTTTCATTCATTATGTCACTTCTGGTGGTACCACATTCACCAAATTTAATGTGTCACCTAAAATGTTGTTGACAATCTGAACTGCCAAATTTGGGAAGTCTCCCATTAGTATTTTTTGAGTTATCGAGGATACACACACACACACGCACGCACGCACGCACTCACGCACACACGCACACACACACAGACAGCATTCGAAAAATAGTCAAAATGGATTCAGGAGGGTTCAAAACGTATATATCAATCAAAATCTCGAGGTCGAAAAAATGACGATTACTATACTTCCTTATATTAGGTATAAGAAAGTAACTATGGTTTTCCACGGCCCATCCGACAAATTATTTTTGTAAAATTTGTTAACTGCGTATCATTTAAATTTATTTCAACAATGTTATTATATAAATGGTTCTTTTATCTTCCATGGTCTTTGACCCTTATTTTTCAAGGTAACGATATTAACCTTCATTATAATAGTAAACTACGTATATTTATTCAATACAGTTGTATTTTAAGGAAGCAATTCATAATTTTTTGCGAAACGAATAATTGTCACCACAGACAGCTTACCCGAAATCAACTTTTCTTAAATCATCAAAAACATTCGTAATACTATTTAAAAATTATTCTCATTTTTTCCCAAGGCTATTTTTCGCTTGTCTATGTTTTTCAGATGCATAAAGGTAGTAATTTAATTTATTTAAGCAGACAAACGTAATTTATTCAGTCCAGGTTGTACGACCTACTATATTTTTTCATACAATATCTAATTCATTTTTATCCGTGTAGTAGTATTTAATATCCAGATCGTAGTTAATTTCTTTAGATATGCGTAAAATATAACCAATAATAAAATGAAACAGTTAATAAATTTTCAGGGTTACAACTTTTTTTATGGATATTTAAAATTCCTGTAAATAAAAACCAGTGTGTAATTTGCCGGTTTGTTTATTTTAACTAATCAACGTCAAAAATAAAAATAAATTGATTTTTTTTCAGAAATATTAGAAATCAAGATAATATTTCGTTTTGCTTAAATAGGAAATAAAGTGTATTTCACGACAGAATCTCGTTCATATAGTTCAAGAGCCCTTTAAGGTGCACTTGAAACAGTGATGTTTCTAAAAAACCATATCTGCCATGTCAGTTACATTAGAACTTCCAGATCTAGAGTGATCTCAGATAAAATGCTACTAGAGGGCGTAAGCATACAAAATTTAAACTAGATATAGAATAAGTGGTTACTTGCACATAAAATTTTTCAACTTTGGTGTTTAATATTTTATCTGTTAAGAATATATTTGCGATAATCATATGCTCACACCATAAAGCAACTCTTTGAACATAATCTGTATTCAAGTATACATACATTACAATCAGAATTGCATAATGCATAATTTATACAGAAGAAAAGAAAAATTGGGACACAAAAAATAATAATAATACAAAAATGAGGATATATATTCTTATCCTAACACCAACCTGTGATGATAACGACACCTAAGCACAGAACGGCCTGTTTTGTGAAGTACACCACAGAATATGGTACATATTCGCCAATAATTAGGTGCATATATACAGTATAATATACAGAATCGATTCTATACTCATACAGAATCTATTTATACAGCGTGAGTCAATAATGTGTTCTCCTTCGATAACCTTTGAACCGTTAGTGATACAACAATTTATTAAATATAATAGTTTTTTGGGTCGATAAGATCTATCATTTAAAGTTATTGTGATATCTACAGGGTGCTTAAATTTTCTGTTACACACAAAAAATAGTTTTTTTTAAATAGAACACTCTGTATATTTTGCCACCATTTTATCAAATGAAAAGAGTATTATACAGTGACATTTTGTTTTTTGAATTTGCATGCAACGTTGTCAAGTTATTTAACATTTTCTGGAAATTTAAGGATTTACAAGGGTCCGTTTAATAATTTTTATTTACCTATGAAAACAAGCTGGCTAAGCAAATATTATACTATTCTTAGTTCATACTACACGCTAAGTATTAGTACCTTTTTTACATTATTCTATTTTACAGGGTGTCCATGACGGCATGTTAATTTATGCGAATTTTAAATGGGAAAAACTCTGTTTTTTTTTAAAGGAACACCCTGTATTTTTTTACGTGGTTGGATTCCTCCTTCAAATTGTTTTCGTTTTCGTATAACACTTCCTATACCTAACTGTTGAAGTTTTCGAGAAAATTAAGGTTTTTTCTTTAAACTCGCGATCATAGTAAAAATTAATACAATTTTATCAAGAATGGCTTTGGAAAAACAAAAATTGCGGTCAGGCGAAAAATTGTTTTCTATAAAATTGTAAAGAGAACAGTAAAAGTAGCAAATTTATTGAACTTGAATGACAAAATTAAACCGCACCTTAGGTATGTACATAAACGTGTTCCGAACACCGGATTCGGACTCAGAGACCCCAAAAACCTATGTATGAATTTTTTTCAGATTTTTTTCATCTACCTTTTCTTAGTTTGACCTTCAATTGACCTTGAACCTGACGTGATAGAGCTTAACCGACCTCGGCATCGGAATCAGCGACCCCAAAAACCTCTGAGTACGTAGGGAGAGTCTGGTGTTTCTTTTTCAAACTAAATGTTGACCTGTGTTTATTCATGCAATAGTAAGTCCCAAAAAAGAATAATTAAATGAACCATTTAATAACGAAAGCCATCAAAACAGAATAAACATTAACATTTTTGTTAGCAAGAGAAATGTCAAGTCAAGAATTTTATGAAAAGGTAATGAAAATTCCATAGATTATTTTTTACAATATTTGACAGGTATTTTTGGAGAATGGTAGTTAATAGCCAACTAGTATGCTATATGTTTGAATCAAATTATAGGAAATAATCCATTTTACAATAATTTTGATACTGATATAAACCACACCCTTACCCATAAGTAAATGATGTAAATAATTATTGTATAAAAAGATAAAATATAGGTACCGATGTGTCGAATTTGATTCTATACAAATTTTAATACGCGCTCTAAAATCTTTCACAAAGGAAACGGATTTAATTTTCGAAGGATTAGAAAACGTTTTATTATTTTTTTCGTTTTATGTTTTTTTAGTTATCAACAATACACCCTCTAAGCGTCCTTTGACGTAAAGTCATAGACACAGAGGTTTATTCATCCAATAATAAGCTGGTTAACCATATTTTTTAGATATGAATCAATCTTGAAATAATTATACGTGTGGGCTATTCAGTTGATACATGTATTGGGATCTTGGAAACTATGAGATAAAAAAAGGGTTGAGGGTTTTGAGATATCGTCGAAAAAGTTGAATGTTGCATTTTTTAAAATCAGCTGTAACTTTTTTGTGGTGCGTGTTTTCATTCTTTAAAATAGCATTATTTTATATGTTGGTGTCATATATTAAAAATGACCGAAATACGCATATAGATCCAAACAGTTATTTTGAAAATTACGCATAGAGGTAACATGAACTTTACGATGGTCTTAAATGATTGAAATGTTGAAAGTAAAATCTGATTAGTAGCTTCGAGAATGTTTTTACAGATTTAAGAAATTTTGAAAAATAAAAAAGTTGTAGCTGATTTAGAAAATGCAACATGCAATTTTTTCGACGATATTTCAAAACCTCTAACAGCTGGAACAGTTTTGAAGGCGGTTTTAAATTGGTAACAATATTCTCTTAAACTTCCCCTATTTAACCCTTTTTCTATCTCTTGTAGTTTTTGAGAACCTAATACATGTATCACTAAAATGGCCCATACTTTATGCGTGGTAGTAAATCCCAAGAAGAGAAAAAGAAAATTAAGAGCAATCAGAAAATATAATACCTTGACCTAGTTTTATATCAGTTGAAATGATTTAACATTTATATAAAAACAAGAACAATCTAAATATAATGATTTTTAGAAACATCATGGCCATATATAATATTTTTGTTTCAGAAATCTGTGTTGAATCACACACACTTTCACCGATGTAGGGATATATTATTTATATCATGCTTTAAATAGTTGTGTTATTTCGATATTTCTTATAGTAAATGATTTCAAAATATTATCTAAATAGACTATTTGGTGATGACAGTATTTTTTATCATAAACCGTTTCTTTTATAATATTAATAAATAATGTTGAAATATCGACGTGCGAAAATGACATCGTATCTTAAACATTTTCAAATTTATTGCAACTTTGATGTTGAGCGATTTGTAAAGAATTTAAGATATTGATTTTTATACATTCCACGTATATTCTCATTTTATGAGCAAATTATTTGTCTTGAATATATTTAACAGTTAAATTATAATTTGGGAATGATAACATCGTATATTAAGTAACGATCTTGTTATTTCAACATTGCTGGTAGTCATGATGATCGTGTTCAAGATCGTATCATTACTTCAATTATTACCATCTTGGTCGCTCTTTTTATCGGTACAAAAACTAGAAAATTAAAATATATATACGGGAAAAAAATCCAACGGAAATAAATTTCATTTTGCAAGTGGAGGTACTTGAGGATTTCAGGGTACCAAAGCACGATGAATATGAGAAATCGTTACTATGACATTATTTATGGAAAATCAATTATTTACTCGATAATTTTCAAAAAGGCACTTGAAAAGTAATACTGAAAAAAATAATAGCAAAGACCACACATTCTTTTAAAAATTGAGTTACATATTTTAATTTTTTCGAAACTGAATAATTTATATATGTGAATATGCCAACTTTTATAAAAAAAAATAAAATTTTTAAAAATTATTGAAAATAAATCTATCTTCAGCAAGCCTAGACAAAAGAAAAACAAAGATACATATTTGACGTCTCTGGCAATCGTAATCAATTTATTATTTAAAAAACTTGAGCATTTCAGTAATGCAAAAATCATTATTAACGAAAATAATTCTGTCGAAAATGTTTACAAGGGACGAAAAGGTAGATCTATTATTAATTTTAATCCAAAAATAATAATATGTTTCCCTGAAGTTTTTTGTCACGTATCAGTTGTCAAAAAACACTCTGACTGATTTTTGACGTAAAAGTCACAAGCGCAGAGGTTTATTTTTCCAGTAACATACTGGGTAACTAACTGTAATATTTAGATAACCAAGAATTATTTATGTGGTAGTAAACTGCAAGGAAGAAAAATAAAAAATTTAGAGAATGCCACAAATAACGTTCAGTCAATATTTAAATTCATATGTGGATGCTACATGTTTGCTATTTTATTATTTTCTAGATTGTTTTCTTTTAGCACAACCCAGTTTTACATTTTCAGCAAAGAAGTAGATATTTTGTGTCTCAAATAATAGAAAAAAAAAATAGGGGCTCCATTAAAAAAAATGTTTTAAAGAGATTTCTTATAAATATTTTTAAAAAATTTAATATTGGAATATTAAATTAAAGAAAATGCAGTGGTTTTATTTTTAAAAATTTTCTATACACTGTTCTACAACACACCATGGCCAGTTTGTTTACTACTTAAATATTTTTTTCCATGGCCTTCTTTCTGTTGAGAGAAAATTGGCTGTAATTCTGTGTTTCCACAGGTGATTTTAAAATCGAAAAAAAGGACTGTAAAGAAAGTTGAATTTCCCTTGTAATCATGAAAAAAGTTACCTTTTTATTTAAAAAAATAAAAAAGTTGCAACCTTCGGCTAAACCGGAAGTAGCAAAAGAACGTATAGCATATCAAAAATTGTGCATTTATACATTAATAAACGTATCTAAAATTGAAAATTTTATATTGAAAAATAAAAAAGTTACAGGGCTTTACATGCCCCCCATGTCTCTCAGTATATACAGTTTGAATTACTCGCTAGAATATCCAAATTTATGAAGTCGAAATAAATACAGGACTGTTGACAGTTCCCTTACTTTTATTATTATTTAAAAGATGCACATACCTATATGAAATGTAACCTCAGATATTTTCTTATTTTATTATTGCAGAATGAATATTTTTTTATAAATACGTTACTACTAATTTCCGTATTTTATTGCCCAGAGATATCTGAGCTAACTCCTCAGTTACCAACAAAGTTGCTTAAATTAAAATTTAGAATTAAAATTAGCATTATAATTTTACAAATGAACTTACCATATCTGGATCATTCCAGTGTCCAGGGCCAGCATTAGGAACAATAACATCCTGATTATTTCCGTAATAGTCAACTATACTCTCAACACTTGCCCAGGAATCTTGGATATCATCGAAATTCCGCCACATATTACAATGTTCAATAATCGAGGAGAAATTTGGCTGCATTCCCGCGTAAATTTGATACACCGGCCAACTACATGAGTAAATCATAGGTCGACCCGTCCTATTTAAGTGATAACCGAATTCTGGATAACCCCTATCCATGTCACTGGGGTGCGCATAGCAACCATCTAATTTAACGTAATCTACGTCCCAAGATGCGAACGTTTCAGCATCTTTTTGAAGAAAACCTAATACACCTGGATAACCCGCACAAGTATAATTACCGTAATCCTCATAGATTCCAAATTTTAAACCCTTGGAGTGGACCTAAAAGGAGAAACGGAATAATTAATAAATGGAAAATATAACTTTTTATCAATATTTCTTATAAAATTGTATACAATTAGTATATTCAGTGGGACATTGACAACTGCGTCTTTCATATATCAGTGCAACTATTAAATGGTGATTTTGACGGTATGTTATAAGAAAAAAATAATAAAACAAATGAAGCGTTGTTTATTTTTTAGATATTTTGGAATCCTTTGAACACACTGTAATAATCATTTCTCTCACGCAGTTTCTGAAAATATCCCTTATTTTTCGCTTGCTTCATCTGTTTTTCATGAAGAATGATAATTGATAAAACCAATCTGTCTTAGCCTGTACTTAAACCATACAATTTCTGAAAAATCTTCTACAATAAGCCAACAGCTGTTGTTATTTTGTCTTGGTCAAACACAACTTTCAGCTATTGTCTATAATTACGTATTTGTGTCAATTCTTTTTAAGTTTTAATAACGGAAGCATATCGATTTTCCTAAACGTCAACATTTTCAATCGAAAATATTTTACTAAAAAAGGAAAAGTTTATTCGAAAAACCTACATCTGATTAATTCTTTTCGCATAAATATATATTGAATAACACCGTTTAGATAATTTGTAGGACATTTGTAGGAATTTATTATACAAAGAAAGTAACAGAAAAAATTTTAGAATCAACCTACAACAACATCTAATAAAATTAGTTGTTCACCCAACTAATGCCTATTTAATGTGTTATCGATTATCATTTTTTAAATTTTATCATCATTACTCAAAGTTCGCTATAAATATTTAAAAATCCCATTTTCATAAGAATTTTAAACAATTTGACTTTCGGACACAGAATTTGAACATTTTAACGGAGATCAAACCTATTCCCTGGTAAACACTAAGTGACAATGGATTTAAAAATGAAAGTACCCTCTACAATAATAGGTTTGTTCCGACAGACAATCCAGGACGGTTCCGAATATGATATTCCGATTTGATTGGTTCAGGTGATGGAATACAGTTCAAGGATTATTCCCTGGTAAACACGAAGTGACAATAGATTTAATAATGAAAGTACCCTCTACAATAATAGGTTTGTTTCGACAGACCATCCAGGATGGTTCCGAATTTGATATTCTGATTTGATGGAATACAGCTCAAGGACTTGTAAATTAACGAATATCTTTAGGAAATGAAATTCGGAACCGTTCCGAACTGTCTGCTGGAACAAGCCTAATGTCACACCCATTATTACTACAGTGGAACTTCTCTAATTCAAACTTCCTAAATCACCTCGAAACTGTCAGTTCGGGTTAGAGAACATTTGAGTTAAAGATAATACTTCTAAAACGAAGTATATGTCAAGGGAAGAGAACCATATTCGGGTTACAGAGAATTTCGAAATATAGAAGGTCGCGTTATAGAAGTTTGACTGTATTTATATACAAATATTAGCTTTTTCTTTGATTTAATTCAGTTTTGTTTTGAGAATCATTTTTTAAAGCTGATCAACGAATATTTTACTAGGTGATTCTCCTTGTAAACACGTATGGGCATTGTATTATTAAAATAGTAGATACTTTTTTTGTGTTAAATGTTAACAGTTAAAGTATATTGCGATATCAAGATATCAATTTCTTGTATTATTTATTATAGTTGTGAAATTCTAGAAAAAGAATTTTTACTCTTGCAACAAATAAAAGTACAACTCAGACAATTTCAATTCTTGGATATTCTGCTGTCTATTATTACAGTGTGTTATGATATTTCTATAGGTTTTAATATTATGTAATAATGCATGTGCAAATACTTGATTTTTGTTCCCACAGAGTGTTATATTATTGCATTGATAATTTCACTGGCAGTTAACTTTATTTATTCCGTATTGATACAAATTAAAAGCGCTTATTTAAAACCACAATGCACACAGACTGAGGATTAATATGAACTATCAAAATTCGAATTATACAGCCTAAAATATACCCGAATTAACTCATCTAAAATATGTTTACGAATATGGGTATGGACATGGGCATGAATATGGGTATGCATATATGGGCATGAATATGGTTATGGATATGGTCATGACAGCCGAGTCGCTAAAGTGCTTATAGCTGTTTACTCGGTACTCAAGACCGAAGGTTCAATTCCATCCTGGAGCATTTTATTTGTAATTTGTTTCAGAGTAAAATGTAAAAGGGAATTGTGGATGCCCTAAATGTGATTCGGACTCCACAATAGGGCCTCGTCTCTCTTTAGCTAACATAAAATCCTGTGGTTTTCAGGGTGTTACTTCGGTGATTTGAGGGGCTGTTACGAAAACATGTTTAATACTTTAATTCCAGTAATAAAAATAGAGTGTCTGTTATCATAAGATCTATACGGTCTAAGTCTATTAGTAGTTACCCAAGTTACATCTTTACTTTTATCAAAAACTAACGAAAAATCGTAGAATGGTTTAAATTTATCCAAAATTGTAAGAATTATAAGAAAATTAACTAACCTTTAGCATTTGTATTTAAACCTTATGCCTGTGTAAAGCATACTTTAGTATAAAATATACAAATTGTGGTATAAATTTTATTAATTAATCAGGTAGTAGAAAACGTGTAAAAATTAATAGTCTTTATTTGTGATTTCAAATAGTAACGAAAAACATACAGTGTAGCAAATAATTACTTGGGATTATATGAAAACGAAGTTCATGGTACCATCTTTCATTAAATGATGAAATTTCCTAGCGATGTAGAAAAATATTTACAGTATGTTGTAACAAAAATATCTGTTTTGAGCAAAATGTCGCTTAGAACCTTATGGTTCTCATACGATGAAGAAAAAATGAATGAAAAAAAAAACTGATTCAAATATTACCTATCAAATTAAATAAAACTTTTCCATATTTTATTTAAAATTAAAATCATGTTATTCTGGCACAAGTTTTACTGTAATTAAAATGGCTGCCAAGCAGGTATGTGCTGACAAAGTACTTATTTACTAGACTTCATAAGAAAATTCTATTTAAAATTTTTTGTTTTGTTATACCTGTTATAATGTGAACTTTTAACAATTTTAAGAGGCCATACTCATACATTCATTTTGTAGATTACTGGTCATTTGATATTTGCCAGTTTGTCTTGTATTAAATAGGGGGCAAAATCCTCATTAAAATTGTCTGGCCTATATATTGAAAAAAAAAAACAACATATTTGTTAATGACAATATTGTTTCCTACAAACATTTAATGAAAAGGAAAACATCTATTTCTATTTTTACTTCCTCACCCCTCAAAATGAGGAAGCATGTATTCGTGAAAAAAATTTTGAAAATTTGTAGTTCATTTTTGGACGAATCTCGACGAATTATGACGTTACACAAATTTTCAGACAGAGAAAATGTTCTGTCTGTGTGTCTGTCTGTCTGGTTCGCATTAGCAGCTACAGTTTTTGAGATAAAGCTTTCAAATTTGGTACACAGATTCTACAGGTCAAGGAAGAGGTTGAGTTCGTTGAGCAAAATCGGTCCCAATTTTTGAAACGTTAAAAAATTTGATTTTTTGAAACGTCAAAGTGACTTTCTTGAAACGTCAAAATGTGACTTTTTTAAACGTCAAAAAATGTGACTTCTTTGAAATGACAAAGTTACTTTTTTCAAACGTCAAAATGTGACTTTTTTTGAAACGTCAAGAAATGTGACTTTTTTGAAACGCCAAAAATTACTTTTCTTATAAACTCCACCACACGTCGAGTTTTACTACGGTGAGGAAGTTCTGTTATCCAAGTAATTGGCAGCGGTTTTTTTTTGTTTTCAGGCGATGCTGGTGTGGAGCGGACCACTGATTTTTTTCGTCTGCCAAGGTATTTTATGTTTCAACATGATGAAACTATTCTTTCGACGCCAAATTCTGTATAGTCATTGTGGTTCACTTCAAGGCTGTATTTCACAATTTTCTCATGCGTGTGCCAAACAGAAAGGTACCCATTAAATCGTTTTCGTCGGTGGAAATGTGATCCAGGGAAGGTTTACATTTATACAATGACATAGCCATTATCGTTCACCTAAACCCAAAAAGCGTCCCTATTCAAGCGGCCCCTCGGTTTTTGCCAGCACTCAGAGGCTGCAGACGATTGATTTTAGTAACTTGATATAGACTTTACATCTGTATAGGTGAAAATTTAGGTCAATATCGTTCTCGCAATATGTCTGTCTCCTCTGGGATTATTACCAGTTCTAATTTTCATTAATTCTGAGACTGGATCCTGATGAGAATTTTAGTTCAAAGAGGATCGTAACTTAAAATTAATCTAATCGCCAATTCACTATGATATAAAAATGTTGGCTAAATTATGTTACTAATATTTTTTTTAAACTAACTAGTTTAAAAAATTGTCAAGATTATGGCGGATTTATGTAGTTTGTGACAATGCCAAAACTAATTTCTATAAAAAAACGTGTTTTAACAAATTTGTATTTACAAACTTAAAAATTGCCTACAGTTTGAGAACTGCCTGAATGCTCGGAATTGCATAACTTAAAGTTGTACGAATAAAATACTACATAATTAATATAAGAACGTATGTTTTAATTTTTCTTCCTCTAGTTTTATGATCCATTCAAGAAACTAAATAACTGCTTTGTCATGATCAAAATCAACAGGTGTTACAGTATAAAAATAAATTACATGACTTACGTGAGGTATTAACATTGCATAATATGATATAAAAACAGACGAAAAAAAAACAACTAAATCTAATGGGAATATCTTTAATTGCTTTTGATTTAGAGACTGGTAAGTGGTAAATCATATACGTTCAATTTAATAAAATGTTAATAGTCTAGTAAATAAATAGAAAAAATTGTATATGCAGTAAGCGTTCAATGACGTGAACATCCAATCATATTAACTATCCAATAATGTGAACAGAGAACAAATATATTGTAGGTTATATAGAGGGAACACTGTCTCTCTATAGTAAACAATACCGGGTATCACTGAGATATAGTTCAGCTCCTTTTTACTTTCTTATACCTAATATAAAGAAGTATAGTAATCGTTTTTTTCGACCTCGAGATTTTGATTGATTTATACGTTTTGAATTCTCCTGAATCCATTCTGACTATTTTCCGAATAATATCTGTCGGTGCGTGTGTGTGTGTGTGTGTGTATGTGTTTATCTGCGATAGCTAAAAAAATACTAATGGGAGACTTCCCAAATTTGGCAGTTAAGATTGTTAACAACATTTTAGGTGACATATTAAATTTGGTGAATGTGGTACCACCAGAAGAGACACAATGAATGAAAGAAGAAAAAAGGTACAATTTCGGAAAATAAAATAAAAAATTTGTATTGCATTTCTGGACGAATCTCGACGAATTATAATGAAAAAAACATAGCTTTATGGAAAAAATCTGTCTACATGTCCGTAGTACCGCGATAGCAGCCACAGTTTTTGAGATAAAGCTTACAGGTACACATGTTCTAAAGGCCAAAGATAATGATAAATTCGATGGTGAGCAAAATTGGAGAGCTGAAAGGAGGTCCACGGCACCCAAACTTTTTTGTATTTGCCTTTACAAAAAAATATATCCTTGATGAAAGAGTTATAAGTCATGTCTACTATATCAAGCCAATAAAATATATTTACCAATTACTTAAATAAAGCTGATGTAAACTTACATTTTTCTATACATTTGACCTCATAAAATGGGGTTAGGATAAATTTAACAGTTGACATTTGAAATGTCTAATTTAGTTACAAAAATGTCAATGTCGATAAGAAGAAATTATTAAAATATTTGACACGAATTATTATTGACAGTATCGAATGACGCTGATAATTATTTAAAAATTTTAATGAAACATTTCAAGGTACGCTATTAAAATTTATTTGGGGTAAGTGGAGAATTAAATAGAATTATTTTTTTTACATCAGGATGATATATACTGGTATAAGAAAGTTATGTGCTGGCCACATCAGATATTTTTGTTTGATTTTAGAGAGTTTGAACTTAAAGAAATAATATACTCATATATATTTTGTTTTATTGGCCTTACTATACAATCATATTTTAATTTTGAAAATAAAATTTCACTGTATATTGTAATTGTTAAAACTGACTGATCATACAGTGAACTGATATAAACACCTCTGAAAACTAACTAACTAAAACTATGATATGGATAACTATTATTTAAAAAAAGAACACAAAGTAGACATTTATGTCTATATATATGCAAAAGTCCGTATTTTAATTTTAAAAATAACATATTACAATTTTAAGTAAACATGTTAGGCAAATAAATACAAGAGGAAAAAAAGGAATGTAACAAACAAGCAAATTTTATATATATTTAATACAAATACAGTACTTTCCGAAAAGATCACACAAAATGAAAATTTCAAATAATATTAGTGGCTAATTAATTTTTTTTTATGGAGTGGGCCAATAGGCTGCAGCCTAGATAGCCTGCGCTTAAATACGACCCTGATTATATACCGTATGTAAAATCGCTAATGTGGCGTATTTTTTTTTCTGGTCACACTTGGCACTATACTTATGGTATAGTCAATACACAGTCCTGAGATGGGTTGGAACCTTTAATGTGAAGATAATACAGACGTAGTTTTCCACAAAACACCATATACTGCATTCGACGCGCGTTTCGCTAGCCAAGTTAACATCATCTGGCGAAGATTAAAACTGGTTTTAGTAATATGGTGTTAGTCAATACACACATAAAAAAACATTATTTAACATAAAAATAGTATTTATCATTTCCGGTTTCAAAGGAAATGATAGCAACTGAACTTATTAATTTTTATCACAACCCCCTGTGCATTTTTACGGTTTTGGATAGAGTATTATAGAGTTCGGCAATGTGACATACTTGGGTGACTTTTATTTTTCGTCATTATTAAATAGGCTTATAAGAATTTCAAATATACGTTTCAAATGAGGTTCTACTGTTTCTTTAATGCCTGTATTATTGTATTACCTATGTATAAAGTACAATGGTTTGAAATTAGTTATTTTTCACTTCTGTAAAGTAACTTTTCAAATTACAAATAATTCTGATATTTCACTTAATAAACCTGGGTCGATTTTACGTATTGCATGGAGTATTGAATTCTTCACTTAATAACCTAAAGAACTTATATACAGAGTTTATTATATTCCCTCATTTTGTTACTAAATCTGCTAAAATATTCTTTATTAAAAATGAAATTTGCCTAGTAGACGAGAAAAAAGAAGCGTTACCATAACAACTTTTTTTCTCTGTCAACAATATTTGCCACTTTATTGACAGTTCTTAACAACCCTAGAGAATTTGAGAAATAGTAAGAGATGTTTTTAATAGTATTACCCTAACGAAACAATGTGATACGTGAACTTGTTAAAAGAACGCGTTTGTGTAGAGACGTTAATGGTCAACATTTTGAACAATTACTGTGATTTATAGTAAATTGTATTTTTTTTTTGTTTTCACTACTGGTTTTTACTATTATTAATATTTTGATAAAGCTCCTGTTAAACAGTTATTTTATTTGTTCAGGAAATAATAAAATCAAAATATGGGAAAATATTTATAAAGGTTTAAAATCTTAAAGTTATTAGGTGAAGTTGAGTTTAGAACTCAAAGTAATACAAAAAATCAAACCTATGTTATACAGTATATCCGTAAAGTTTGGATTAAATTCATTATTTCTTAAACCAAAAATATTTAGGAAAAATCCTCGGCGATTTTTAATTTGAATTGAGCACCTTATCCTTTATTTTTTTGGTTATGACGTCATCACTGTTTCCGCTATGACGTCATCGATATTTTTTTAAATGGAACACCCTATATGTTTCTCCATTTTTGGATTCTGAATCAACATCTGATTCTAGAAATGTATCACACGTAGGATAAAAAATTGCTAACATGAAGAAAATTGGCTATTTTGATAATAAGAATTTACTAATTTTTCAAGTTTCGTTTGAACAAAATGGTCACTAGAACTAACAGTTAGTCAATAATAAAAGCAATTTACAGTAAAAGTTCGAAATGTACTCCTTGTGGTAGCTGACAGTACCCTAAACAATGAATAATGTGTTGCTGAACCTTGTTTATAGTTTCCAGAAATGTTTATTTCTGTTCTAATTCTTTCTTTTAATTCAACAATGTTTTCCGGTTTGGTTTTATAAACTAAGTTTTTTAGATGGAGCCACAAATAATCTAATGGATTGAGGTCCGGTGACCTTGATGGCCATTCGATGGGTCCCACCTCTACCAATCCACCTGTTCAGAAATATTTAGTCAAAATATCTTCGAATGTCTGCTGCATAATGGGGAGGCTCACATCCTGTTGATACCACAGGTTTTTGTCAACATTTCCAGGATTAATTCTACTGGGGAATAAATATAGTAACATTGGGATGAGATAGCCCATGAAAAGTTGGAGATATGCCAGGCCGTTTACAGTTCCATCGAAAAAATATGGTCCAATGATTCTATTTCTTACAATTCCCCCCCACATATTTATCTTTTGTGGATACTCTGTGTGCTGCTCTCGCATCCATCGAGGGTTTTCCCTTGCCCAGTATCGACAATTCTGACGATTCATTTCACTATGTAATTTGAAATTGCATTCATCGGAGAAAATAATACTTTTTATCAGAAGAGTATCACCATTGCACATATTCATCATTGTTTAAAAAAATTGTATCTTCCGATCTGGATCATCATCACTTAGTTCTTGCACTAGTTGAATCTTAAAGGGATGCCATTTTTCTAATTTTAATACTGTACGTGCTGACGTTTTAGTAACATCATAATCGCGACTAACCTGGCGAACGCTGGTATGTGGATTTTCTTCACAGCCAATAAAATATTTAATTTTGTATCCTCGTCAACACCTGTTTTGGGTAAATCTTCCACCGTACCAGTATCTCTAATTTTTTTTCAATTTTACTCACTGTCGATTGAGTTATGGATTGTTCTGCATATTTAGTACTAAATAAATTACATATTTCTTGTTGAGTTCGCATCCTACCACCATACCCAATCATCGTCAGAATTTCAATTCTCTGCTTTACAGATACACTCATGTTATAATAATAATTTAAAACGAATCGACAACAGTTATTGAGAAACCACTACTGGGTTAAATTATTATTAAGTGATTCACTGGCAAAGACGATAATGATAAAACAAAAAAACCGACAAAAATTAGCCTACTTCAAAAATTAATAAAAAACGTGTTTATTTTACTTTTTTTTACTTGCCGTATCTTCCAACTTATCAATTTTAGACTCTAAGTGTGATACATATTTGGATTCAGCTGTTGAAGCAAAATCCAAAAATGGAGAAAAACCAAACCAAAACCAAAAAATCAAGGATAAGGTGAGCAATTGAAATTAAAATTTATGATATACTTTACAGACACTGTGTGTAAGATATTAGAATTATTTTTAATTTTAAATTACAGAAAAGAAGGGTTTCGACTTTGGTTCCTATTTAGGTATTATTTCTAGTATTTATTACTATTTTGTAAATTAGCTTTTACCATATTTGTTGGAATCCTTTGGTATTATAATTTTTATTATACCTTCATGTAGGGACTAGTGATTCTGAAATTTATCTTGTTATTGTTGTGGATATATCTACTTCGCACTGCTGATGGTTGCAAAAACCAGAAACAGGTCTGCAAATGGTATAGATGATGGTCTCAAGAAGAGGGATTTCCATTTATGTGGTAAAAATCCCTTACTAGTGGGCAATCGCAATTATAGCCTAATCACTTCCTTTAATATGATACAAATTTGTAAATCATTAAGAAGTGTGTGTCGGCAAATTTATTTAATCTTCAGTTTAAATTTTTTCTATTCACAATGCTAATTTAGTATTTGTTATACACTGTATTGATTCTGCGATTGGCTCCTTGTGAAACATTATTAAATATTTTAAATAAACAAAGAATATTTGCTTTTAAATGTTTCAAAATTATATTTTCATAATATAATATAATAGACCAACTTATAAATAATTCTTATAACTTATAAATAATTCCAATTTATAAATAATTCAGATATAAGCGCAGAAAAGAAAAAATTGCACTAACCAAAATTATTTTAAATTCAACGGAGAAATTTTTGTTGTTAGACGGATTACCGATGGTTTCACCAATCTCTCCTTTATTAGCCGAAATTTTCATGTCAGATTTTGAAAATAAATTATTTAACACCAAAAACATTTTAATAGAAAATGTGTTCTTTTGGATACGCTATGTAGATGATGTATTTTGCATTTGAAAAGGTACGGAAAGACAATTAAAACAATTTCTAACTTTACTTAACTCCTTTAATGAAAAAATTCAGTTCACGTTAGAATAAGAAAATGAAAACGGTTTAAACTTTTTAGACAGCAACATAAAAAATCATAATTGTTGTTTAGAATTCGATATCTACCGTAAACCTACCTGGACAGATACAGAATACACAATAGTTCTAACCAGTCTTTCCATAGAAAAATGTCATCGTTTCATAGTTTTGTTCACCGTCTGCGAACCTTTCCTCCAAGTCCAACAATTTTGAAAAAGAAGTCAACACAATAAAACAGATAGCAAGGAATAATGGATACAAAGAAAGTATCACAGATAATTTAATAAAAACAAAACAAAAGAAAAATATGTATAAGGAGATTTATGCTGGTTCTGTACAAGACATCCATAAATGTATTAATTATAGACCTGGAATTAGTGATAAAGTCAGCAATAAATTAAGTAAATTAGGTTGCAGAACAATATCTGTAAATAAAATTAGCCTAGAAAAAAATGTTAATAAACAATAAGGACAAATAGTGCACCGTAAAACGGGGAAAAAGTAGCCTCCTTCTTGAAAAAAATTTTTTTAAGGTACAACCACTTGGGACCTTCACAGCATGATAGCCTAGGTCCTTGGCCATCTGTAATGGCCAATTACAACATTTTTTTGGAGGTCAAACTTTTTTTATTACGAAGAATGTCATAAATTTGTCAAAATTAATTTTTCTTACTTTTTCACACATCCCTCATGATATCTCCGGAACCAATCGAGATAATTATAGGTATTTTTTTTTAATTGATAAAGGAAATGTGGGCGAAGGTCACTGCTTTAATTTCGTTTTTATGTAAAATTTATTTTTTTTGTAAAAATAGGTGAAACTGGAACGTTTACCTTCCTTGCTGCATTTTTTTCGGTAAGCGAAAAACTTTTTTATTTTAAGGAATTTTGTCATACCATATGTGTATGAAATAAAGCTTATACTTCAAGGAAGTTTTTAAAAAAAAATTCAGTTCTCTACGACTTATAGTTTTCGAGATTTTGTTTTTTAAAGTTACGAGTTTTTCGATCCTAGATGCGCCTCACTGCGGCGCCACTCAAGTGTGTACAGTGTAGACTATTGAATACAAGTAATCTTATATTATACATAATACATTGTCATTTAGAAACAAGCTTTTCTTTGTGTAATGTGAATGCGAATGAGTATTATTGTTATTGAGTTTTTACATATTATTTAATGCTTAACAATGGAATGTTTATTTTATGTTATCAGAATTAAAATCAGGTAATACAATTCTGGTAAAATCTGTTGATACTGATGTCCTGATTTTGCTTTTACATTATTACTGTGAAACACCAGATATGTCCCAAAGGAATATATTTATACAATTAGGACATAGTAAGAATATACAATTTTTGTCAATTAACAATATTGTGGCAAATTTAGCTGAGGAAATTTGCAAGAAAGTATTAACGATTCATTGCCTAACTGGTTGTGACACAACTAATGCCATGTATAAAATAGGGAAGAAAACGGCATTCTATGTTTTATATAAAAATTTAAATAATTTAAAAGATTTAAAAAACCTTCCTTTTCTGTCAGAGGATAAAGCGATGGAATTAGGGGGTAAAATATACGCTTTATTTATATAAGAATAAAAACAAAAATATAAAATCCCTGAATGAGATGGGACTTAACAACAAGTACAAATCGGCCAGCTTCTGAGCTGCCTCCTACTGACCATGCTTTTAGACAACATTTAAAAAGGTAATAATTATTTTTCTAGATCGCCCATACCTATTAAAAAAAGAAACAAAACACCTACATGTAATTATTTTCTTTTTAGGTATAATAATATAATAATAACACCACATGAAATTACAACCCTCTTTATCCCTGAAGGTCTGGAATGACCTTGTGTGGGAGAGGGCTACAGATTTAGAGACAATGAACACACACCCAATGTCCGAGTATACTACGATTAATCTCTCTCACAGAAAAATCCCAGTTCCTCGACCGGGAATCGAACCAATTCCAATTCCAATTTAAAACATTTATTGCATATTAAAATACATCACAAAAAACTTAATTAGAATGCCACACTCGGCATTGTACAAACAAAATCGAACCCGAGACCCCGAAGTTTTGAGGCAAGTACATTACCTCTAGACCACGGAGCCAGGTGTCTGTATCAATTAAAAATTTAGTACAATAGCCATATACAATACATGCAGATGGAAGATCCAACTCGATATGGTTGGACATTTGAAAAAAATGTTTGGAAGGCAACTTTTTTCTAGTCAAAAATCTGTGCCCGATATTGTAAGGCAAAGTTTGTCAATAAGATGTTCCGACAGGGTCTGTAACAACAGATGTACCTGTTTTGCTCAAGGTTTGAAATGCTGCAGTGAGTGCAAATATGCAAACTGCTGCAACCAAGGAACTGTCTAGATATTTTTAGATTCCGACGTTGACGACTTTTAAAATATTTTTATAACAAGTTTTAAATTTATGTTTTAAAATAAATAATTATTTCGCTTTTTTTTTTTAATTCATTTTTAGGTTTTAATGTATAAATATAATGGATTTTAAATAATGTGCAATGTAAATAATGATAAGTAAAACCTAAGTGCTTATGAAAATAAAATTTATATTAAAGATATGTCAAAAATAATACTTAATAGTATGCACCCACAACACGCATAGCACACTGATTAAAGCACAGTAGAACCGGGGGAGATATCCTGCCCGCAGAAACTTAATTTCAAATAACAATAACTTGAAACGTACAAGTCGTAGAGTATTGCGTTTTTTTTTAAAAACTTCCTTGATGTGTTAATTTTATTCCGTATGCATATACTGTGGCAAAATTCCTTAAAACAAAAAAAGTTTTTCGCTTACTGAAAAAAGTACTGCAAGAAAAAATAAATGTTAAAGTATTACCTAATTTTATAAAAAACTAGGTTTTCCATAAAGACTAAATTAATTCAGTCACCTCCGCTCACGTTTCCTTTATCGACTAAAAAAAAAAAACTTGATTATCTCAATTGGTTCCGGAGATATCGTGAGGGATGTGTGAAGAAGTACGAAAAATTAATTTTGACAGATTTATGACATTTTTCATAATAAAAAAAGTTGGACCTCCCAAAAAATGTTGTAATTTGCCATTTTAGATGGCCAAGGGCCTAATCTATTATTCTGTGAAGGTCCCATGTGGTTGTACCTTAAAAAATTTTTTTGAAACGTTTTTGTCGGTTTTTCAGTGTACTAAAAACAGAAAAACTACAAAAAGGCAGGATTGTATGAACTAAAATGTAGTGACTGCGACGCATATATATATATATATATATATATATATATATATATATATATATATATATATATATATATATATATATATATATATATATATATATATATATATATATATATATATATATATATATATATATATATATATTGGCCAGACTGGACGTAACATAAAAAAGCGACTTGAAGAGCATAAAAAAGTCTATTGTAAACAACGTATATAGCACCGGTATGTCAACACACTGTATAGAAAACAATCACTTTATAAATATGGATAATGTAGAATTACTTTATTCCGAAAAGAAAAGCAAAAAATTAGACTTACTAGAAATATTAGAAATTAAGAAAGCCTCAAAAAATAAAAAAACGGTTACAAATGAACAACAAATATTCGCAGGTTACCACATTTTATATAAAGTAATTTAACTTTTCTAAAAATTCCAAATCTTTCAAACCATTTTTATTTTATTAGTAAAGTTGCCAGGTGTAACATTCAATATATAAGCAAGGAGCACAAATTATAATTTAGTACCTCTCATCTGTACTCTTGAAAAGGGCCTAGAAAGCCGAAACACGTGTAGAGTAAAAATATAATTTTGAAACATTTAGAAGCAAATATTCTTTGTTTATTTAAAATAAAAAATTAGATTTGTTATTTAGTGTCTTGTTGCAAAAACCACTTTTTAAGCTTACGAAAAAAAACATAATTTTTGCTTGTAAATGCATTTATTGAAGATGCATTATGTTTAAAATAAGGTTTTGCTTTTAGTTATCATGAATATAAAATGTTTAAAAATGATTTACAAATTTAACTTGGCTACTTCATTTAAACGCCGGCCGGCGGCGCTGTCTAAATACATGCTCCTTTTGAGTATGAATGACAAATTTGTCCTTGTATAACTATTTGGTAAATAATTAGCGCATAATTAATTTACAAACCTTAATTAATATTTACAAAATACATGTATTCGTGTCTTTAATAAATAAATACAATGAATAATGAGATAAAAGAGAAAAAAGCAGATATTTATCAGTTATAAATAAACATTTTTTTGTGAGAGTTAGTTTTATATACATATGTTTATGGTGCTAAGAATTCAGAAGTAGTCCATCATATTTAGATTTTTTGCTTATATATTTTAAAACATGTTAATAATTGTATTTTCACTAATTGCTCACGCATCAAGCTCTAATTAAGCTACTTGTTTATCAAGTTTCTACAAAAAAATTTTAAACACTAAAATGATTAGGTAAATATAATTAAATAAATGACCAATAAATGTTTAATTTTTGTGCAAACTTTTAAGCCAGTCGAATTAAGTTTTAAAGATGAAAAAAATAGAAATAGTTATTTTATTACATTAATGGATGTATTTCGATGGTAAATTAAAGTATTTCATTTTGCAGCAACGAATTCAGAGGAGATTTTCAAATTAAATGGGGATTTTGAGAACTTTTTGACTACAACTCAATGAAGGTAATCAATATGAAATCAGTTAAAATAATTACTTCATTACTTTATATGCCATACGCTATTCCCATAAAAAAAACTTATTCATATGAGATTGCTGTTTAAGATCAACTAAATATTTTTATGTCATTAGTAAATTTAAATATTGACTATATGAAACCATTTATATTCTTGTTTGAAGAAGAATACGTCTTCCATAATGTCAAGATGCATGAAAATTGACACTTACAAAAATAACCTCAAAGTATGTTTGAAAAAATGTTGTCGTTTTGTAAAAAAATGCTTTAATCTAACGACGCAAACAAATTTAAAATCCACTGTTCCAGAATTATTTGCAAAAAAATTTCATCATTTGTAGTCTAACACCCTGCATCTCCAAATATATTTACTCCCATATCTACTTCAGGATATTTATACAACACATTTTATTTAGTTTAGTTCATAAGTCAAAAATAGATCCAAAATTCGAATAATCTGTCAAACATTTGTTTGCAAAACCTCAACTTACTTTTTATGGAATGAAATGAAATACAACGGTAAAAATTTTTTGCCAAATATTATTTTCTAACTTTTACAAAAACTTATCACAGAAAAAGGGCTTTCAAAGGGCTGACGACGCACGACATGCAGAAACACGTTTCTGTGGTTGTTTTAGAGTTTTGAAGTGATTATCGAACTGGTGAGTACTTTTGTTTTATTTATTTTTTGGGTTTACTGAACAAAGTAGTTATAATTAAAAATAACATTATTGAGTCAATCGTGCTGAACACAATGTGCATATTATCTTTTTTTATAATCCAGGTTTTGGCAAATAGCCGGAAAAATAATTGTTAAAAAATATATTGTTATACTTCTCTGTGATAAGTTTTTGTAAAAGTTGGAAAATAATAATTAGGAAACAAATTTTAGAGTTATTATATTTTATTTCATTCCATATTATAAACTTTAACCAAGAAAAAGTTACCTAATTTGTTACCTTTTATGCTATTTTCCAAAAAAGTGAAAATCATTTTAATTTCTTATAACAGTTTTTCTCAATATTGTTGAGGGAATCGCCTGTTAGTCGCTTTAAATTTGTAACACCCTGTATACATCAATAAGTTATTATTAATTTCTTATGACAGTTTATTGTCAATATTGCCGTTGGAATCGCCTGTTATAGTAGCGCTAATTGTTTACCGTCTTCTATATAGGGTGAGTCAGTTTTTTGTAGACAAACTTTAACAGGAGATAGAACACATGTTTTTAAAAAGAAAAGTTCCTATAAACATATGTCGTAGAACGCTTCGTTTCCGAGATACAGGGTGTTGAATATAATTTTTTTTTCTCGAATTTTCATTATAACTTATAAACGAATGCTTAGATTTTTTCCATGTTTGGGGGATAATGCCTATTAATTAAGGGTCATAAAACAAGCGATAAGAATGTTCAAAAACTTGCACAGTGGCGGAGTGGAGGGGTGCTCAACCCCTTTTTTAAACAGAACTTCTACACCAATGACTATTTTTTTTAAAAAACTATTATTTTGATTATCTACATACAGTTTAACAAAAATAATGTCCCTTCTTCTGTTTCGAAATTCCTGTGCGTTTCCGAGTTATTTTGATTTTTAGTGTTTGATGTGGTACTAAATTAAGTAATTTATTTATTATCAATTATCGGCTAAATATTTAATTCTTTCAACGAAACCTACCTAAATATGGTTTGTTAAGGATTCTAAAAAGCCGAAATCTCTTAGTCTTTATCTCTTTCCAATGTAGTCAAAATAAATATTTGTTATATCAAGCCATACTCAAATACAATACATACAAATACATACTGAAAAAATATTCGAGAGAAAGAAAATTATATTCAACACCCTGTATCTCGGAAACGAAGCGTTCTACGACATATGTTTATAGGAACTTTTCTTTTTAAAAACATGTGTTCTATCTCCTGTTAAACTGACTCACCCTGTATAAGTTATATACACTTCGAGTGTGAATGATTAAGAAAAGTCACAAATAAGCTTTCTACTCACATTTTCTACCACCGTAAAATATTTTGCCGTATTTATGTATTTGGGAATTTGCTAAAATTGATGTTGAATTTTTATATGACCTCAAAATATGTGTAGCGTGTCTAGATGTGTATTATTTAATTAATTATTTTTTGTTCTTTAAATAAATATGATTATCTACAGGTGTGTTTCAAATTTAAGATGTTTTTTGAACATCCTGTGTTGTCCTTAAATGGATTGCAAATTAGAACCTCTAATTTATGTAACTAATTTTTTTAAGTGTAGCAATGATTATGTATTTGTTAAATATTATCTGATTATTTATGGGGTTTTAAACCTGTTCACATTATACACAAGCGAATTATTTAACGAAATTATCAAATTAAGTTCAATTATTTTTACGGCGCTACTTCCCGTTATTAACGTTCCAAAAGATATGTGAAAATTACAAGCTAAGATAATACAGTAAAAAGTGATTCAAAAAAATTAAACTAGGAAATAACACAACGCACCTGTATTTAAAATGGTGTTTTTGTTTAGTATCACAAAATTCGATTTTAATGGATGTTACCGATAGCGTTATTAAAAAACGATTAAATTTAACATAATATTAACATACAATTAGATGCTTCTCGATAACGCTCAAGTACCGGATAATCTCTGGTTTTGTTAACGTACAGCAAAAGTAATTGGTTCCAACTATGATTTAATAGACTCAATTATTTTACTACTTTGAATGGATTAAATTGCTCTACACCAAGTGTATCAAATCCATCTGGACATGTAGAGTTGGTTCTTACTAAATATAATTTTTATAGTGTAATATAACAGGCCAAGAGAATTAAACTTTGATCAAGAAATTTAAATAAATTTATACTAAATTGAATTATCACGATTTGGTATTATGAATGACTATAAACAAATGTATTGACACTTTCGAAGTGGGCAAGGCAACAATGTAATACTTTTTAAAATGCAACCCAGAATAGTTAAAACGAAAAGGACCTTGGCGTGAACAATTTGAGGAACTGTTAGTACAATGATGTGATAGCATTAATTTGAGTGATTTAGAACAAATATAGCTAAATGAAGGTATCAGTGGAAGAGTTGCCTATCCCACATATTTAAAAAAAACCACCAAACTGTGCCGGATGATTTACAAAATATTAGATTTTGCATTTGCCACAGTTGTCTAAGCCTCTAAACAGTATTAAGCTAACAACATCTACAGGCAACTTTGGTTGTTTAAATAAATTCACCTACATTGTACCCACAGAGATATGTAGTCTGTGATTGTACCATACTTGCCTAACCACAACCAACATGGCCGCCAGCAGTGAAGACAGTGAGCACGTTTTTAGTGTTTCTGGTCGCTCTAGTCAAAAGATTCTCTTCAGGAAAGGACGCAAGGAAACCCCCACAGGACACGTTTCCATGTTCGGCGAGGACATCCAATGGCACGATTCCGTCAAGTACCTTGGCGTAATCATGGATAAAGGCCTAACATGGAGACAGAACACCGAAACCATCGTGGTAAAGGCCAAGCGGACGAGAGCTCTCATCTACCCAATGGTAGGAAACCAGAACAGGCTTAGTCTGAGGAACAAGCTTCTGCTAGTCAAAGCACTCATCAGACCACAGCTGACCTATGCCTCCGGAGCATGGAGATACCAAGCGAAGACCTATCTGAAGAAGATCCAAGCCGTGTAAACGTGGCCATCAGTACAGCGATGAGCGCACCATGGTGCGTTAGAAACGCTGATATCTTCAGGGGAACTGGAGTACACACCAGTCACCGAAATCATCCGGGATAGAGCGAAGAAACTATACACCTTAGTTGAGGAGCACAGGAACCCGCTGATCAGGGAGGCCACCTCCTATGATCCGGCCGACGCACCGAGGCACAAGAGGCCGAAGGTACAGTTACTGGGTAACGGGTAAGTATAACTAATCCTTTCCTTATAGACGGACCAAACCCACGGAAAAGACATGACGCAACCAACCACCTTCCCACAAACCTTGCGGGCGCTGGTCAGTAAACCGACCAGTGCCCGTTGTCCCCCTGGCTCCGTGAAGGACGAAATTGCTAAGAAAGCATTTTGGCCTTCACCTCCTAGAGCTACATAGTTCATCCTCACCTTGTCCGATGGTCCAGATGACAATGTGTCAATTAACACTTTGTGTACTGGCAGTCAATCCCAAGTCACAGAATATCCACACAGTCCCTGATAGACAGATGACTATCCCCGGAGGTGACAAGCTGGCGAAGAAAGAAGACGAAGACAGAAGAGCATCAGAAAAGGCCCTAGCCAGCAGGGTTCATCAGCCAGGACCCAGGGAGGTTGGCAGAAATCTTCGGCACCGCTCACATTTGTGAGTAGGGCCGTTCGTAAAGTAAGCTAACCCGCCCTGCACGAGGCCGGTCCAGATCTACAGCGATGACTAGGGTAAAAAGGCAATAGTCCTGCCTGGCCCTAGCATCCGAGACCGACATCAAGCTAAATGGATATTGGCGTAGTGATCCAGATTACGAACAACCAGCGCCAAATGAAGTTATAAGTGGTAAGGATTATTATTTTCTATAAATTTTTAGCATACTAGTTCGCGAAAGACGCAAATACGAAAAATAATTTTACATGTGGGTTAGGCATTTTGCCTTTATATTTTTTTGTGGATTAAGCAAGATGTTTTTGTTTTGTTGTAGATTAGACAAGTCTGTCTCTAGATGTATTTCGTGTTGTTGTGTGTTAGGCAAGTCTGCCTCCTGTTAAGTTTTTAAGGGTCGGTTTATCACTTTTTTTATATTGCTATGCCATTGTTTCAGCGAGTAATGAAAGCAATGATGAACTTGACAGTAGAAACGAAACAGAGACAAGTAATGACAAAACAAGGAAAAGGTTATTAAGGCCAGAGAAACATAAGAAAAATTTAAGAAAACGAAAACAGGAAAGGCGAGGAATACACATCAGCCAAAGGGAAAAATCATGCCAGCAAAATATTAAACTCTGAAAAAATATGCATGAATAAATGCAAAACTAAAATATCTGTTGAAAGGAGAATTCAAATTCATAAAAAATCTTATTCCCTTTTCTGGGGCTTAAAGAATGCTTTCGTTATGGTCAAGTTACTAGAATTAATAAAATAAGATCCTATACCAAGAACGAGGGCTCTAGGCGTAAAACTACTCGAATATACAAATTAAATGATGGCAAAAATGATGTTCCAGTTTGTAAAACTTATTTTAAGGACACACTTTTAATTTGTTAGGGTTTAATCACTATTACCTTGAAACGAAAAACTGGAGAAGGTACTGCACTTGAAGACAAACGAGGTAGGCACGAACCTGCTAACAAAAGCAAACCTGATGGCGTTACTTATCTACATAATTTTATACAACGGTTTCAGACCCATAAATCCCACTACACTAGAAGTAACAACGCGAATAGGAATTACTTACTTTATGCCTCAATATTCGTAGAATGTATGATGCGTACAAAATGCGAAAATTATTCGAAAACTGCTCTTTCTTCATTTGTGTTTAGGAATATTTTCAATAGTCAGTTCAATTTACATTTTCATCGGCCACAAACAGATACTTGTCACAGATATGACAAATTCAAAATAGAGCTAAAATCACATTCTATTACAGATGAACAAAGAGACAACTTGCTTAGAGCAAAAGAACTTCATCAGCGGAAGGCTCAAGCTGCACACGACATGCAGAAGCAAGACGTCTCTAATTGTGTGAGTGATCCAACGAAGCGTGTAATAACTTTCGACCTGCAGAAAACTTTGTCCACTCCTATCTTAAAAACTGGTATTGCATACTACAAACGACAGATGTGGACTTAAAATCTCTGTTAATGATGCAGTAAGTCAGCGATCCTTTATGAACATCTGGGCTCAAAATGAAGCATCGCGTGGAACGCAAGAGGTAGCTTCTTGCCTGTTTCATCATATCAAACAAAATATCAGATTTGTGTTACACACCTGACTCTATATAGCGATGGATGTGGCGGTCAAACCTGCTTTAATATGAATATGAAGTCTCAATGAGGAATTGAAAAGAATCGTTAAAGGCCTAGCAAGACCAGAAGCACAGTAACGAAAAAGAAAAGCAGGAATCTTATCAGGACCCATGGTATTATTAGCCTCGAAATTTTAAAGGCTTTGATGACATAATTTTCAGAAAATTCATTCAATTAAGAATATCGGAGGTTGAGTAAGTTGTCATATCTTGATCATAACTTGGTATAGAGTAATAATGTCGAAAAAATTGAGAGAATACATTGGTGATATCCTGACTGTTGGTATATTCATCTCCATCTTAGTACATTGTTGACGAAAAAATAGGCCTTCAAAATAGTCAATTAGAATGGATTACAAAATAATCCAATTAAGAGCAAATCCATCAAATGTCAATTTTCATAATGTTTGTACTGCGCCCTATGCCATTCGTTCTAAATAAAATGAGTGTTTTTCTATTAACATCTCAAAAAATATTGCGAAAATTAAGTTTTCTAAATTGAGAGAGTCTGTCAGCTGGATCCTGCAGAACAAAAGAATTCTAAAAAAAGAAAGTGTTCTAGACTGTATGGGATTCTCACAAATCAACAATTTGTGTGGCTCTTATTTCTATGAATAAAATAGATTATTAGGAAGTGTTAAAAAGAATTGGTGTTTTGGTATTTTCAGTGCTGGCTGATGAGTTAAAAGTCGAGATATACTTTGTATGGGATCCTCACATCAATAATTTGTGTGACTCATAACAACAAAGATATCTTGTTATTTTGAGGAATAAAAGAAATTATCAGGAAATGTAAATAAAATTGATGTTTTGGTATTTTCAGTGCAGGCTGATAAGCTAAAAGTCGAAATATACCTTAAAACTGTACTTAGACAACTTGTAGTATTAAATTTTCTGCAAAAAAATTCGATTCAATGGAGAGCTGAAAATAATAGTTATGAAAAAAATCGCAGTTATACATTCAAATAAAAAATATTTAATTATAATTACCACTGTTGCATCACCTCATGGTTTGAAAATTTTTTATTGCAAGGATTTTTTTTGCAGAAATTTAAATATATTACATATATTTTACGTTGGAGATTCATATAGCGCCCAGAGTCAATGACCATCATATTTTCTGCATAAAATGTCCTTGATTTCTCACAAAATAACGATTTTTTGTGAAAAGTTAACATTTTATCGATATGCAAAAATAATAATTTTTGGGAACGGTTAAAAATAATTATAATTAACAGTTTAATTTGAGTGCAATTTAAATAAACAAAGAATATGATTGTGAACAAGAAATAGTGCATACCGAGTGGCTAGTAATAACAAATCCTCCATAACTCTGGAGTAAATTGAGACATGGATTAAAAATTTTTATCTGGTACAGACAAAAGGTTGAAAGGTATTTCTAGCAAATTACAAACATTTATTTAGATAAACAAGCGAATATCGATTTTTCATTTTCAGTTATAAAAACAATTATACAGTCTCAAAATTGACATGGATATTTTAACACTACTACTAATTAAAAACATGTAATGGTCCTCTATTCTAAAAATTTACCACTCTTAGACTATACTAGTTGTAAGGGAAATTCTGTGGGTAAGTTTGTGTATTTTACTTTTGTTAGTTATTGACTTAAAAGTATTCATTTTTCTAAAACAAACCAAAGAAATCAATTTATTAAATGGCTGTTGAAAAAAATTCGCATCATACAAAATTTTAAACCCCAGAGACAATTGCTCCTTGTATGCCTCATTATAAACTATTTTTTTACATCGCGTCAGTAAATAGTAAAATTTTGGTAGACCGGCGCATCCGGCGAAAGCAAGAAATTCCTTGCAGTTGTTTGATTTTATCACAATTAAATTAAACTGTACCACTTTTTACAATTCAATTAACAAATATCAGCTGCTCGCTTAAAAGACTTGTCATGTTATATTTATTTTAATAACTAAAATTAATCACTTTGTATATTATGTGAAAAGATCAAACTTACATAATCAGACAAAGCTCGTATTCCTCTTGGAAATCTCGTCCGGTCAGGAACTAGCTCTCCATAAACACTTCTCTCTTTTTCTAACCAACAGTCATCAACATTTATATACTCGTATCCTACATTGGCATAACCCTCATTAACAAGAATATCTGCCATGGTTCTAAATAAATTTTCGCTGAAACAAAACGAATATTAAAAAAATAAAGGTAGTTTACACATTTTTTATTTCTTTTTCAATTTTGTGTAATATCTTAACGCAATGTTCACTAACAGTAGCGCACTATATCATGAAGGTTATTGGTCTATGTGATCACTTTCCCATTTTGTTTTGAAACTAATGCACAACTGTAAACTAAACAAATGAAAATACCTTATGCAGTTGTCAGGGTCATTTTTGCAGTCAGTGTTGCACCTAAATCTCTCCCAGGCCAACCAGCCCATTGGAGGTGTCCTGGCCAATCCATTTTCCAATGAAATCACACTAGTTCCAAGGTAAGTCACCACTAATCCAATAAAGGTCCATATTTGAAGCATTTCACTGTGTTTACTTAATTATAACCTAAAAATAATAAGTCCGTCAGTGAAATGACAGCAGAAAATAAACACACACACTAAATTTTTACGTTACAGTGGCGCAACATTTTTTTGATATTTTTGTGAACTTTAAAACGGGATATTAAAACATAATGATTTCTCTTGACACAGTAAGGATATATTGTGTTGCCGCAATATCAGATGACGAAATGCTCATCTTAAAAGGACTATATAACCGCAGTTTCATAGCCCGAGTCATGTGCTCCTTTATTTGTTTATTTTTTAACCACCTGCACTCAATTCACTTTCACTTACCCGTTACCCTATTTCTTTATTTATTATGATCAAAACCAGTTCAGATACTAATTCTGAGCAGTTTGTCTTGAAACCAAAGCACAAAGTTAACATATTACAAAATCAATAACTACATATATTAACGGTTTTAAATTCTTCAGGATTCTAATCATACCATAGGAAAATGGAAAAATTTTTATTTGAAAAAAATATATGAAAATCACTATATAATTTTTAAAGTAATTACCTTAATTTTTCACTGTTTCGAAAACGATTATTTTACGCGATTCACTGTAATTAATTTGAAACGAAGGTAAAAGTGAATTGTCTTGCGCCTACGGTCAACTACCACGTCCATTCGCGACCGCGGCTGTACAGTGAATAAAGACTGAGAACCAAGAGAATTGAAGACTTATAATGGCAAAGGTATGGTAGGTAATGCTTCGAAAAGTTCAGCATAGACGTGTGTGAACCGCGCGAGGTTTATAATTCATCTATTTACTAGCCCGGATGCCACTACAGTTTAATCTGTAATAAACCTACCTACCGGAGTAGTCGAAAAAATTCGTTGGGTATGTTTCTTGAATATTTAAATAAGTCAAAAATTATTTGAGACCGTTAGTTCAGAAATAGGATCGTAATAAAAATTTATTGTAGAATTTTTTTGTAAGCAAATAATAAATTTATATATCAGCGTTAACCAGTCTATTTCATTGCCATAAGTATTTAAAAAAGTGTTTTATTCTGCTCAAAGAGCACAAATATATAAAGGCTGTCATTTGTAAAGTTGCGCGGATATTATTCTTTGTTACAAACCAGAATGTCATTTTGTAGCACTAAATCATAAGTTTTGTTTAGTATACAGCGCTGGCCGATCTGATTGTGTAAAAATAGTGGTAACTCAAACTAAACGAGGCTTCAGTTTGGCGAAGTATATGTTCTGCTGGAATTCTAGGCCCTTATATCTCCGAGAACGGTAATGGAATGCATAATTGCAACAAATATTTTTATTTGACGTTATGAATCAGAAATAGCTTCCTAATAGTATGTGGTTCCAACAGGATAGACCACGACCACATATAGCCAACGCAAGCAGGTTTGTACTGAGAGAGATGTTACAAAATCGTCTAATATCGTGAAACGAGGACGTGGATTATCCAGCGCGCTCTCCAGATTTTACTTTCCCAGATTACTTTTTATCGAGTTACCTGAAGGCATAGGTATTTATTAATTCTTTACATTATTTCAATGAATTAAAAAACATTGTATTGAATGGAAATATGCACTCAAACACATGGTGTAATGAATGTAATGTACAGTCTGTTGCTGGCAGGATAAAATTAGAATACGACAGAAAGAGTGACGTAAAATTTTTTATTAATGGTGATATCAAAATTACAATGCGTTTCTGTTATTTATGTTCAATTTATTATTTCTCTTGTTCTTGCGGTTTGCCTTCTTCATCTATCTATATCTGTGTTATTTGTTCTCTGTTTTTTTGTAATTGTATAATCTTGGTCCATTTTTCTTCCCTTGGTTCCATTCCTGTAGTTTGCATCTACTGTGTATTAGTTACCCTGAAAGATTTTGTTTCGTTTGCACCCTTCATTCTTTTTGGGTTGTATCGTATTTTTCTTAATTCTTGTTAACGTCTCTAATCAGTCTACAGCATCGCAATGTTGATTTTTTTTTCATTAACACGTTCGCGCCGACTTGTGCCACGGGTGGTACAAGTCACGTTTTTGCAGCAGACGCGCTTGGCCACCAATGGTACAAGTATATATTTAATTCTCTACGTTCTAATATCCTTACACTTTTGAGAAGGATATTCATATTAGGTATACGGCTCCTATATAGGTATGTGTTAGCCCATGTACCACCGGTGACGCACTCGGCTATAAAGAAGGCCGTTATGCTATAATAAAAATACATGACTAAAAAATAAAAGAAACATTTATTATTAAAAGAAAACTAAGTCAGTAACATCAAAAGCTGTTATTAAACATATAAAATGAATGAAATAGAAGTGTCTAAGTATGTTTTTCATTAGCACAGTAGACACATTGTAGGTTGTTCGGGCCACTC
This sequence comes from Rhamnusium bicolor, assembly GCA_029963845.1. Classification (NCBI taxonomy): domain Eukaryota; kingdom Metazoa; phylum Arthropoda; class Insecta; order Coleoptera; family Cerambycidae; genus Rhamnusium; species Rhamnusium bicolor. Next base: position 110,357 of record JANEYF010001102.1, read on the forward strand.
CATGCAAACCCTCTTAGCTTTTTTCATCGCTTTTTTATATCCTTGCTGCTCTTTTATCTTTTGGTAACATAACGAACGCCTTCTTCTACACTCTCTTACTGTGGCCTCATACCTTCCCATCTTCCATTTTTATACTTGATATTATAATATCAAGTATAAACCCATGTACCACCGGTGGTACATTACGGCCCTAATGAAGAAATCATTCATGGGGCCGTCATGTCCCACCGGTGGCACAAGAAAATAACAGAAAATTATTTACAAAGACAACACAAATATACACTATAAACAATATTTATTTACAAAAAAACGTTTTTATATAAACAAAATCAATTAAAACAATGTCGGCACAGCGGTACGTTTACTATTTCAAACGTCGGCGCGAACGTGTTAAGGATACTTTTCTAAATGTTGTAGTCGGTAACATCATCTTCCCTTGGGAGTGCGTTCATGGTCACAGATTTGTTCTTCCAGACAATTATTATGTTGGAACATGTGAATGTTAACTATGAAGTTAAAGCGGAATATGTTCCTTTATGCCGTTTTGATTTGGAATATATACTTTATCTGGTTATTAAAAAAACAGTTCTTCCTCATATGATTCTTGGAACTTTTTTATATATAATGAGGAAAATTATGCAGTTCAATCAGCAAACAAAATCTACAACATTGATTTGTTAAACGGAACAGAAAACTGTCACCTAATTTTTGTTTGAACGCTTACTTATTGTTAGTCCCTTGTAAAAACAATTCGTTCGAGCGAAAGTAGATAAGTTTTAGTCACGAATGCTACAAAACAAAACGTTCCAGTATCTATATTAATACATGTTTGATTTATCCTTGGATGATACAAAAGCGTAGACGGGTATAATATCATTAATAACAATCCTTTGTTTGCTTTTTATGTCTCAAGATGCCGTGATTGGCGTCATTGGACTAGAGTTTTGATGAGATAATACTTTCAACAATCCAGAAAATTTCAGAACTAGTTCATTGGATCTGTGTATATAGGCGCTATGTTACTGCACCGCATTGTTGTGTATCACGAGTTAAATATTGGTTTCATTTATCAATTATATTATATGCATGAGTGATTTGAACTGCTATTCCTATATACTGTGTTATTGTTGTTTCTATTTCATGATTTCCGGTTATTTTTCTCTCACAAAATTGATAAAAATTACAAATTGTCATTATTTATTTAAAATGTAAATTGATTGATATCTACTTTGAAATTGTCGCTGTTGAACCAAGACTGACCGGGCTTAATTCATCGAAATTTGAGACCATAAATTTTGCTGAATTTACAATAATATAATTCACATTACGCGTCCGGGACCATTTTTATCAGCAAAGATTATAAGTGTATATAATCTTTTTATCAGTAGACGATAAAACGGAGTGTACCTATTTTTAAACAGCCCGATTTGGAATGGTATTTAATAACCTATACATCAGTGTGGAAATTAAGTAACGCATAAATTCAGTAATTCCGTTGACATTAATTTTTTGGAAACAATCTCGAAGGGGTATAGTGATTTTAACTTCAGCAAATATTTTCAGTCTATTTTCAGTTTCTTATGTCATTTATTTTTTAAATTATGACGTCATCGACTTTTTTTTTGAATGACAACCTATATTTTTTATTATTGATTTTGGTAGTAGTTTTTATTCCGGTTCCGACCGTATAAAATTTTCAATATGTTATATTTGAAAAAAATCGAAGAAAACAGTCTTAAAGTTCAAATAACAAAAACTCATTAAATTAGGAAAATTTATCTAGTTGCCTAAGTTTGACGGAAAGTTATCGACGGCACATTCGTTTTTATTTTGAAATTATACAAATAGTTGAAAAATCGAACTAATGTGATACACCGGCAACTAGATAAATTTTCCCAATTTAATGAATTTTTTGTTATTTGAACTTTTGTAACGCATAAATTCAGTAATTCCGTTGATATTAATTTTTTGAAAAAAATCTCGAAGGGGTATAGCGATTTTAACTTCAGCAAATATTTTCAGTCTATTTTCAGTTTCTTATATCATTTATTTTTTAAATTATAACGTCATCGACTTTTTTTTAAATGATAACCTATATTTTTTATTATTGATTTTGATAGTAGTTTTTTATTCCGGTTCCGACCGTATAAAATTTTCAGTATGTTATTATTTGAAAAAAAATCGAGAAAAACAGTCTTAAAGTTCAAATAACAAAAATTCATTAAATTGGGAAAATTTATCTAGTTGCCGGTGTATCACATTAGTTCGATTTTTCAACTATTTGTATAATTTCAAAATAAAAAAAGAATGTGCCGTCGATAACTTTCCGTCAAACTTAGGCAACTAGATAAATTTTCCCAATTTAATGAATTTTTGTTATTTGAAATTTAAGACTGTTTTCTCGATTCTTTTCAAATATAACATATTGAAAATTTTATATGGTCAGAACCGGAATAAAAACTGCTACTAAAATCAATAATAAAAAATATAGGTTGTCATTTAAAAAAAAATCGATGACGTCATAACTTAAAAAAATAAATGACAATAAGAAACTGAAGATAGACTAAAAATATTTGCTGAAGTTAATATCGCTACACCCCTTCGAGATTTTTTCCAAAAAAATTAATATCAGCGGAATTACTGAATTTATGCGTTACTTAATTTCCACACTGTATTATTTAAAAACCATGTTTTTATTAAATGTTGCTGCTCTGGATTGTGATTATGAATGCCAAGATTAGCTGAATTTGATTATAATTTTATAGACCGATGACTGTCGTCGAAGTCTTGCGTCCTGGCGTCATAAAATATATGATAACTTGAATTAACAGTTGAACATAACATTTATTTAGTACATTAATTTCTGAAATAATTTATAATACACTTGTATGTATGAATGGCGCTCTGCATTTGTAACTTCAGATGACAAAAAAATTAAATTTTGGAATAGTAATACAAGTTTCAAAGTTTTCAGAAGTGCCTCTATTTTTTCCGATATATTTGAGTTTTCGAACGTATTTCCGAATATCCTTATTAGATTCATATTTTAAATCAATTGATGTTTTAACCTGAATATTTACGATTAATCCGAATAACCGAGGATGCATTTTATTACCGATTTAACACGTTTGACCTGTTTTGCATTCAACATAATTATTTTTCTATTAATTGTAATTTGAATCTTTCACAATATTAGACAATTATTCACCAATGTCGCACCTAATGAATGACCATTACGTCACTGTACTGAGTGAGTAATAAGCCATTTTAAATATTTATTTATTTATTTCATACACTGCCCAACAGGTACAAGACCCAACTACAGGGCAGGGGGATTCTGACAGAGTATATGAACAATAATCAAAGTATCCTATTTCTATGTTTTCAATGATTATTTCACTGGTACCTATTTTATTAATTGACAATAAATTTAAACGTACGAAACTGTTTTAATAATATGGTATAGCGCACACACGTTGTAAGTGCGCAATATCATATTTTGAGCTAGAAAAATATTAGTGTCTTTTCTCTAAGTTGCGTCCATCTTTTCAACTTAGATACGCCATGCTGATGATGACCAATAACTCAAAAACATATGCCCATGGTTTGTATTCTTCCACCATTTGCATTCTAAGTGCGGACATACCCGTTAAATCAAATTGTTTTGTACTGTAATTTATATAATCCCGCGATGTAACTCCCATATCTGTACTTAATAATATTAGAGTTTAATTAGTTTCATTAATTAATAAACAAAAACCCTCATGTCAATAGAATATAAGTTATACCCTGCAAGTCCAAAATATTGATAAACGTTTTTAAAATTAAGGAAAAAACTCTTTCCGGCAATTTCAGCACTTACCACATTTGATATCAAAGTGTATGATTACCATACTTGCATTATCCTAATATACACTAAAGGCTAACTAAATCTGAAAGAAATGGAATTAAGATTTCCATAACTAATTTTGTTGTAAATAATTTTTGAAGGAGAAGTTCAAGAATGGGTAAGGAATATCGTTAGCAAAAACACAATTTATTAAAGGATTTTAACTATGAAAAGTCGAAATAAATAATGGGTTAAGACAATATCACCTAAAAACGAGGCCTCAATGCTGATCCGAACGCACCTTCTTACATCACACCCACTAGGCCCGAGCATTCGAGAATCTACCACGCAGTTGCACGTTCTTAGTATAAGAGTGTAATTATTTGTACGTGATATATGGATTAGGTACTTGGCTTATTATTTGTTTTTTTCCGAGGGGTTTCACGCTATAACTAGTGTTTTTTAAATTAAACTGTTAATGTTGAAGTTCATAAACATGCTTTATAAATGCAGTGTATCGAGTTGTAAATTATGCGAATGGATCGAAAGTGTGTATTTGTGATTTATATTTCACCAAAACATACAACTAAGTGGTAATTAATGAACGCAAGTTCATGAAAACTGATTAATTATTCAATGAAAAAATTAACAAGACATTTTATGCTCTCTTCGGAATACGTTGAATGAGATAATTTATTGTCTCTTGGAGTATCATGTGGATTCATCTCACGATACTTGCATCTCACCCCAAAGTTCAGTTATAATCGGAACGTTCTTAAAAAAAGTTTTAATTTAAGTAGTCTCATACCCATCGAAACCCATACATGTTCATGGTGAAAATCATGCGACCGAATAGGCCATGGGAGAAGTGGTGCAGTTTTTTAGGTATAGCAAACTCATCTTCCATGGTCAATCGTTATTTTGTTGAAAGTATTTTCTGCGCCTTCTACCTCCATGAATCCCAGAGGGGACCTTCTCAGATATTGCTCCTCAAATCATAAATCTCAGAGTTTGGTCTAAGATTCATTTCATCTAAACATCAAAATGTCCCCAGTGACTACGCATCCATCGCACCCTTCTATGGCCATCATTCAGGCCTAAACAAAATCTCAATTGATCAGTAGAGACTACAACATCATGTTTGAAATTCCAGTGATGACTCACATTATACCACTTAAGTTTGCGAAGTTTATATCCTGAGTTAGGGAAATCTTCTTAACATACCGATTCAAGTCCCTATGTCCCTCCTCTATACCGCTTATTTGCGACAGGACTGGTTGTAGCAAAGAGTTTTTTCTTGGCAAAATACGAAAAAGTCGTTCTTCGCGATCAGTTACACTTCTAGATGCACCATATTTTCTACAGTGTTGATTTTAAACTTCTGTAGGTCACGCACGCCAACAACGTGAGAGAGTATTTGCAATGAAAATTGTATGATTAGCGATTTCTCTAAGCGAAAGCCAATACTTGTCGGGCATATGTCAAAATCATTCAAATTATGATATTCCGTACACGTGGCAAGTCTATTGGCTAATTTGGTAATATAAACTTGTATCAGATAAATGAGAATGATACTGGCAATGGAATTTTCACTCCGTGCAATAGAAAACTGTCAATATCTGACAAGCTCTTTAATATATCAATTGATAAAGAAATAAAGAAAATATAGATTTGATACTGAATAAAATTTACAGGAAACAACTACTAAGCGGACAAAAAACCCCGAGTTGCATTGAATTAAACCTGCAAGTCTTGTTTGGTAACTAAGATCATTTGTCAATTCTTCACTAGACACAAATCGGTTTCGAACCTGTTATGTTCTCGTCAGTTTGCGATAAGTAATTGAAAAGACAAATAATAATAGCAAACCAGGCTAGCCCAAAGCAGACAGATATAGTGAGTGATAAGTGTATCCCTTTGGTGGTCTATTCAGTGTACACGGTGGGGCAATAGTGCGTCGGACCTCGATATCTCGAGTTCTACGATAGCTAGAAATTTTTTGAAAAATTGCAAGTAAACTAGATAAAAAAATCTATAACTGAAATTTTTTTTCGAACATACAGGGCGAGCCAAGACGAAATTACAGGACCAAGTGCCTTTTTTTAAATTGAATGCTATGTATATCAGTAAATTTTTTGAAACCTCTTTCTAGGCTCTATTCATTCCTATATTATTATTGGCTAACTCCCAACCACTTTGATGTAATGAATTTTTTTGTTGAAATAATGCCATCTGCAGATGGATATTAAGAAAATCACCACAGTCACAATCATGGGTTTTAAGAAAAACTTATGTGAATACCAGTTACGAGACATCTAATTAATGTTTTTGAATCATTTTCATTTCCTAAAAATGTACAGGGTGGCCAAAAATTAGCATTCAATTAAGAACTTTTTAAATTGAATTTTCTCAATTTTTTCAAATGGAACATCATGTATATTTTTCAACGATGTGATGTAGAAATGAAAAACGAACATTTTTTGTAAGTACTTGCCTATGGCTAATTGCAACCATTTTCGTGTCAAATTCAAGAATAAACTTAAAAAAAAGAGGTTCCCTCAAATAATTCATTAGAAAACTTTTTTTATAGGTGTTCGACATGTTGCCCATTTTGATTGACACACGTCTTTATGCAATTTTGAAATGAGGCCATTTAGTGGGACCATTTCCATTGAAATGAGTAACTAGTATTTAACCAGTCCTTTACTGTAATGTTTTTTTGTATATTTTTTTTGCTCTTTTCGTTATTCGACAAGCAATAAAACCTCAGTTTGGTATAAATTGTCGTGTACAAAGGAGCATTTATCACACTTATCGGTCGTTAATTACAATTTGTATTGAATTTAAAATATTTGGAATTTTACAATATGAATTTTAATAAAGCGGAACTTGTAGACATGACTTTTGTTTTGGGCGAGTCAGACAGAAATTGTTTATTTGCCAATAGAATTTATCACCAACGTTATCCTGAAAGAAGGCTTCCTGATGTTAGCAGCTTCCAAAACCTTCTCGATAGATTTCTGAAAACTGGAAATGTCGAATATAAAAAAAGTGAAAGAATAAAACGTGTTGTGAACGAAGAAAATGAGTTTTCTGTGGTGCTGGCAACGGTTGAGAATCCTCATGTTAGTCAAAGAGAAGGGACCTCATTAGTAGGAATAAGTAGACGGTCCGTGGGTCGAATCTTAAAAACAAATAAATTGCATGCATATCATATTCATATGCACCAGTAATTATCTGATGAGGATTTTCAAAAGCGCCTACAATTTTGTACTTGGGCCAGAGGTAAAATGCAAGTTGATGTCAACTTTTTCAATAATGTTTTATTCACTGATGAGGCAACTTTTCATAAAAATGGATTTGTTAATAGGCACAATTTCCATTATTATGCTTCGGAAAATTCTCACTTTTTTATGCAAGTTGATAACCAACACAGAAGGTCTATAAACGTTTGGGGAGGAATTATTGGAGAACATGTAATAGGGCCACATTTCTTTGATGGTACTGGAGCTATTTATCTTCATTTTTTGGAAAACTATCTGCCACAATTATTGGTAAATCTCCCTGGAAGAATTCGAAATAGGATGTGGTTTCAGCAAGATGGTGTTCCACCATATTATTTAAATGCAGTTAGAGACCATTTAAATAATACTTACCCTCATCAATGGATTGGAAGAAATGGACCCATTAAATGGCCTGCTAGATCCCCAGATTTTACAAAAATGGATTTCTTTTTATGGGGATACGTGAAGGAAATTGTTTATAGAGACACACCAACAACAGTACAAAATATGCCTTTAGATCTATCACACCGGCAGTTTTAGGAACAGTGGGAACCTCATTTCAAAAGCGCATGGAGATGTGTGTCAATCAAAATGGCCAACATGTGGAACATTTATTATACTTTTTTCTACTGAGTTATTTGAAGAAACATCTTTTTTTAAGTTTATTTTTGAATGTTGTAATTATTGCTCAATAAACCGAAAATGGTTGCAATTAGCCATAGGGAAGTACTTACAAAAAAATGTTCGTTTTTCAATTTTACATCACATTTTTCGGAAATGAAAATGATTCAAAAATATTAATTAGATGTCTCGTAACTGGTATTCACATAAGTTTTTCTTAAAACCCATAATTGTGACTGTGGTGATTTTTTTAATATCCATCTGCAGATGACATTATTTCAACAAAAAAAAAAAAACTACATCAAAGTGGTTGGGAGATAGCCAATAATAATATTGGAATGAATAGAGCCTAGCAAGAGGCTCAAAAAATGTACTGATATACATAGCATTCTATTAAAAAAAAGGCACTTGGTCCTGTAATTTCGTCTTGGCTCGCCCTGTATGTTCGAAAATAATTTCCAGTTATAGACTTTTTTATCTAGTTTACTTGCAGTTTTTTTTAAAAATTTCTAGCTATCGTAGAACTCGAGATATCGAGGTCCGACGCACTATTGCCCCACCCTGTATAGTTTAACTCATCAGGGTTAGAGGTCGTAGCTCTTGGTACCTGCTTTGCAGATCGCTATTAGTCACTAAGACATCAGTGATGTCTGACGGGTAGTAGCACTTACCAGCAGACGGATACACTTATCACTCATTATGTGAATGTTTAGTGACCTGCTATATATTGAAATTACATCTTATTGGGAAATAGGTCAATGAAAATAGAAAAAAAAACTGCTTTTTTAATTTAGCCGATACACAGAAAATTTGCTGTCTCTTTGAGAAAGTAATGACCATTTATGTGTTTAATGTTGTATTTACTTCGACCTATGTTTTGTACCAGTTTTTGTTTGTTTGCTGTATTACTGATTATGAACAAAAAAAACACAGTTTAACTAGTCCTGAGGATGCTAATAAATATATAACGAAACGCCGACTAAATTAAAAAAAGTAGTTTTGATTCACCCATTTCCCACTGAGTTTTAATATCAATAAATATGTACACCAGCAGGGGAACTATATAATTTTATTGATATCTCAGCCAGTAGCTAAGCGTAAGTTGTTAACGTAGCGACTATAACACTCCGTAGATTAGTTGATAAGAGCTTCGTATATTTCCGTAGAATTAGCAAATTGTTTAAGGATCTTAGTAACTTTTCCAAAGATGATTAATGTTGGTAGTGTTCTGGAGTAATTATAGAGGCTAAAACATAAATTTAACCTTATTTTTAAAATGACATTTGTGTCATTTGAATTTTAATTCGCGGAAAAAAGTGAAGAACCCCCAATTTAACCTCGGTTGTGAAAATTAAAATTATTAAAAAACGATGTTCCCTGGCCACAGATTTATATTAATTGAAGAAATCCGACGTGGACAGCAAAGGATAAATAAAAATGAAATGCGTTTATTAAGAGATCATAGCAATCCGTTTGAGCTACCAGATCAGCGATTCATCGACTTGTTTCGTTTAAATAAAGACTTAATGAGAAATTTAATAAACGTTTTACGTCCACATTTGCAAGAGCGTAGCAGAATAACAGGAGTTCTTCTAGAACAAAGGATATTTGCAGCTTTATTATTTTATGCCACTGGCTCCTATCAACGGTTATTAGGGCAAGGTTATTTGGTATCAATGTCTCAACAATTAGTATCTAAATGCGTGAGAGAAGTAACCGAAGCCATTTATTTCCATCTTGCGAATGAGTGGATCAACTTTCCAGCAAGTGAGGAAGAGAAAATGAGGATTAAAATAAGCTTTATGGAAAAAACAAGGTTTCCTGGAACTATTGGGGCGATCGATTGCACACATGTGGCTATTTTAAAACCTCGCCTTGAGGAACATAACTACCTCAATAGGAAAGGGTACCATTCTAAGAATGTACAAATTGTATGATTTCTTTTTGTAACTACTTTAAAGTATCTAATAATTTTTATTTTTCAGATTTGTGATTACAGTTTGAAAATCTTGTCTGTAAATGCTCGTTATGCTGGAGCGAGCCACGATTCTTTTATTTGGAGAGAATCCGTTATACAACAAGAACTGATTAGGTGCTATGAACAAGGCAATCGAGGTTCGTGGCTTATTGGAGATTCTGGTTATCCACAACAGCCTTGGCTTATGACACCAGTTCTGAATCCACCTCCAAATAGTGCTGCTGCACGATACAATTTAAGGCATGCATCAGCAAGGAACTGTGTGGAACGTTGTATTGGTGTTTTAAAGAACCGTTTCCGATGTATATTGCATGAAAGGGTTTTAAGATATAGCCCAGAATTAGTGGGGACGATAGTTACTGTTTGCGCAGTTTTGCATAATATGTGCATTAACGCAAACATTGAAGGGCCACAAACTGATTTTGTAGATAATATAGAAGATGCATTTCCAAATAGATATGATCAAAACATCAATGGAGATCAAGCTCGTCTAGAACTGATAAATAGATATTTTCGTTGATTTTGATGAGCTGAAATTAATTTGTAAAAACTTTTTTTTTACTGAAATATAAATTGTTTTTTATTTTGAATTTGGTATAATTTGAGATATTGTTGCTTAAGATGTATTACGTTTTACAATTGAACACATATAATTTTAATATGGAAATATTTTAGAAAATAGAGCAATCTAAACTAATTCATTTAAGTGATCTTATTTTTGTTACTTTGCAGAGAACTAGTTAGTAATTGAAATTTGCGCAAAAGGGTGTCAATTTTAAAATTTACTCAAAATGAGCAAATATTAAGATGGACATTCTGCTTTGGAATTCTAGTTCTATTTGCATAGAAATTAGATAGTCATTACATAAGTAAGAACCAATTTAAAACTTACCTGAATAAACTCGCTACTGGGTATTCTGTTACTGACACTGCTATCTAAATTTTTCAGAAGTTAGACTTTTTCAATTTTCATAGAATTTGTGTTGCGTTATTAATTAGAACCAAATTTATTCAAAAATACACAGAGTGTAGTTCCAAATGTTTTTCTCAGTCATTTTGGTCTACTCCAATTGTATGGTAAAAAAGCAAAATGCTTTCAAAAATTCATCTGAAATTCTTTGGACTAATTGGTTTATAGGATATAGGTGGAAATAATTAATCTACAATAAATTGTTTTATGGGACATTTCAACAATTCATGTTGCAAGATGGTAATTAAAGTATATTCATAAATTGAATAAAGCGAAGTTATTCCTTCTTTTACATAGTGACGGGCAATAAGATTAGTAACCAACATTGTCTGACACTGCATAAGGAAGTGACTTCGCTTCATTCAATTTATGAATACATAGACAAAACTGAAAATATTTTCAGTGAAATAATCTTTATGGTACCATGAAAATGCACATGACTTCATGATAATATTAGATATAACATTTCAAATTCAAATAACATTTATTAATATAAGTACAACAAAACGTAAAAAACAATATTATTCTTCTACCAAACAAAAATACTAAAAAATCTAACTTTTTCGCAACAAACAGTAATTCTAGAATTATGTCGCTAGAAATAATGAGAAAAATGCATTAAACATTAAAGCAGTTACTTGCAATATTTTCAAGAGCTGTTGCCATTCTGTTTGTATTTGAGTCTATACTTTTCATTATATCAATAAGTTCTGCATGTTGTTCTTTCAATAAATCTACACCCATTGCATTCCGCACATTCTTTTGCTTTTTTTGTGGTGTTTTCTTTATTCATCTCATATGATGTTTCAACAGTTCTTTTTTTGTGCTGTACTTGTCTCGGTACTTACACTATTAATTTCTATGTTATTATCAACAGAAACATATTCACTAATTTCCATAATATTTTCATAATCATGTTCAAATAATGCTTCAGTAGCAAAAGTAGATCCTGGATAATTTTTATGGCCATTTGTTTTTTCTTCGGGTTTTGTCTGCAACTGTAACTGTCGAAGTCCTATTTCTTGAGTACTACCATCACCTTCTACAGAACTGAATCCTTTCAAATGTAGTAAACGTTGCTCCAAATCATTTAGGACACTGCCACTACCTGGACCTCCTCCTGTACCCTTTATGTCTTTTTTTATATTAATCCACTTTATCTTTACTTTAGTGAGCCAATCTACTAGCACTCTTTGCCATTGTTCTACACTCTTCTCTCCATAGCCAACGGAATTTAATGTAATACATAATATTCTCCAATTTTCATTGTATTTGTTTCTACTTTCTGCACACCGAAAAGAATTTGTTAACATTTCCGGGTGTTTCTCTACAAAATCAATAATAATTCTTTGGTGTTCTGGTCTCGTGCGTGTTGATCGTTTTTTGGTATCTGCAATACGAAAAATATAAAATTACTGCTCACAACATAGGTTTTCGTGAACAACAAAGAAACAAATTAAATTAAAGTTATGGTTATGAAAAAATACAAACTTGTAATTTACTCTGCGTAATTTTATTCAACAATATTTGAAGGTAAATAAACGGCCTGAATTAATCATAATTCATAAATTAAAAAACTTACCCATATCTCCAAGAATTCCTTTTTAACAAAATATGATTAAACTTATTTTTTTAGGTTATGTCGTTATATATCAACATTTAGCAACACCAGCCAAGCTCTTGATAAATTAGTTGTAGATATCGGAGGATAACAATCTTTATCCATCACACAGAGTACCAAATTCAGACACATTATAATATCAATTGATATCAATCGCGTAGCAAAAGTTAACGTGCATAGAGAGTTCCACCACAGGTGTGCTACTTTATCAAATGAAAGCAGTGTATCTCCAATTTATTATAAATGCATAATGTGACATGATTCGACTTTTTATTGATTTGAAATAGAGATTATTCATAGAAATTATCATTAACCTTGCAAGTAGCAAACTTTGAAAACTTATGTTGATGGTAAAATGAGAATCGCCGCTGGTCAAATGGTTTTGTTTTCAAAGTTTACTAATAGTATTCCATATCTTCCTCTCCTGTCATGGTGAAACTACGGCAATGAATATTTATATTATAAACTTCTACAGACGTTCTTTTTATTAAGAGTAACATATTTGTTAAAGTGTGTTAAGGTTAAACACGGGACTACAGCCATTTATGTGAACTGTAACCCACTTAAATAACAAAAAAGTTGATGTCATTCTAAGCTGTAAATAATAGCTGAAATAACTATCTAAACAATTATGAGGAAGTTTTCAGTTTTAATTTCAAGTAATTGAGACGTTTGTGAGAACTAGGATTGATCGTATTAGGACATTCCCGACTGTGATGAATTAAATTTTACTTCGGTCTATCAAAATTTGCTTGATGTTAACATTTTGTGCTATCCTGAGAAACTTATGTACGTAATGTATAACATTAATTTTATATACCGATTATTTTTGTACTATTTTTTTCGGTAGTTCTTAAGATTACGTAATACATACAGTTTAAAAATATCTAGCGAACATGCAATATATACTCATAATGGGGTTATTTCATGTGAACTCAACAAGTGGTCATTGCTTCAACGTTTCTAATCACGCTCATCTGGAACAGAAACATGTACTGCTACTGTACTGTATAGTTTCCCTGCTTTGTTCCTCTGTTTTTTCCCCTTCGATTTTAGACAAAATTTTATATTGGTTCACCAGTTGTAATGAATTATGGGCTGACTTACTTAAAACTCTTCTTTAATTTTAGCATAACTCCAATTTTAAGAACTAAACTTAAAATATCAACTTTCTCTTATGTTCTTTTTCTTAAAGTGAATAAATTAAATGTTAGTAATCGTCGCTAAGAGTATTGATCTGCGTATTCAGTTCTTTTTGTACACTTACCTTGACTGTAATTAGAATACATATTTCTAAGCTCTGATGACCTGTTGTAAGTTAAATCACATAATTATCTTCCCAGTACAAATACTAGCGAACAATCCATAATGTTTCTTTACAGACTAATAGCTATGGATAACATACCACAGGAAATAAACTAGTCTTTATCTTTAATGCACTACAGATGACTTGATGTTAACATAATTTTAAAAATTCAATATAAGAAACTGAAATTTTAGCATTTTTTTAAATTACATTAGGACAAGGTGAAGTTCTTTAATATTTGAATTAATTACTTATGTCGTTTAGTTTCTTGTGATTTTATTTTGTACTTCTCTGCATCGCTAAGCAACACATTTTAAAAGCATTCATGTATTTGCATAATTTTACGTTGATCTTTGAATTTAAATATATTTTGACTTTGAATAATGGAGACAACAGATAGAAAGTTTTTTAGTAAGACTGCTATATAATCAAAATAATTCATTTTAAAGTTGGCGTTTATATAGGATACTCTTTTATAATAAAAATACTTGAAGTGATAAGTTACAATAATGCTGCAATTTTAATGAACATCAATATTTACAAAAAAAATTACTAGATATGTATTAGCTTAAAAAATAAGCAAATCTAGATTCACGTAGTCACAAAAAAAAGGGAAAAAGTCACTTGAAAAGTGCCTAAAATGTCTCGCATTTATTAAGAGAATGATATTAAAATTATTTTTGCAGTAACAGTGTTGGAAACTAGCCTAAGACAAAAAGAAAAAACGTTTCCTAGCCTATATTTCGTGTTTTGTACATACAAACTTCCTCAGTTTAATTGACAATGTTGTGTCATAATGCACATAATATAGGCTGAATTTAATTTAAAACCTATTAGGGTTTAACATTTGATAGCATATTTGTTTGCCAAACTATAGAATAGAATAGAATAGAATAGAATAGAACAGAATAGAATAGAATAGAATAGAATAGAATAGAATAGAATAGAATAGAATAGAATAGAATAGAATAGAATAGAATAGAATAGAATAGAATAGAATAGAATAGAATAGAATAGAATAGAATAGAATAGAATAGAATAGAATAGAATAGAATAGAATAGAATAGAATAGAATAGAATAGAATAGAATAGAATAGAATAGAATAGAATAGAATAGAATAGAATAGAATAGAATAGAATAGAATAGAATAGAATAGAATAGAATAGAATAGAATAGAATAGAATAGAATAGAATAGAGGATAGGATAGTATAGAATAGAATAGAATAGAATAGAATAGAATGGAATAGAATAGAATAGAATAGAATAGAATAGAATAGAATGGAACTTGTTAATCCAAAAGATCACATAGAAAGATACGACAAGTCAATAGAAAAAGACAATTTTTACAGTATAAAAGCACTACTAAACAGAATATTATGAACTAAAAGAAAAATAGTATATTGGCGAAAATAATAATAAATAAATAAATACAAGAGGCACAAAAAGTAACTATGAAAATAAAAATGAGACATGCTCGTTTATAGAATAAAATGTATATATTTCTAATAAAATAATTTCTTTACTCGTAATTTCATGTAACCTTTTCGACGTAAAACAAATTTTTGCTCATTTTTTGGATATGTAATATATATGCTCTTTCCAAGTTAAAGATTGATCTATACAAATTCCTAGTAATTTAAAACTTGTCACTTGAACTATAGATTTACCATTTACATTAATTAATGGACTATATTTATAATTTACAGAATGTTGATGAAATTGTAGAATGTGTGTTTTGTCTTGATTCATTACCAAATGATTTAACTTAAAATATTCATTTGTACATTTAATATTGTCATTCATTAGGGATGTCATCAAATTGATCTTTATGGTAGCATAATAATATTGTGTCGTCAGCGAATGCAGTATGAAGGGCAGTTACATAATTGTCCATATCATTACAGTATAATAAAAACAATAGCGGGCCTAAAACATTTCCCTGCGGAACTCCTAAATTTACTTCAATATGATCTGAATTTGATGATATACAGAATCAAACGCCTTAGAAAGATCTATGAGAAGAGCAAGTACTTTATTATTTTTGTCTAATTGTTTATATACAGTGTACAAAATTTTTGTAAGAGCTGAAACTGTAGATTTCTTTTCCCTAAAACCATATTGATTTGGTGATAAAATGGTATTCTTTTCTAGAATAAAATAATTCTATTCCATAAAACTTTTTCTATTATTTTCTAAAATATAGACAAAAGAGAAACTGAACGATAATTATTGATACATTTTGGATCACCTTTTTTGAAAAGAAGACTGACTTTTGATATCACTAATGTGTTTGAAAAACGCTATCCTCATTTATACATAAATTTGCAATAAAACATAAAGCTTTGGCAATGTGGAGTATACATTTTTTTTATAATAGTAGTGGAAAAATTGTCAGCACCGAAAGAATTTTTTAGTTCCCGAAATATGTTAATAATTTCAGTTTCGCAGACTACATACAGGAAAATAGGTTTGTTTGTAAAATTAGATTGGTTAGTACCTTTTTTTATTAATAGAATCAAAATTTTTAGTTGAAATAGTTGCAGGTAAATTTCCAAAATAATTGTTATACTAAAAATATTTGATATTTTTGTCGATTTACGTAATTTAAAAATGCAAAAACGAAATGGCAAAAAATATGTACCAACCAAATTTTTACGAAATTATCGAAAAGTATATCCAAGCAGATTGTTTATACACAGTATTTAAAAATGTCACCAAAAATCTGCCTATCCGGAGGTCAGTTATTAATATTATCTTGAGAAATATTTTCTTAAAATCAATTGAAGCACTCCGTATAGAGCAATCATATCTATTTAGCGATTATTTATGATTAATAAAGCTTTTAAATCACTCCCTATTTTACAAGTTGAATCATACTGACCATTTTAATATTTTGTCTCTTGTTACAAATTTACTTTTATGACTAACCAGATTAGTGATAATTCAATAATTCTATGAATAATCTATATACACACACCTTTCCGGTGGTAATATTTAAAAATGCAATATGTAGAAAACAGAGACCCTCGAAATGCATTTTATTTAAAATTTATATTCTATTACTAGTTATACTTATCTTTAATAGCAACTACTTATTATTACACTTTGTACCATTTCCTCAGTAAAGTGTAATTTTTTATCTAGTAAAGCAGTAAATTCTTCAGTGTTTTTTATTTCTACATGATAAAAGGGTATGTTTTGATGTGTGTGTATGTGTGTGAGGCAGTATTTTCTCCTGTCATTTAGACCTGCAGTGAAAAATAATAAGGTGTGAAAAGATATTGCATTATGAAAAAGTTTTATATGAAACTATTTGCGGTATATAGAAAGAACTTACTGTATCTAGAATATGTATTATATCCAAATTATCTAGGGTTATGATTTTGAAAATTTCTCGGGAAAAATTTTCCAGGTGAAATTTCCCTTTTTGAAATTTTACGATTTTCTCGATTTTTGTTTAGAAATCTTGGAATGTCTGAAATTTCTGTCCGATTAGCATTTTTACTTCCTCTTTTAGGGCCATTTCTTTCACCTCTGGGTAAGGTACTGGTAACTAACTAGAAGGTTAGAATGTGAATATAGAAACAAATAAAATGTTGAAGTTAAAAAAACTTCTAATCACCTTGTTAATTGTTTTATCAGCAACTTACCCAGAAGCCTAGAGGTGATGAAAATGCCCCTTAATAATGTCTTTTTTCTAATTTGTTTTATTTTATTTTACTGTGGTGACAAAGATTAAATGTGATTATGCCTGAGATTGAGACAAAAATGTTGGCCGTTGATATTATAGAAAATTTAGGAAATTAAGAGAAAAGGATATCAGACGGAGAAATGTCTGCATTAAGTTTAATAAACGAAATATAAATAATAGAAAATAATACTATGAAAAATAGAGAAATATAAATTCATGAGGACATTTTAGGTGGAAATTCAAATATCGATTGTAAAGATTCTATCAACAAAATAAAACAATTTTTTTCTTTTGATATGTAGTTGATGGAATTTAGAGAATATTATAAAATTAGACAATGATGACATAAACAGTGACTATTGACCAATGAAGATTAGCAAGAAATGATTAACAACATAAAAGAATTTCTAGAAAATGAAGATGTTGCTGATGCAGAAAAAGAAAACACAAATCCTATGATTCTAAACCTAAAATGACCGTTTTCTAAGGAGGCACCTACTTGTATTTTTATTTTTTTGCTAAAAAAACATTTTGTAGTTTATAATTGTTCTGCTATTAATAGAAACATCTTGTATATAATTTACATTTCTATTAATTTTGTTATTTAGAATACATTGGTATACTTCATAGCACATTATATCTACATATATTTTTTTAAAATAAATTATGATTAATATCCTCTTACAAGGAAGCAAATAATGGAAGAAGTCACGAACCTTTAAAATGCTTCAAGCTATAAAAAAAATACATGATGCCAATGCTACAAAAGCGTGCTTACTAATCAAATACAGATTACTGCTATTAACGTTACTGTTTAGAGGCAGACTACGATTATTAAATACATTGGAACAGTTTTCATGAACAAAAAAATTGTAATTTAAAACTATGAATCTTAATTTCCACAAAAAGTGGTTTGAGCTTTATAAGAGTTAAAACATATATTGCTCAGGGTCGGTCTGAAAAATTTTATTACTGGAGCAAGAACTAACCTACGGAAATTATATTACACATATTAAAACAAAATCTGTTCTGTCCTCAGAACATCTTTGTAATGCTCCATAAAAGCGGAAAATAATATCTTCGTTATTTACCTCCTTAAAATAAATCCTTTCTTTCAGATATCCCGAGAGCCAAAAATCGACAGGATTAAGGTCAGGTGACCGAGGCAGACGATTATTAAATACATTGGAGCAGTTTTCATGGAAAAAAATTGTAATTTAAAACTATGAATCTTAATTTCCACAAAAAGTGGTTTGAGATTTATAAGAGTTAAAATATATATTGCTCAGGGCCGGTCTGAAAAATTTTAGTACTAGAGCAAGAACTAACCTACGGAAATTATATTATACATATTAATACAAAATCTGTTCTGTCCTCAGAACATCTTTGTAATGCTCCATAAAAGCGGAAAATAATATCATCTTCGTCATTTACCTCCGTAAAATAAATCCTTTCTTTCAGATATCCCTAGAGCCAAAAATCGACAGGATTAAGGTCAGGTGACCGAGGTGGTTAACTTTCTGGTTCACCGCGTTCAATCTTGGATTTAATATCTCTCGAACTTGCAAAGAAAAGTGGAGAGTGCTCCATCCTCTTGAAACGTGATATATAAGAATAGGTAGTGTGTTCTAGCAAATGTCTGAATAATTCGCAACATTTAATATTATTGGTAGAAAATTGGGCCTAATTATATCATTTCCTAACTGTTATAGCCATATGTTTATACTCCATAGCATTTGCCAATTTATTTTTCGAATTGCATGTAGATTCTCATAGTCCCACTGGTGACTTTTTAATAAAAATGGCCCATGTAAAGTTACTATAATGCACATGTACAGAAAACTCGTTTTCACCAGGGTGCTTAGTTTAAACTGGTTGATTGTGGTATGGGTATAAACTTGACTTTTGTATAAAATTGTGATTAGTAGACCGGGGGAGTTATATACCAATTTTGGGTCAATATTATCACACAAAGGAATTGTTTTCAATATCTTGTAACAATCATTGTTCTTACTACCATGTCAGTTTTTTTAGGCCACCGTGAATAATTATTATATTTCAGATTATTTTTATTTGACAATCACAATCAGTATCTCATATAAATACTACTCGTAATGTACATATATTTTCTCAAGTAACACTTACTTCTAAGAGTTATTAATTTTATTCATTTGTCAAGAATCCATTCAATTTAATAATAATTTAACAAAATAGGAATGTATGATTCTAACCTATAGCAGATATTCTGTAATTTTGATAGGCTCACCAAACCTATCATTAAAGCTAAATTATCAAAGCTAAGTGTAGAAATAATTTCGACTATTTCAACAGCTTCTGCAATGTTCTCATATTTGTTGATCCATGACACTTTCCGCAGCGAAAAGTAGATATGATTTAGCGGTACAAATATTCTATAATGCCTTTCCAAAATCACGTTTAAATTTATCAAGTCAACACAATAATCAGTGTTGCAGACCCTGTCACCAATTGCGCAATTTGAAATAAATTTTTGTTTCTACTAATTTAGTTATTCTTCAAATTTCCTTTTAGGCGGTGCATCGTGTTTGTTTTTTTGTGGGTATATTATGTTTCAGTAAAAATGCCCGTGTGAATATAAGTTTGCGATTATATACCTATATGGAGTCTATTTTATTTTGTAGTAGTGGTTAAAGAATGACTAAATACTATCATGTTCTGTATGTACAAAAGATGAACACAAGTAGGAATTTATTTATGTTGGTGATTTTCACGTAACTGTGTTTAGTGGGAGCTTTTAATGCTTTCAAAATAATGTTTAAAATAATTCAGAAGATAATCTATGGATGATTATTTTGGTCGTACTAACTAGCATCTATTGAATATTCATTAAACAAGAGAAATGTGTACCTTCTGAACTGATCTGTAAATAGATTCGTTCTTTATTGGATTATCCCTAGATCATCTGAATCTTCTAAAAGAATTTTCAGAAATTATTCTATGAATCACTTTAAGCTGTCTGGGTTATACAGTAAAAAAATACAGGGTGTTTCATTTGACTTAAGCAAGTTTTCGCGATTTGACGTTTACAAAATGTAACGTCAAAAATGGAACACTTGATATACTATTGTTGAATTTCTTTAAACTGTAGAGAGTAGCTTACCTAATGGTCTTTCAGTATACCAAAAAGCAAATGAGTATTTTTTACACGAAGAAAGTTATAAAGGTTACTGTAAACCATTACACCTGTCAATAGTTCCTTAAAATGTCAAATATCTCTGAAACGACTGGGTTTAGGATAGGGTATCTGTTTTTGACTCAGAATTCTATACTCTTTTCGAAAACCCTAAAATATATAGGGCGTTTCATTTATAATTTATAAAGCAAGTTGTTATCGACTTCCGGTATAACCGGAAGTGCCAGATGCTTCTAATTATTTTAGTTGGATTGGCCACACTGTCGTTAGTAGCTCTCCATATTTAAAAAATTTTCTGGTGCGTACTTTTCCCTATATCGATCGATGCAGTTCCTGTTCTATAACTTTATTATTACATTTTTAATTGCCTAATTTGCATATGTGTTATAGTTCTATTATTACTTACTGGGATATTTTATTTATATTAAATTTGGGATGATTTTGATATTTTGAGGATATAATTTTTATTGGCGTTCTAAAGAATCACCAGTTTTTGCTTTTTATTACTAACTAGCTGAAATTATCATGCATTGCTCAAGTCTAAGGGTTTAGGAAATCCCCTTTTAAACATCTCTTAGAGTCGAATTCTACATTCCTACCGTTGTATCTGGAATGGTTTGAGAGAAACAATTAACCCCCAATTCGCTCCCTAAGAGGAAGCCTCCAAAAAAATCCCTTCTTTTGGCATCTAAGGTGCATTCTTTTCTAAAAGTTTTTTAGAAATGGCAGAAAAAAAGTTTTATATAATACACAAAATTGTTGGAGTATCATTGACGTATTGAATTCAATCCAGCCACGTGCGAAATTTATAGCAGGATTGGATGATAACTGATAAAATAAGAAATGTCATTCCCACTCGCCTTCAGCAGTTTTTGACATGTCCGTACTTTTTTTGTTAAGAAAGGGTCAATTATTTTTTACTTTTTAAAGTTTATTTTATGCATTATAGTAATATGATTTATTATATCAAGATGTACTTATCCTCAAAAAATACTTCTCAAGATATATATATATATATATATATATATATATATATATATATATATATATATATATATATATATATATATATATATATATATATATATATATATATATATATATATATATATATATATATATATATATATATATATATATATATATATATATATATATATATATATATATATATATATATATATATATATATATATATATATATATATATATATATATATATATATATATATATGTATATACCGGGTGGCCCAGGGACTAGGGAACCCCCCAAATTTTTCTACAATTTTTGAGATAAAAATTTGAAATTTGTAGGGATGAATCGAGACAAAAATTGTAATTTTTTGATCCACCTCCAAAAAAGTCACTTCCGGTTTAACCGGAAGTGACTCCAACTTTCTTATTTTAAATAGCACCCTGTATATTTAGATGATTTTTCTGTTGAATATTTAATTTCCCTTTATAAAGCTTTTTTCAGATTTAAAATCGGTTCATAAATAACCCAGACAATTACATTTGTTTGTTTCTTTTAAGAAGGCCATGAATCTAATAAACCAAATACATTATAAATAAAATAATTGTCAACACTCGTTGTAAGGGTGTCTACCATCAATACTATTATGTAATTGTAATTATTTCTCATATCGTTTATTTCTTTATTTACGTTTGTTTATTTTTTTCGATATGTTTATTTTTTACATTTCGTACTACCATAACTTGCTTATTTTGAATAGCATCCTGTGTGTTTTATGTGGTGTTTTTCTTCTCAACAAATTATTCTCTCCGATGATGTATGTATTTGTTATAATAATAACGTTATTAATGCACAAAATGTCGAACATAAAATATTCCTGATACTGTTTTCACTCTTTTCTATGAGTAGGCTGTGTACTCGTATACCTAGGTACGTGAAAATGTAATTTTTAAGTGATCCAATTGTTCACACTTATCAAATTATACCTATTGTAGTATAATAATAATAGTAATAACAAAAAGCATAAATTTATTTAATAATTAAACATGTACATGTACCCTACCCGACAAAATGAACTATTCATTGCAAATAAAGAAACTAGGAAGTAAGTTTTGGAAGACCAGGGAGTACTATACATTGAACTAAAGTACAGAAACTTATAAAAACTGAACTAAATTAAATGTTAAATAACTAAAACCTTATAAATTTTGTTCAAAATGGCCTCGGTTTGCTTGAATACAAGCACGAATTCTTTCTGAACGTTCTCTCATTACATTTCGTAAGTTTTGGGGATTTACATATGTTATTAATTGCCTATCTCACTCTATCCTCGACATCTTCTCTAGTAGTCGGCTGCTGAGAATATACATTATTTTTTAAATATCCCCACAAATAATTGTCTAATGGACTCAAGTCCGGTGATCTCGCACCATCTAGTTGGATCATGAGTACCTATCCAGTGATCTCCAAAACGATTATTTAAATATCTTCTAACCTCAAGTGTATTATGGGGCGGAGTTCCATTCTGTTGGAAAAATAACATTCTTTCTCGAGCAATAGGTAAATTCTCTAAAGTAAAACGTATTTTGCAAATAATTAAGTGAAATTTACAGAAAATGTTATTTAACATTTAATTTAGTTCAGTTTTTATAAGTTTCTGTACTTTAGTTCAATGTATAGTACTCACTATTTCTTCATTATTTTCTAGTTTATAACTCTGGTCTTCCAAAACTTACTTCCTAGTTTCTTTATTTGCAATGAATAGTTCATTTTGTTGGGTAGGGTACATGTACATGTTTAATTATTAAATAAATTTATGCTTTTTGTTATTACTATTATTATTATACTACAATAGGTATAATTTGATAAGTGTAAACAATTGGATCACTTAAAAATTACATTTTCACGTACCTAGGTATATGAGTACACAGCCTACTCATGGAAAAGAGTGAAAACAGTATCAGGAATATTTTATGTTCGACATTTTGTGCATTAATAACGTTATTATTATAACAAATCCATACATCATCGGAGAGAATAATTTGATGAGAAGAAAAACACCACATAAAACGCACAGGATGCTATTAAAAATAAGCAAGTTATGGTAGTACGAAATGTAAAAAATAAACATATCGAAAAAAAAATAAACAAACGTAAATAAAGAAATAAACGATATGAGAAATAATTACAATTACATAATAGTAATGATGGTAGACACCCTTACAACGAGTGTTGACAATTATTTTATTTATAATGTATTTCGTTTATTAGATTCATGGCCTTCTTAAAAGAAACAAACAAAGGTAATTGCCTGGGTTATTTATGAACCGATTTTAAATCTGAAAAAAGCTTTATAAAGGGAAATTAAATATTCATCAGAAAAAATCACCTAAATATACAGGGTGCTATTTAAAATAAGAAAGTTGGAGTCACTTCCGGTTAAACCGGAAGTGACTTTTTTGGCGCGGGTAGATCAAAAAATTACAATTTTTGTCTTGATTCATCCCTACAAATTTCAAATTTCCATCTCAAAAATTGTAGAAAAATTTGGGGGGTTCCCTAGTCCCTGGGCCACCCGGATATATATATATATATATATATATATATATATATATATATATATATATATATATATATATATATATATATATATATATATATATATATATATATATATATATATATATATATATATATATATATATATATATATATATATATATATATATATATATATATATATATATATATATATATATATATATATATATATATATATATATATATATATATATATATATATATATATATATATATGTTTTCATGAAGTTTTTTTTGTTAAGGACTTATAGGGCTAATTTCAAAGGGCTTTATATTACTCACTGTTGGATGTTTTCGTTATTGGCACTTAATAATAGATAAAATAAGTAATATAGAATGTTGTTCAACCTTGATATTAAAAAATATAACAAGGCGGTTATGCAAGTATCGCACCAACCCATATGGAAAATACTGGTTCTTCTTTATTTTTGGCACACAGACGATTACAAAATATGGTTTATATGCACAAAACGATTTGCACGTTTTTTTCAGTCCTAGTTTTTGGAGCCTATCATGAAATAGTTTAAATTTATCGTATTATTTTAATATTCATCGATCAGCTGTTCTATGTAAATACTGTCTGCGATTGCTTTTACGAGGTATTACGTAAAATCTTTTATGATAGATATATCCCAAGTAAGAGAAAGTATGCACCGTGGTATAACCATATTATTATAAAGGATATATGTAGATAAAAAATCACAGTTTTGGAAAATGAGTCTTTCTCCACTAATGGGAAACTGGCGGTCCCAAGCGTATTTTACGCACATAATATTATATTGATACGTTATAACTATTTTAAATTGTAATACATTTTTTTCTGATTATAACTTACTATTGAAATGATAGATTCATCTATATTTCTCTGTTTTTTTTTACGTTTAAACCACTGAAAAGACAGTTCCTTGGTTTGTCTCTACTTAACACATTACAACTTGTAACAAACTACTAAGAATGCTCTTTGAATTTGATAAGTTGTGTGGTTTGTAGTTGATCTGTGAAGGTTTATGCAAAATTACGAAGCGGAAAAATTTCTATTTGAAATATTTATTTCGATAAAATAATACTAAAAAATTGTCCTTTAACTTTGTAAACAGTCCCCTTGTGAAATTTAAAAAAAATCACAAAAATTATTCTACAGCTTTAAGGTAAACAAATCTCACGATGAATGGAGCGCGATCAGCGTGAAATTTGTTTGTAAATAAAAATATCTGATGTGGCCAGCACATAATTTTCTTATACCAGCATATATTATCCTGATCTAAAAAAATCATTCTATTTAATTCTTTACTTACCTCAATTAAATTATAATAGCGTACCTTGAAATGTTTCATTAAAATTTTAAATAATTAATTATCACTGTCATTCGATACTGTTAATAACAATTCATGTCATATATTTTAATAATTTTTTTGTTATTGACATTGACATTTTTGTAACTAAATCAGACCTTTCAAACGTCAAACTGTTAAATTTAACCTAACCCCATTTTATGAGGCAAAATGTGTAAAATATTTTAGTTTACATCAGCTTTATTTAAGCACTTGGAAAATGCAAAAAGTTTAGGTCCTGTGGACCCTCTTTCACCTGGCCAATTTTGCTCATCACCGAATTTTTCATTGTCTTTAGCCTTTAGAACAAGTGTACCAAATTTGAAAGCTTTATCTCAAAAACTGTGGCTGCTATCTTGATACTACAGACATACGGACAGATTTTTTTTTAAAGTTATGTTTTTTCATTTTCGTCTAGATTCGTCCAGAAATGCAATAAAAATTTTTACATTTTTTCCTGAAATTGTAACTTTTTTCTTCCTTCATTCCTTATATCTCTTTTGATGGTACCACATTCACCAAATTTAATCTGTAACCTAAAATATTGTTGACAATCTTAACTGCCAAATTTGGAAAGTCTCCCATTAGTATTTTTTGAGTTATCGTGAATACACACATACACACACATCCACACACACGCACCAACAGACATCATTTGGAAAATAGTCAGACTGGATTTAGAGGGGTTCAAAACGTATATATCAATCAAAATCTCGAGGTCGAAAAAAGTCACAATTATTATACTTTCTTATATTAGGTATAAGAAACATTTCAAGGTACGCTATTAAAATTTAATTGAGGTAAGTGAAGAATTAAATAGATTGATTTTTTTAGATCAGGATGATATATACTGGTATAGGAAAGTTATGTGCTGGTCACATCAGATATTTTTAAGATAAAATATAGATGAATCTATCATTTCAATAGTAAGTTATAATCAGAAAAAAATATAATAAAATTTAAAATAGTTATAACGTATCAATACAATGTTATGTGGATAAAATACGCCTGGGACCGCCAGTTTCCCATTAGTGGAGAAAGACCCAAATATATAGGAAAACCGAGGATATACTTACATCAAATAAATTTAAACGTCTCCGGTCGAAGATTAAAAAAAGTTATGCATCCCGCACATGAAAACGATATAGTTGGTATTCAAAATAATACCAAAATAGTAAATCGTTTTGATCATACATCAACTCTGAAAAAAGCAACTATTGCCATCCTAAACAAAGTTCCTCTAAGGGACGAGATATATAACATTCCACAAGACAGAGCGAATGAATTTTCCGAATTCCTCAAGGAATCTTTTTCGGCACCGTCTGAAACAAATATGTATTTTAATAAAAACTGATATACTGCAAATAACTCCATACACTGTAACAGTATATGTTAGGATGGTACCATTAGTATTAAAAAAACTAAAGCCCAAGCTTATCAATAGGCCCGATGGAATACCTACTTTCATCATTAGAGATTGTGCTTAATTTATCAGTTTTCCAGTTTACCTTACATGAGATACTATATGCCCACATAGAGGGGCAGATTACGATAAATCAGCATGGTTTTGTACACGGTAAATCCACGATAACCAATTTGTTTCACGCAACGCAATTTGTAGTGGAAAACTTAGATGTCAGCATACACAGATTTTTCAAAAGTTTTCGACTTGCGTGACCACGAGATCTTATTTTTAGTAAACTTCGAATTGCAGATCTCTCTCCCTTGGTATTAACATTCTTTCAAAGTTACTTAAGTAATATCACTTACTACGTGTTGCGGTATATACCGCAACACGTAGAATATTGTGGTTTCAAGCATATCGAAATTCATGCCGGAATATTTCAGGGTTCCATCCTGGGCCACTTTTTTTCGTTTTATTTATCAACGACATAGTGAATGACTTGGATGTTGCTATTTTACTTTATGCTGATAATACAAAGATTTTTACCACATCAGTATAGTTTATAACTGTAAAAAGTTATAAAATCTTTGTATAAATAAAAATGGTGTGCTGCAAATAACCTCCTCTTGAATGAAGAGAAATGTAATGTTAATGTAGTATAACAGAATAAAAGATCCAATCCTTTATGAATGTAAATTCGATTTTATTGTTCTCACCCGTCCTAAATTTATCAAAGATCTCGGTGTCAAATTTGATGATAAATTAACATTTAGAAATCATATCGAGCAAATCGACAGTCTTCGTATAAAAATTTGGATTTTGGTACAGGTTTTACAGATATTTTTGTTGCTTCTTAACACCTTCAATAGGTCAAAATTGGAATATGCATCTCTAATTTGGAATCCCGGTTATTTAGCCTATGTAGACACTAAAAAATATTTTAAGACGTTTTCAAAAATTTGCATCGTATATAATGGATAGGATTTACTCTGAAGTCGGGATCCCACAGCAAATACGTCTTACTAGATTTGCCGTAGAATGCCCTTGTATTATGTGGAAACAAACTATGCATTGCTTCTTTTATTCAAATTAATTCATAATATGGTGGTAACTGCGATCCCTCTCTTCTAGAAAAAGTGACTTTTTTTACACACACACACACACACATACGCACGCACGCACACACGCACCCACGCACGCACGCACCCACGCACGCACGCACGCTCGGGCCCACACGCCCACATATACCCACACACAACAATTTAAACAATGCCCTCCGACATTTGCCAAATACCACAGCTGAGACTTGAACTCAGGAGAGGTAGACAATGACTAGCCGTGTTCTGCCACATAAAAACAGTCTAGCCAACTGTGTTACTATCTCGGTATTTGAAAACGCCACTATACATCCATGTCCTAGCAAGGATTCTAACCCGAAACCCCTTGGTCTCAAACCCGTATAAGCACTGAGTCATTGAGCCGACTTGATATTATTTATATACATTACTTACTGTTTGGCACCACATGAAGTAAGGTTCATTACTTTCTATTTTTCATTTCTGATTATTATTGACAGAAAAAGTTTGAATTACATATTCTTTTATGGTGGATACTTGATGAAAACTCAGTTGTTGGTAATGGTAATGGTGGGGAGGCTGACGCCTGGTAAGTAGGCCACAGACGGGCCCTTTTTACCAACCCCCAGCTGTCCCCTCAGCCATGTGCTTCTCTTGCTCCCTCATCGAATCTTTCCGACCTTCTGATGAAGGTCAGGATGTCACTCATTGCGAGGGAGCTCATCTCCTTTCTTAGAAGCGCCTCAGAACCGAAGATACTGTGTCTCAGGCGCCCAAATGCTTCACATTGTCCCAGGAAGTGGTAAGATGTCTCTTCATCACTCCTGCATCTTGGACATGTAGGGTCTTCCTCAATACCTATCAATGATAGATGCCTCTTAAGTCTGCAGTGGCCTGTCAGAACACCGATTAAGAGTTTTACGACTCCGTCCCAGCAACCAGGCCCATCTCGATTTGTTCGGCCCCGTCACAAAATCTCGGGTTTGCCTGCAGGCCCTGTTGGTCCTCCAGTGCGTCCTCAGTGTCTCGTGGGCCCACTCATCGAGGGCCGTTGTGACCTGCCTTCTTGAAATACCTAACATAGGATCAGGCCCGTGACAGGGTTCCTCGGTTTCGAGTCTAGCCAATTCATCGGCCTTCTCGTTGCCTGGAACTCCCATATGTCCCGGGACCCATACCAGTCTCACTTGTTTATGCCTGGTCAGCTCTTCTAGGGCATCCCCACAGTCCTGGACGAGAGCTGATCTCGTCCTGGGGGAGCACACCGCCTTTAGAGCAGCCTGGCTGTCGGAGCAGATATATATTATCTGTTCCGCCCCATTCCTAACCTCAGCCCTAAAATATTATTATTAGTATTTACAGAACTATGAATCTTAGAGCATATTTACATAAGCATTTTTTTTTTGATTTCAGAGCTGAATCCATCTTGTACGTTTATGTTAAAACCTTAATCACCATCTATAATAAATAATGTATGAACACTTAGGTTTCTTCTCTGTTGCATTTACTACTAACAGTAATGTTCTATTTAAGTAAGTAAGTAAGTAATTCATTTCCTCAAAAACATACATAGATGTCTAAGAAAAGTACATGAATTAATTGAATTAAAATATTTGAAAATATTAAGAAACGCAAAAAACAAAATAAGATATATGCAATAATTATATATTAAAATAGTACAATTAATTTCAAATAATATACAATCATAAAATACAGAATTTAGATAAGTATAGTTAGTTCTTATTAATTATTATCAAATTTAAAAACAAAAGGTGAAATATTCCTCTAAGGTATAAAAAACTTTATTTAACAGGATGCGCCTCAACTTACGCTTAAATTGATTTAGACTAGTGATGTTTTTAACATCAGATGGTAGGTGACTAAATATTTTAATGCCTTTGTAGAATGTGCTTTTTCTTGTTACATTATAATTATATTGTGGTAAGAGGTATAGATTATTTTGTCGTGTGTCATAATTGTGGATATCCGAATGTTTAATTAAACTAGTTTTATTTCGGAATATAATTATAGATACTCTGAATATATATAGATTAACCAATATCATTATTTGTAATTTTTTAAAATGTTCTCTACATGAATCCCTAGGTCTTACACGACATATTGATCTAATAGCCCTTTTTTGAATCCTAAATGTAGTGGCTGCACCGGTAGAATAACCTCAAAACTCGATCCCGTACTGCAGAATGCTTTGGAAATAAGCGTAATAGACAATTACCGTGTTTGTAAACTGACATTTTTCCTTATAATAAATATTGCATATACAGCAGTAGATAGTCTATTGTTGAGTTCCACCTGGTGCCACTTCCATTTAAGACTGTCGTTTAATTTATTTAATATTTCGGTGCATTCCGGTGACTGATTTTTGAAAAGAAGGCTGGTGTCATCAGCAAATAAGGAAAACTAAACCATTGGAAAGTTGTTAACAAGGTCATTAATATAAATTAAACAGAGCACAGGGTCAAGAATTGAGCCCCGTGGAACCCCACATTTCATCATTTTTCGATCAGTTCTTACTGGCACTAACTCATTATCGACAATATCTTTTAACTCCACATTTAAAATAATTGTAACAAGACATTAACAAAAGAATTTTGTTATTTAAGATATGTTTCATGATTTTGTTTATTTAGATAAATAAACTCATTTTTTATTTGACGACTTTTTTACAGATCCCAAAAAAAAATGTCTGTAAATTATTCATATGTAAATTGGTATTTTTAATAGCAATGTAATTATAGTCATTACCTAATACTAAAAAAGCAACGATGAAAGTATGAATAATTTATTCTTCGTTTCAGTTCAATAGCCAACACTTTTATTTATTGTTTTCGGTTTTCTGACTAAATGGGAATGAACTAATATGAGTATCTTCTTCAAGGCTAATTTTTTTTAATTTTCTTTTGTCGTCTGTATATAAATTACGTATTCTATGAAAGCTTTGTATATATATATATATATATATATATATATATATATATATATATATATATATATATATATATATATATATATATATATATATATATATATATATATATATATATATACCAGGCGAGTATTTTTGACCTTAATAGACATCATTTCTTTTTATTTACTTATCCGATAGTATTTGATAGATAATCTATAAGCTCACTAAATTTTTTAAAATTTTTTTTGGACCTGATAAAAGGAAACAAATTAACAAAGTTTTAGTTTTAGTTATCCGACGAATTTCGCAAAATCTTTCAAGCAGCTAATGAGGACGGTACTGTCGTGTTGCTAGTTTTAGTATTACCGTGCATGCCCCTGTTTACGCGCCGGCGTATTTTTTTCATTATTAACCTTTAACGGAAGTTCTCCAAATTCAGAAGTATCCTAAGCTGAGTTTCGCAAGGTTTGGTCCTAGGTCTGCTACTGTATCTATTATCCGATATACCGCAGTTGCTTACTTGCAAATGTTTTCTTTATGTAGATGTAATAACTACGTTATTAACTACTGTCCTCCACCTTAAAGGTTGACACATATAAAGGCGTTTACATCTCATAGTACCTCTCCTGGTCTCACCACATCAATAGAAATTTTAACGTTCGTCTTCGTGGTTACAGTTTTAAATTGTGCCATGAACATTATAAATTATTGTACCACTAGAGAAGTTTTTTGCGCAAACATATATGATGTTTAAACTCTTCACTAGACTGTGTAGTGTGTTCGGAAACGAAAACATTATTTAGTTAATTGTTTTTAGTTGTTAGTTAATACTCATTTTTCACTGTTTTCTTTCACTTATTTGTTTTTAATTATTTTTCTCAAATTTGTGTACATCTATAATACTTTTCTCTTTTTGTGCATTTTACAGGTTTTTAACAATTACTCTTATCTTTGTAATAATAATAATGAAGCATTTTTGAATTACGATGCAAGGAACCACAAATGCACCTAATTACACCACTGGGAATGCAAATTCGTTATCTTCTGGCAAATTTTTAGTAGTTTTTATTGTTTTTTATAATTCGTAAAAAATTCATGTTCCTGCAAAAAGAGTAGAGATATTTTGTGTCGCATGTGTTTTGTGTCGAATGTGAGTGACCATACCAATTTACCATCACAGGGAACCCTAGTATTCTCATCTAACAGGTCCTTATAAATGATCAAAAACCATCCCAAGCAACATTTTACCAACTACCGACTACTTTTTCACTAATTGCGACGTCAGAATTATTACAAACAGTAGTAGAGTAATAACTTAAATTTTGAAGTTGTAATACGACGTCGAACCAAATATTGCGCCGACCTCGCAAACCTACTGCTTAAGTCTGGACGATTTACCAACGTTGATTTGCCGTTGGAGAACGACTTAATAAGGTTTGATATGTTTTCAAGTCATTATCCAACGTTGATGAGACGTTGACAACTGACTAAAATAGGTATGGTTAAATTTTGAGTAACCCACCAACGTTGGGGTAGACGTTGGTGACTAACTGAATAGGTCAAGTTTGTTATGGAACACTTGCCAACGTTGGTTAGACATTGGTTAGTGGCTTAATAGGTTTGGTCCTTTTTAGTTATTAACCAACGTTGGTTAGACGTTAATGACTAACTTAAGTAGCTCCGATTAATTTTTCGGTAATACACCTACTTCTGTATAACGTTGGTAACCGACTTGATAGGTAGCTACATTCATCTCAAGTAACATTTTACCGACTACCGACTACTTTTTTACTAATTATACGGTCAGAATTGTTACAAATATTAGTCAAGTAGCGTCGTAAATTTTATAGTTATGATACAACGTCGGAGCAACGTAGCTTGAACCTCGCAAACCTACTATTTACATCTAGCACATTTACCAACATTGGTTTGATGTCAGAAATCTACTTAATACGTTGAGTGTCTTCTTAGATTATTATCCAACGTTTATTAGACGTTGGTAACTGATTAATTAGATTTAGGTAATTTTTGGGTAACATTCCAACGTTGGTTAGACGTTGCTGACTGACGTAGTCGTCTAGCAACGTCGGTTGGACGTTGGTGTTAGGCTTTTGGTCCTTGGTCTAACATAACCTCAAAATTAATGTAGATAATTCAGGTATTGATAGATATTTAGTAAAGATTTATACACCAACTGCAAGAGACGGTCGATATTATCGTGATTGTTTGGAATGAACGTTAGTGTTAGTGCAGATTACTGCACCAAAGCCTACCAAAAGTTGGTGCAGGTAAAATTATTTAACCGTGAAGTCGCTATTAGTAAAAATAGGTGCACTTATTCCCGCCTTCGCCATATTTTCTGGTTCCACAGAAGGAAATAATAGGCGGCCATGTTGATTATGTGTACAATTATGTTTAATACACAAAATTTGCCTCTCTTTTCAAATAAAGTAAGCAAAAAAGTTTTTATTTACTCGTAAAGTTAATTAAACAATATTTCGATTGAGCTCTCTTTGGAAAGGGAAAATATTTTTTGAAAGTAAAAAAATAAAAATAGTACTTTCGTTCTTAAAATAAACATTATTCTTATGGGTTCACTATATTTTTCGACCTACTTTATATATATGTATCAATAAAATTTCTTTCGTTTCAGTTTTTACCCCACCAGATTTATTAAAATTTTATTCGAAGTATTTTGTATATAATGCGTACTCAATGATAAACACGCCTTATCCATTTTATATAAATAGATAGGTACGACAAATAGAATAATATACAAAATTGCTTAGTTTCACTACCTACACCCGACTTTTGTAGGTCAAATTAAGGGCAAATTTTAAATAAGGTTGGTAATAGGCTGACAACCAACTTAAACCGACGTAAAATTTGGTGAACATTTGGTCGGTAATCACAACGACTAAAGTCGGTCCTCTACGTCGAACCGACCCATATTTTATTGACCAGATTAGTACAAATATGGGTCATCCCGACGTTTTGTGTACGTCGCACACCGACTTTTAGTTGCGAGCCGCAACGTCGGTTCATCGTCAGAATGTTGCTTGGGAAGTAATCAATTAGTTTCCTTTAATGCAAAAGGCATAAAATTACGAGTTAAAAGGTACCAATTGATCACGTGGCTTTTAATCATTTATGCAGGCTATGTACTTGTTAATAATACATTTCATCTTAATCTCGTAACTTTGTCATTAGTCATTCGAATTTCAAAATAATTGTATCAACGAAAGGGGGTTGAAAATCCATTAAAATATGAGGTTAGTCGACCCCATGTGCCATTTGAAATTTTCGATTTGATATGCGCGCGACGTTCCTACTAAGGCGCTTTTCACAAAAATACACGCAATTTCATCCTGTTTTTATCGCAAGCGGATATCACACTCCGTTCCGAAGTTATTGGAACAACGTATACAGAGTGTCTAAGAGTAAATTTTTATCTGGAATAATTTTTAAGCGAAAGAAAATATGAAAATTGCAAGAACCCGTTTCGGTAGATTAATAGGGGACGTAGATTAGCAGTATCTCTCACCCTATCAAGCCCACCCACCCCATCCCTGAAATCTGAAATGGCAATGTATCCTTAGTGGGACTTCAAATTAAAGGTAATTTTATTTAGAAGCACTGAAAACCGTTTTTAAATCTCTTTATTTTTCGCCGAGTTGCGGGAAGAAAAGTGAAAAAGCCAGTATTAACCTACGAAATTAAATGCAATGTTCAAAATGACCTTCATATTGTTCCCGACAATAACTCAATTGATTTTTAAACATTTATAACATTATGAAACATTTGGGGAGTTATGCGGGTACGCTTACCCAATGATTCTTTGATGTAGGTCTTGTAGATTAGCTGTTTGAATGTGAAATATAGCAGATTTCAAATGGTCCCAAAAATAGGTAATCCAATGGATTCAGATCTGGTGATCTTGTTGGCCATTCGATACAGCTTCGCCGCCCTGTCAATTGATTGTGGTATGTTCTATCTAGATATTCTCTTAACTGCTCTGCAGTATTAAGGGCAGTTCCATCTTGTTGGAAAAATATTTTATCAGGATATAAGTATTCATCATTCTCGACAACTTCCATTGTGAGAAGGATCTATGACATTTTCCAATATAGCTTTAACCAGTAATAGTTTCTTTCTTCATAAGGGTGATGATATAGTCATTTTAAATTGTAGCCCAGACATTAATTTCTTGAGGATGTTGAATGTGTCCCGTCCCTCTCTCATTCAATGACAAGTTTCTTCATTCCAAAATCTGAATGATATTTTTCATTTACCTGCAGATATGCCTGTTTATAGTTTATAGCACCGTATACTTCGGTGCGTAGATTTCGTTGAAAAACTGTATACAAGTTCCATTGTGATAAAATTTAAAAAAAATAGTTCACCTTGTACAGTTCAAAGACATTAGTTAGAAGCAATAACACCTAATAGGTAATTTTTAAATACTAATAAAGTATATCTAAAAAGCCAACTATTAATAAACCATTGAACTTTCTGTTTCTAGCTGACGTAATAATGCAAACATTTGATTTATGATTCATCAAAGGATGTAATTAATATATTCCTGAAAAACAGACAAAAGGAATCTTTTATACAATTTATTAGACTATCTCTCTTTTTACTGGAAATATGCGACATATTAAACTGATTAAATAATCAAAAATAAATTCAAGCATTGTCAGAAATTTGAATTAAAATTTCAGAGCTCTTTATATATCCAATTTTTCATGCAAATGACAGAAGCTTGAAGGCATAATACTGCATAAAAATTATTTGGTATAAGTGAATTCTAACACATTTCAAGAATTCTTGCAAAAGTACAGTAAAATTTTACTAAAAAAATTGTTCGGCTAAGACGGATTCTTAATCCTGAAAATATCGAAAAAGTAAATGTGAAATAAGACCTTAATTTGTTTCTTTAATTGTTTTTAATTATACAAATTTTGCAGTCATTTAATTATGGTTAATAATTAATAAATTAATGAAATATACATACACCATATGATAGGTATAGAAAAGACATTAGCAATCGGTAATAGTATTCTATATAGCAAGTGGCTAAAATGGTGTTTCTTTTTACAAGTAAGGCGTTTATAGTACAAGCCGAAGGAGAGTGCTATAAACCACATGATTGAAAAAAAACATATTTTAGTTTCGAGTTATATACAAAATTTTTTGTATCGCCATTCGAAATTAGAAAACAGTATAATTTTGTAAAAATACGGCAAATTGGAAAAGTCATATTGTTGTAATGACTAAATTCTATTGCTGTTTCCATAGAAACCAATAATA
The DNA here is from genome assembly GCA_029963845.1 of Rhamnusium bicolor. Classification (NCBI taxonomy): domain Eukaryota; kingdom Metazoa; phylum Arthropoda; class Insecta; order Coleoptera; family Cerambycidae; genus Rhamnusium; species Rhamnusium bicolor. Next base: position 146,456 of record JANEYF010001102.1, read on the forward strand.
AAACAACTAAATATTGAACGATTTAAACGTCGCATTTGACACATTCTACTTTACAATAATTGTTATTTGGAAAAAAATGTGATAGTGAGGAAGATTTTATTCCTGGTATTTCTCCGGAAATCAGGGAGCAAGCAATTGCTGTAACTTTAGATTTATTGCCAGCGAAATCTAGAAAATTATCCGAAAAGAAATATGATTTACTTATGCACTGGTGTAAGCAGAAAACTGTGAGTAACATATCTGAGCCTGTTCTTTAGACCTATCTATCTGAAGGTGCAAAAACTTTAAAATGTTCAAGTCTTTGGTCCAAGTTTTCGATGCTTAAAGCAGTTTTGAATGTAAAAAATAATGTAGATGTATCCAATTGTCAAAAAGTAAAAGATTTTTTTGAAAAACAATCCACTGGGTATAGGGCTAAGAAATCTAAAGGTTTTGACAGAGCAGATGTCGAACGTTTTTTACTAGAAGCACCAGATGAAAAGCTTTTAATGTTGAAAGTTGTATTAATAATGGGCTTGGCTGGCGCTTGTCGTCGAGAAGAACTCTACAATATGACCATTAATGACATTGTGAGAAAAGACTGCATTCTGGTTGTTAAAGTACCTGATTCGAAGACCTACAATGAAAGTACTTTTACGGTTATTGGTCAAACAGTTAATGGAATAAATCCACTAAATATTTATGATAAATATGCAGCTATTCGCCCTACTACTCGTGTGAATCACAAAGGACTTTTCTTCAATATCGAGGAGAAGAATGTACGGTCCAACGAGTTGGTATTAATACATTTTTAAAAATGCCAGGTATTATAGCTAAATACCTTAACTTATCTAATCATGAGCAATATACGGGTCACAGCTTTAGGAGATCTTCGGCATCACAATTAGCTGGTTCTGAAACTGATAACGTCATGGGGGATGGAAATCCTCAACAGTTGCTGAGAGATATATAGAAGATAGCATCCAGGACAAAAAGGAAATTTCAAAACAGATATTTTCAAACAATACTACAGAAATGACTATGTCTGCCGATGTAGTCGTTGGTGAAAATCAGACCAACCACCATATTAATATAAGCGAATCAAATATTTTTCGCACATCTGAACCTAATTCTAGGAATAAATATAAATAATGTTAGTTACAAACTGCTAATTTACAAGACGTTCGTACAATATTAACCTATGGTTGCGTCGTTTGGAATAGAATGTCCAGCACCTTGTACGGGCGCCTCCATATGACGCAAAATAAGCTCCTTCGGCTCCTCACAAACTCTAATCGCTACATCAACATACAACAACTACACACGATAACCGACATATCCTACACCAGTGACTACATTACAGAAACTGCGTCGAAGTTCCTAATAAATAACATGACACTCGGTTCTGACTGCATATATTACCGATATTAGGAACCACCACGAATACGTACATACGCACAGACTACTATATGAAAACCTACCATTTTACTACCACAATAACTAACAATAACAAAACATATAACCACCTCAAACCTTCAACTTCCTTGAGATTCTACCCTTCTCCTCCGACCACATTCACAGACATTTTAGACATAGAATTTTCTAAAACAGATTTTTTTCATGGTTTTTTTCTGTACCCCCCCGACAATAACTACCCGTTTACTATTTCCCTTTATTTTAATTATAGTTATATATATTTATTTTAAAATGTGTTATATTTTATAGGAGAACGCCACCTGTCACCTCCAACCATAAAAGGCAGCTAGCAACTTGGGCCACAATATCAGGCCAGCAATGGAGACATCTTCCCACCGTATGGCGGGATTGTCGCCGTCGCGGTTTACTATTGTACATACCTTAACCATGTTGCTAATATTGTTTTGATATATTTGTATATTTGTATAATCAATGATCAATACGAAGTGAGTGGTCGAAGTGTAGCGTCGCTCCAGTGAAAGCTTTAAAATAATCTGTAAAAAACTTTAATAAATGAAGCAAAACTAAACTGAAGTGTACCTCAAAACATTCCGCAGGACATAGTAAAATTTCAAAAAAAATCAAGGTGCATAATCAATTAAAAATTAACAATCTAAAATGAAGTTATTTTAAACAGTGCATTTTAAAAATCTTGTGTTCGCTCACAAATACAATATAGTGAGTTTAGCCATTGGACAATACGTGCCTTAACGCCCATTTCGGAGTAGACCCTAACCACCATAAAATACCTGCTGTGACATCTGGATGGTAATAAGTCCAACTTGATTCAATATATACCTGCTAAAAATTCTTTATATTTGACCTCATTTCATCAACCTCTTCATATATTAAATAAAATGGAAAATATATGTTTTTGCTGTAAGGCAGAAACTGATCAGCATAAACTAATTAAATGCTGTGTTTGTAAAAACGACTACAAGCATACCTGTGTGGGCTTAACATTGAATGATGTGAAGACGATTTCAAACAAATCTGGACTGTCCTTTACCTGCACAAACTGCGCAATAATAGGGAAGGATATCAATGAACTCAAGGCACTTATTGCTGAGTTAAAGAATGAAGTTACGCAACTGAAATTACAAAAATCTGTGTCATCCCAAACATTAAGTAACGATACTTTTGAGGAAGTTGTACAAGAGGTATTCGAGAGGCAAAAGAGGTCAAAAAATATTATTTTATATGGAATAACTGAATCATCCAACGCGGATGAATAATAGAATAACTCACGATGAAAATAAGGTAAAGGATGTACTGAAATTCCTTTCAGTTGATACTGAAAATTCTAATTTTAAGCCCATACGGCTCGGTAAGTATCTACCTGTTAGGGAAAGACCAAGACCAATAAAAATTACATTAAATGATGAACAATCTGTGCAAAATATCACCCGTAGTGCCAAACAACTGAAAGATAGTCAATACAGTTACATCAACATCTCGTCTGACCGCACCCCTAGGCAAATTGAGCACTATAAATCTTTAAAAAACGAGTTGAATGAACGCAAATCGAAGGGAGAAATTAACTTAGCAATTAAATACGTAAACGGACTACCAAAAATCACAACTTTAAACTAAACAAGCCCAATGGATTCACAACAACAGAAATACCAATATACTTTCAAAACGTTCGGGGTCTTAGATCAAAAGTGGATGAACTTTATTGTTCCAGTAGATCAAGTGAGTACTCATTTATTTGTTTAGCAGAAACATGGCTCTCTAATGACATAATGAGCACGGAATACTTTGGTCCGGACTTCAGTGTTTTTCGGTGTGACAGAAAATATGATACTGTAGGTTTAAGATTAGGCGGTGGCGTGTTAATAGCATACAAGTTTAACCTAAATGTTGTTCAAATAGATTTATCTGTAATCCTTACGAATTTACCTAAAATAGATATAGTTGGTTGTAAACTGCACTTGAACAATCGCCTGTTGTATATCTTTACTGTTTATATACCACCTAATACATCATTTGCTGAGTTCGAACAATTTTTTGAACTATTTGAGAATGTTATAAGTGCTATGGACAACGTAATTATTCTTGGTGACTTTAATGTGCCACATCTTAACAATACAGCAATTAATGACTTCAGGTCTCGATTAGTTATTAATTTTTTAAACCTCTGTAACTTAAACCAAAATAATAATGTAGTTAATATTAATGATAGGTTGTTAGATCTAGTTGTTGGCAATGTTGAGTGTAAAATTCATAGAGACCTTCTGCCTTTAATTAAAGAAGATCCATATCATCCGGCACTGTCTGTTAATGTAAATATTTCATACCAGTGCTCTGAGAACTTTCCAAACAATCTAAATGCGAAAAAAAATTTAACTTCCGTAAGGCAAACTATCCTGATCTCTATAGTTCTTTATTGGCCAAGGATTGGTCCTTTCTTAAATCATACAGTGATGTAAATCTCGCATGTGTTAAATTCTATGATGAACTATCTGCAATTTTTGAGAATCACGTACCTGTTTATAGTACCAAAAGACATAGCTATCCAACGTGGTATACGAGGGAAATTATTAATAACATAAAACTCAAAAACTATTATTTTAATAGATATAAAAAAACCGAACACATCATAAACTTAGATAATTTTAAGAGGCTAAGATCGCAAATAAAATCACAAATAAGAACCGCTTTTAATCTGTATCTAACTAAAGTACAGCAATCCATTATAAACGACCCTGCGTACTATTGGAACTACGTTCATACTAAGAAGAGTCAAACTAGAATCTCTGCCAAACTAAACGACAATGATATTGTTTTTGATACACCACAGTCTATAGTCGATGGTTTCTGTGATTACTTTAGTGCGGCTTACTCTCACTCTGATCCATGTGTAACTACAACACCCGTTTTTAATAATAATCTCCCACATATAAATATCACTGAATTTACGGAAGCCGACATTTTAAACGCCACTAAGAAAATAAAAAACAAAATGACTGCTGGACATGATCAAATCCCCAGTTTCCTTATTAAGGACTGTAGATATGCCCTCGTTGAACCATTAGTGATATTATTTAATCTGGTCATTAAAACGAGTACATTTCCTGACGTCTGGAAAATGGCTCGTGTGTGCCCAATTCACAAGTCAGGTAATCCTTCCTTGCTAGTCAATTATAGGCCTATTTCTGTATTGTGTAATTTTGCAAAGCTCCTGGAGATATCATTGTATAACTACATCTATCCAAACGTAAAAAATCTAATATCACCTGCTCAGCATGGGTTCATGGGAAATCGCTCTACTGTCACAAACCTGGTGTACTTTACTCAATATGTGTGTAATATAATTGATAGTCAAGGTCAGGTGGACGTGATCTACACGGATTTTTCCAAAGCATTTGACCGCATAGATCACAACATAATTCTTAATAAGCTTACTAACTTTGGATTCAGTAACACACTATTAACACTTTTCACGTCATATCTTTCCCATAGAGCTCAATACATTACATATAATGGCTTTGAATCTAAACAGTTCATAGCTAGTTCGGGAGTACCGCAGGGGTCAAATCTGGGCCCCCTCTTGTTTCTTCTATTTATTAATGACCTGACTGATGTTATCGATTGCGAAAAACTTTTATTTGCAGACGACCTTAAAATCTTCCATGCCGTCAATAATATTGAGGATTGTCGATTTATTCAGAGGCAGCTATCTAAAATTGAGTCATGGTGTACATCAAACAAATTATATATGAATATTGACAAATGCAAGGTGATCAGTTATACTTTAAAAAAACAAACTATATCTTTTACATATGTACTAGAATCAGCCGAGTTAAAACGTTGTGAAATTACCAAAGACTTAGGTATTTTATTTGATAATAAATTTTCATTCAATGAACACGTCAATACGATAACATCATCAGCCTTAAAAATGCTGGGTTTCATAACCAGGAACTGCCGTAACTTTAATGATGTTCTAGCATTAAAGACGCTTTACTTTTCGTTTGTAAGATCTAAGTTAGAATATGGATCCATTATTTGGTATCCATATTATGATCTTCAGAAATCAGCAATCGAGAGAGTACAGAGGAAATTTTGCAAGCTCTTATACTACAAAGTTAACGGAGTATATCCTGAAATAGGGTATAATCAATATATGTTATATGAAGAACTCGAAATGCCATCTTTATATTTAAGGAGGATATTATCTACTTTAGCTTTTGTTTTCAAATTAATACATAACAAGATAGACTGTATTCCTATAATGTCAATGCTACAATTTCGAGTACCGAGACCAGCCTCTAGGCAAACTGAGTTACTTCATTTGCCAATTGCTAGAACTAACATACTTTTAAAGTCACCATTGCATACTATGAGCACTAATTTAAACCAAATAGCTAGTCATAGTGATATAAATAATATGTCTCTTGATAATTTTATTAGAACAGCAACGCAGCATCTCGGAAATTTAGTTTGAAATACGCTCTTTCATATCTATAACATCACTATTAATTATTTCATACTTTTATATTTTATATTTCATATTTATGTTTTGCATTCGATGAAAAATGTTGATAGTTTAGATAGTTAGATAGATATATAGTTTAATTTTGTAATTTTGTACTTTTTAGTTTAATACGCATTGATTGCTACTCACTGCTTACTACTTTTATTTAGTTATTTATAGTTTTCATGAATATTTTATATTATATTATATTATATTATATTAAGTTATAGTTTTTAAGTATATTTTTAATTTAACTTTTTTTTTTTAACTATACTGTTGTCCTGTAATTGGATTCTGTAATCTGTTGGGCAAATAGATCAATAAAATATGTATATAATGTATATTGTTTTGATATATTTGTGTATATATATTTTAATAATCTACCCTAGTTAAGTTAGTTATATCTTTAATAGGAAATAAAGTTGTTTAATTTGGAATTTTGCTGCTTCGCATGGAGCCGATCGGGGTTCAAACCCAACTGACACGATAGTTAATTTGTTTTTCTTTTTCATTTTTCTTTTCTTTTTCCACTTAGGTACATATATTATCTATCTTTATTCTTTATATCATAATCAAAGAGTAAAAAGCGTTATCTTTGTCATACTCATAATAATGTAGCACTCTCGTGCATGAACGGTGTGGCACGAGCGAAAATGCACTGATCTACACGGAGACGCTTGTGACATAGTAACACCATAAAGGCATAGAATATACACCAACTAGAATATAAGCTTCATAAGTGGCATGCATAAACACAAACAAATCCGTGTTGTGTAAATAAAATTCTATCGCAGTACATACCTAATTTCTAGCGGGCTGTTATACACTGTGTCCCAAATTGGGGGTGCATGCAATACTATCTCGGTTATTATTAGAGATAGATAAACGGTTAAATGGGAACTTTTTAGAAAAATTTTATGACCATTTCGATACCGTTTTTAAATTTGGTCTAGCTCTGTTCGATTTCCAGATATTTTCAAAAAACTGTAAAGGTGCATTTTAAAAAACTTCAACGTGGGCGTGTTAGTAGCGAGCTCATTTGCAATTGATTTGACTATAATATCCATTATGCAAAACTCGATAGTTTTTGAGATATTTTAATTATTAGTTTACACAGTACAAATTATGTAATAAAAATTATGTTAAATCTTTTGATAAGATAAAAATACAAGAGCTACTAAAACCTTCACTTGTAAAACTTAATATTTAATATTAAAACACGTTCTCTAACAATGTTTTATCTTGACCCAAAGATATTTTAATAAAGTATATGGCGGCATTAGCAAACCCGCGTCGCCAGAATAGGTATAAATCGCTGTTAAAATTTTTTGGTTAGTAATGTAGTATTTGGTAATACTGAAAAACAAAAACGTTTAGTTTATTATAAATATCATAGATTTAATATATAAAATTACAGGCAATATTGATGTGTTTTTTTAACCAAGAAATTAGGAATATTTTATTTGATGAAACTAAACGTATTTTCTAGATTAAAAAAAATACGCTTCAGTATTATTGCCTGTAATTTTATATATTAAATCTACCTATGTTATTTAGAATGAACCGAATGCTTTCGATCTTCGATATTACCAACAGAAAAATTTGAACAGTGATTGAAAAATTTAAGTTGGATATCTGGTGAAAATGTAACCAAAACAAACAACATGTCGAATTAGGAAGCGCAAATTTATGGTTAACAGATAGGTTACCAACCGTAGGTATGTGCTTTTTAACTACTAAAAAGTCAATCTTAACTAAACTCACTTATTTACCATAAGAGAACACTAAGTTATCCTTAATAAAAAAAAGATAAAAAAAATATTTGAGTTTGTTTAAGTAAGTGTTGTTATTGGGATAATTAGTTAAAGATTTAAGCTTGCAAAAGTTCATTAGCAAAAGAGTTTTTCTTATGCTTATATGATGGTAATATAGTCTTAAGACAAAAAAAATACTTTTGATATTGCAGATCATTTTAGCAAAACATTTTATTATCGGTCGATTTCTCTCAGTAATGTCTTACTCTCGATAAATTCCAAAAAAGATAGAAAAACTTTAAACAGTGAAACATATTCGTTTTCGAAACGTTAGGGAAATATATTATTATTTTTTTGTCTCATCTTAGTTGTCAAAAACCACCCTCTGACTGATTCTTTGAAGTAATGTCACAAGCGTTAAGGCTTTTTTCCAGTAGTATACTTGGTAACTAATTGCATTTTTTTGACAACCATGAATCATTTACGTGGTAGTAAGCCAGCCCCAAGAAAGAAAAAGAAAATATAGGGAATGCCACAAATAATAATAGGGTAGACATTTTAAAGAAGAACACCATTAAGTTTTATACACTTTATATACTTTATTTGTTTGAATTTGGCACAGGAAAGAACAATGAGCCTATTTTCTAATATAATATTTCAGTTTGTCACCAGGTTCGAATATACGACTTAATATTACGTTTTACATTGAGAATGGGATTTTTACATACACTCACTAGCCGTCTAATGCATTATGGAATAATTCAGATATATTTCCCTTAACTTTTTAACTTACTTTTATTAAAGAAATACTTTTAATAACAAGTGAATGTTAGTGTTTTGAAATAAGTACATTCTTACTAATGCTTTTAAATACTCCGACTTTTATTGTACTCAACATCAGCAATAAATATCGGTTGTAAGATAAACTTGATACTGGAAAAATTTTACAGGGGTTAATAGTTATGGAAAATATAAAAAAATGCACTACACATTCTCATATTTAATCATAATTTATACATTTGTGCACACGTAACTTGTAGGGCATTAACTAATAATTTTACACTATAGGTACCCTAATCAACAGGTATCACATTTTTATATAAAGTTTACATACTTATATACTTACGTAAATTGTTTGTAAAGTTTTTAAGTACGGTTCTGAAACAATTGCTAAAACGATAGTAACTTTGCTTATTTTTTTAAATAAACTATTCAAACGAATTTATATTTCTCTGTCCTTTGCCAAAAGTCCAGATTCCAGATATTATTTAATTTATTTCATTTCCAAGTTCTACGAATATAATTGAAAGAAAATACTTCTTAGTGTTGTCTTAAAAATTGAAATAAAAATACAATCAGTTTATCCTCATTATATTTTTCCTCATATTTACTTATTTGAATTGTTTATTTAATAAAGTAGTGATTACATAATATTATTAAATTGTTTTTAATACATAATTACACATAATTGTAATATTTAATTTTCTAGGAAGAGATTAAACAATTGTTTTGCTATATAATAACTCCAATTATTTTGCTTATCTTCTTTAATTTTGTCTAATAGTTGTTTTTCCTCACATACGTGATTGTCGTAATAAGTAATATTCACACATGCTCTAGTAAAATTCAATTATTTCGCCATTCAGCGTAACCGTTAATAATTCTAATTTATATATTTGGCAAAATAGAACAAGTTTTGGAAATATATTGTTTGACAAATTTATTTAGGCAGACATTCCATTCGCTTGAACCAGAATAAAATATTCTTCCTACTTCTACATGACAAATACGAGCTCATAATTAATGCATTTTTTGAAAGTATTAAAAAAATTTTTAGAGTTTAAAATATGCTAATTTCAGATTATATTAATATTTTTTTAATTTAGTTTGTTTTTATAAAAAATATGTATTATCTAAAATAATTATTAGTTTCAAGCCTTGATTAATTTAAGTGGATACCTGTCTAGAAATTATGGAAATATATTTTCATGCTGAATAAATATTGAAATATATGAATACCTACTGAAATGAGGATTAACTATTACATATTTTAATTTTCACGAAATATGCGCTTTTGTATTTTTTCTGATAAATTCGAATTCTAAAGGAAAAAAATAATTGAACGTAAAAAGTATCGTCGAAAACTGAAAAATACAAAAATTGGCAATAATCTCGATATTAATGCAGAAATGGACATGTGACATTCAACTGATTTGAAATGCATATCAGGTACATATTTTTCACATCCGATTTAACAGAATTACTTTAACTTTTTTATTTTAAGTGATATATTAAGTTCAATTTAGAGAAAATTTCTTCCCGAATTCAATAATGTACATTGTGAGCCCTTTTGGTGATACATGTATTGGGTTGTCGGAGATAGAAAAACGGTTAAATGAGTAAAGTTTTTTACTGTTTTGTTACCAACTAATAGCTGCAACATTTTTTTATCTTTAATGGCCGTACACGTTATTTATTCTTTCTTTTAGTAAAATTAGCAAGTTTTATTCTTTTTTAGGAAATCGATTTATGGTACCATTTTTTATAACAATACATTTGCCGAACAAAGGTATCTAAAAATCAAATTTTATTGGAAATTAGAGCAATAGTGCCAGAAAATCAGCTTCATGATATTTGATTCCAACAGGACGCTTGTCCAGCTCACAATTCCTGGGAGGTTAAAAACTTATTAACAATGACTTTCGGAAACAGACTTATTTCCAACGATGGTCCAATATCATGGCCTGCTAGATCACCAGACATTACCACTTTGGATTTTTTCCTGTGAGGGGGTATGTTAAGAACGAAATTTATGAGTTTGACCTCCTGAGACTGTAGCAGTGCTTGAAGAAAGTGTACGACACATATTTGCTGGCATTAATTGGAATACCATCCAAAGAGTGACCAATACCGTTTTAGAAAAATTTCAAAGATGTATAACCAAAAAAGGTCAACATTTTGAACAGTAATATAAATAGTTATGTTTTAAATGCTTTTTTGTTTATATTAGATTTTGAACGTTAATAATATAAACAAATTATTTCATGAATTGTTGTTGGTAAATAATTATCATTTATTTTAATCTCTTGCCCCCGGTATTATAAACATTTTAAAGGAACCTTTAGCTTAAAGCGAGTTTTAGTGAGAAGAAAACATAATATCAGCAATTCCAGCAAAATATAAATCGAGATATATGAATGCCATTAAACCTAATTTTTCATTAAATTATAGGATTGCTATCTAATTTTGTTTGTTTTCTGGTCACTAAAACTATCTTTAAGTTAAAGGTTCCTTTAAAATGTTGGTAATAACGGGGGTTAGTTTTAATTTATAAATATTATCGGGGGTTAGTTTTAGATTATAATTATTATCAGTAATTATTTAGAAAAAAAATCAGTTTTTCATCAAGAGGTAGTTCTCTACTTAAAGTACGTTCACTGTATTGTAGTACAGTCGACTCAATGAAGCGGAAAAATCATTGAAACTTCTTAATCCTCAAGAACAGTAGCGATTTTGATGATTTTTTTTTAAATGTTTATTTTTATATATTATTTGAAATCAAACATTTTGGTGGGAGGATATAAATATTTATATTGTTTAAACAATAATCATGCTATTTATGGAAAAAAAATAATTTTTCACGACATTTATTGGAACTTTGAATAGTAAGGAATATTTAAAGCCTTTTTTTTTCATTATATCATTATAAAAAGCTTTAAATTATACGAAAATTTTCCAAAAATTTTTATCAACAATAGCCCACCACACACCAGCGGATGGCTCGACCGATTTAATGCGGCATGGGCTAAGTCAGCGGATAAAACTTTGCGTTAGTGTGACAAGCCGAGGTACATCGGTCCAATTCCCATATCGCACCGACTAAGTCTGCAAGTCTTAACTTGACAGTTCCAATGTGGTAGTTAGTGGCAACGCACGAGTTAAACCTTCAAATTTGTACCCTAAATAATAATGGCTTCAGATACGTGCTATATGGGAAAAGAATTTTTAACGAGCCGAGTAAAAACTGTTATAAGGTGATGAGTTTTGTACCACTAACGAGCGAACTTTAACTGACAGATCCAATCGGGAGGTCAAATCTTCGAACCGTATAAGTAAGGACAGATTTGGTATGTGCCGAGCCTGATTCGCCGATAAAATCCGTGCGGATCAAGTCGGTCCAATTTATCCGCTGGTGTGTGGGGGACTATTGAATTATGAATAGAATTTTTTTAAGTTATACATCTAGGAATGATATAGAATTAATATACGCAATAGAGTTAAAAAAAGTTTTTATTACGTATGAATAATTTATCAATTTATAATTTAAATATACAAGAAAAAATGACAAAATTCAATATTCATTTACATTTGGAGCATTAGAGACTTCATCCTCTTCAAGTGGTAGGTGGCTGTCGCAGTCATTTCCACTTTTTTCTGCTGCCACATGCTGCACCGCATCCTGTTTTGCAAGAGCAGAATGTGATTTTCAAGACGTTTTTCGGTGCTGCTGGTTATGTCATTTTTACTGGTGTCAAATAATTTTCTCGTTGCCAACCCCATTGTTCGGGAGGTATTGGAGAATTATTTTTACATTGCTAAACTTGCAAATAGACTCTTTTAATATGTTGTTTCGCTGCATCTATCTCAATTCATTCAAACTTTTGGTCGTTTTAGCGCCATACAGTGTGAGAATACAGAGAATACCTTCGTTGAAAAGTACTTCTTCACTTTGATTTTCAACTATAAAAGTTTCAGCTGCTGCACATAACTTTTCATAATTAAAAATTTTAACAAACTGATTTTTACCATTTCCATAAAAAGCCGATGTAGTATCACATCCTGTGAAGGCATGAATAAAAAAAAGATGCTCTTTTTTGATATTTACAAACTGGTTTAAATTTGTTTTCTTTGAATAAACTCGTTGTAAGACATTATTTCTTGGTGGTTTTAAAAAGTACAATTCTTTATCATCTAGTGATAAAGCCATCAATAACACTAACACATCAATGTCCTTTGCTACAACAGCTACATTAGAAAAGAGGCAATCTAGAGCTGATTGTACAATTAAATGATCAGCATCAGTTTTTCCTTGACTGCACTCAAAATTATTTTCGGTCAGCGTTTCGCAATGAGGATTAACAAATCTATTTTTATTTTTGCTATTTGCTAAGAAAAATTGAATTTTTACTACAAATTTTAACTTAACAACTACTTTTTATACTATAGTTTCAATACAAAAAATTTCCTTTGGAATAAATATCGTGGAACACTGAATTTTTTCCAAAAATAACATGATTATTGTTTAAACAATATAAATAGTTATGTCCCCCTACCAAAATGTTTCTGATTTCAAATAATATATAAAAACAAACACTTAAAAAAAAGCACCAAAATCGGACCTGTTCTTGAGGATTACGAAGTAAAAACCTTCATTGACTTGACTAGTAGTTATTTTGAGGTGTTGCCATGTCTAGCAGAAAAATTAGTTATATTGTTCTTTTTCAAAGAATTTCTTAATTTTTGTCTACATTTGATATATCGTTGGAAAGCTAAAATCGAGCTATTTTTAACCAGTGAAAAATTCAGTGTGGCACTCATAAGAAAAAACAAGTTGAGAATGTTTTTACAGTTTCAAAAAATATTGAAAAATAAAAAAAGTTATAGCTGATATTAGAAAATGCAACATTTAACTTTTTCGACGATATCTCTAAACTCCCAACAGCTGAAATAGTTTTAAAGGCTGCTATTAGTTGGTAACAAAATAGTCTAAAACTTTCCCCATTTAACCGTTTTTCTATCTCTTATAGTTGCCGAGATCCCAATACATGTATCACCAAAATGGCCACACTGTATAATATATTAACATTATCTTTCGTATTTATTAAGATATTGAGAATAGTTAAAGTCGTCTATGATAGCAAATAATTAATTTATTTCTTTCAAAAAAAATCTGTGTATTTTATTTAAAACAAATGCTCAAAAACATTACTGTTTGATAAATTTGAAAATTCGACAATAGATTTAATTAACAACTCCATTATCTTAAGATGCAGAGAGAATTTGATCAAACTTGACATTAGATAGTAATAAGATAATAACATTTGATCATAGATAATATTTGACATAATGGTAATGTGATAAAAAAAAGGAAGGTGCGGTTATTATGACTAGTCAATGGTAATATGATATACATTTTAGGAAAAATGATGTACAAAGGGTTTTATCTCCTTTCATTAAATGCAGTACAATATAAAATGATGACTTGCGTTTAGGATTTATATTGAAAATACGCACGAAAAACGATTAAACGAAAAATTAAAAAAAGATCTAGATTAGAGCAATGTGGAATAAGGAAGTCATAGTATGGTATATCAGTTTATATTAAAAATACGGTATATTTTTAATCTGAACGGTATTGAATGAATGGGTTACGACGAATACTAAAAATTATGAAAGTACAACAAATTCCTTAATAATTTTGTTAATTTATTTACGCCTTACATAAACAAAAACATGTTTGGCCGAGATGTGTAAGAATAATTCAAAAATAATAATATACTCGTACTGAAATTCAATATGTAAATTGGCATTTAATGTAACCTCAAATCTTTTATATATCGACCTGGCATGTGAAAATTACTATTACAACATTTTAAGGTGCTTTAGTAGACAAATAAAACAAAAGGACAAACAAAAATTCAGACTGACAGACAGTACAACATTTCGGGTCTACTTGGAATAAAACATACAGCACAAGGTATTCAAATAAAAGATTCTAATTTTGAGTAGAATTTTTCCATAAAAAAAAATTAGTATTTAGAGGAACATATATTAGGAATACTCACAGGACATGAATTATTTTTCCTTCTATTTATTTCTGCAGATGCCTACGCTGTGTTTTACTGTAGCTAATTGAAAATGATAACAGTTTCTGTGAATTTTACTTAAATGTTACTACTTTGTTTTAATATTAAATACAGAAATAAAGTAATGAATATGAGGGATATTTATATAATTTTTATGTCTAAGTACATAACATGGGTATATATCTAACCATAAAGTATGTATATTTCGAGTTCGACTGTACATATTAAAAACTGTTGAAAATAAATAATATTACTTAAAGTACTGGCTCTTATATTAAAATATATAAACATCAACAGTTCAGAAACAAAATTAAAGTTACGTTACATTGCACTTTTCAATTTAAAAACCTTTCAATATTCTAGTCTTCCTATTATTAGAATTTGTACCATAAAGTTCTAGTTTAAAATTAATACATTTCATTTAAAATCTAATAAAGCTACGTTGTTAAGAGTTTTGTAATAATCAGAAGACTAGATCTGAGAAACAAAAACCTTTAAATCATCAAATACTGTTTATTCAACATATCGTGATTGTGTTCCGAAGATATACTGTAAAAGTTCCATAATAAATAAATAATTATTGTTTATACTTTTATAAAGAAAATGAATATACATTTAAAGATGTATTTTCTTTCACTTTTGCACATTTGTACATCACTACATATTCAGATTTAAAAGTTTGGTTGTTTAACGACGTATTAACAATAACAAAAATAAATGTCAATAACTGAAAAATAAAGATTTCCGACAATGCAATGTGAAACTATTTATAAAAATTTACAAGAATTTACAAAATAAAAAACAAAAAAGAATAACTAGATATAAATAAATAACTTCAAGAACTTAATTATATCTACATAACAATACAACTACAACACCAAGTATTAAGGTATAATTTTGAATAAAAAGTCTTTTGGTATTTCCTTCATTTCACATTCGATGGCACAACGAATTTTTGCCTCTTAATGTCTTTTGTGCTATACACAGTTCAATAATAAATTAACCTACAAGGTTTTTCTTTAAAAAAACGTCCAACATTGGACCAACAAAATTATTTGAAATTTCAAGTAATACAATCCAAACCTTAGTACCATTGAGGGAATGAATGTTCCCTATTTGGCCAGGCTCAGTCATCATCATGCCTGGGACTCGAATCATAAGTCATACTGTGATCTTGAGAAAAGTTCATAACATCAGGAGATGTGCTGTCTTGAGGATAATAATATCCTCCTTCTGAACTTGGACCGGCTCCGTTCATCATACCTAAAGGAGGAGACACTGATGGCCTTCCAGACGCTGAGGTCGCGGGAGAGGCAAGGTCGGAACCTGACATGCTGAAATTCATTTCAGTACCATCCCGGCACCACAACTGCCTCATTTCTTGCCGACGCTGCCTCATAAGCATTTTGTATTCTGATATGCGCATTTTTTTACCTGCAAAAATAATGTATATTAAAATTTCTTAGATAACTACGTTTATACCTATCTTACTATCTTTAAACAGAAAATCCTGACATTACTGACAATTTTTTGCCTCATGTTGATAAGAAGAAGATGTCAGCAATAGGAAAAGGGCGGAGTCCGCCTTCGGGATTTCTGTTATTGGAATAGCTTTTGGTTTTTCTCTATTTATTTCTGTTTGATAGTTAAGTTCTAATTTTTTTTGGTAAATAATACGTATAAATTTTTTCATAATGATTATAATAAAAATTTTAGATGACGTCCCTGATTAAAAGCTGAGTTTTCCGATTATTAAAAATAAGAAAGATGATGTAGTTTTTAGTCCCCTTTTGAGTGGTATAAACTTTGTATAGATTAAATAGGAAAAACATTCAAACAAAAAATTAAAATCATTGTATTCATTTAACTATAATTCTGCGCAAAATGCTCTACAACAATTAAATTAAATTAATGTTTAATATAAAACCCGCAATAAGTGACAAAAAAAACCTAACTTTCTCAATGTTTATAATCGGTTTTTGTCAGGTTGTGCAGTGTTTTCAATAAAAATACCGAAAAAACATTTTTGTTCATTCTTTGAGTATTGACTACAAAATGGTGCGTTTTTGAACAAAAAAAGAATTGAAATATTAATGATGATTGGCTTAAGAAGTCGCAGAAGAGCACAACAGGATGTTTGCACTCATTAACTAGGAGTATCCAAAATTGATATTTTTTTTGGACTATTTATTCATCAATAGTTACCACATACCTACCTACCCATAACATACCTATCACCTATTAATCTAATTTTGGAAATATATGGATTTGCTAAATAAAATTAATAGTATTTTCCTTGACAATCATATAGAAACTGTACGAATAAAGCCGATAAAATGTATTTATTAGTGAAATTATTCATCCCTGATTTATTACTTTCTCACCCCCTCAGTGAGAAAGTTACGCATTCGTAAAAAAAATTTTGAAAAATTTTATTGCATTTTTGGACGAATCTTAACGAATTATGACGATACACAAAATTTCAGACAGAAAAAATTGCCTGTCTGTGTGTCTGTGTTCACGATAGCAGCTACAGTTTTTGAGATAGAGCTCTCAAATTTGGTACACTCATTCTAGAAGTCAAGGAAGAGATTAAGTTCGTTGGTGAGCATAATCGGTCCCAATGTCTAAAAAAAAATATTAGTGACATTCCACCAATGTGACTTTTTTGAAACGTCAAAAAATTTGACTTTTTTGAAACGTCAAAGTGACTTTTTTTGAAACGTCAAATGTGACTTTTTTGAAACGTCAAAAATTACTTTTATTATAAACTCTACCACACGCCGTGTTTTACTACGGTGAGGAAGTTCTGATCCTTAAGTAATTGGCAGCGGTTTTTTTTTTTTAATTGTAACAGGGGATAGTGGCAAAATCTATTATTGAAAAACTCAGGAACAGACAATTTGATGTAATGTATGTTACCTACCATCAACTATACACGTTCTCTTCGGTCTCGGCCGGTATCGGTAATCCGGATGTTTTTCCATGTGTAACTTTGACAATCTAGATTGCTCTTCATAATAAGGCTGTTTCTCAGAATTTGACATGGCTTTCCAACGTGCTCCCAGTATTTTTGATATGTTTGAGTTATGCATGTCTGGACAAGCCTTTAAAATCTTTCTCCTCTCATCCTTCGCCCATACCATAAATGCATTCATTGGTCTTTTTATGTGCGGTTTATTCTCGTTATCTCGTTTTGTTTGTTGGCGGATAATTTTAGCTTTTTCTGAATTTTCGTCTAGTTTGAAGCTGGAATCAGGTGCTCCCCATACTGAAAATTAACAATTAAAGAAGTTATGAGTACTGAGTAAAATCTGAGTTATAAAACACATTGTTCTTTGGTCAGACCCAGGCCCGGCCTGGATGGGCAAAGTGGGCGCCAGCCCAGGGCGCTTGTATCAAGGTGGCGCCAATCTGACCTTTCGTGTCGGTTCTAATATCATAGCTTCAGAGTCCAGATTTGCTACAATTCTATGATTTTTACGTTTCTATGCAAGTCATATACTGTTATAAAATCAAAAATTAAGTACATAAATTGATGACGTGATGTAAACATTCGTGAATCGTGATACCATGCGTTTAGTTGACGCTCTTGCACAGATCCATTTGTGCGAGAAATGTGAAAACCTTGCAAATTCTCCGCTGATAGCAAGTCAGGTCGTCCCAGATTGGTGTTAGCTTCAGAGGAGGACACAATACCACGCTGTCGCTGTGCAGAGTGGTGCACGACATTATCGAGGGTTTTAACAAAAAACATTGTACTAAAATGCTGCTCCTGGATATCCAAAAGGCATTTGACACGGTCTGGCATGCAGGCCTCCTGCATAAATTGCTCGAACAGCATAAACTTCCAGTTTATGCTGTAAGCTTTTATAAATCTTACCTGGAGGACAGACAATTTTCAGTTAAAATTAACAACACCCTTTCAGGTTCATACCCAATAAGGGCGGGTGTACCGCAGGGGACGGTGCTGTCTCCAGTTCTGTTTAACCTATATGTCGCAGACATCCCGACACATCCACTTACACAGACTATTATGTACGCGGATGACACGACGATCTACTCCCAGTCCTTCTACGCCCAAACCGCAACCACCAAGTTAAACACAAAAAATAAATTGCTGATATATACCACCATAATCAGACCTATATTAACATATGGGTGCGTCGTCTGGAACAGGATGTCTGACACACAGTTCGGACGTCTCCAGACGACGCAAAACAAACTTTTACGTCTCCTCACTAACTCTAACAGATACATAAACACGCAACAACTCCACGAGACAGCTAACCTACCTTACATTAGAGATTACATCACGCAAGCGGCACAACAATTTTTCAGACATAACATACAACACTCAGTAATTACAGCACATATTACAGACAGACACTATCACGGCCATCAGCATACCCACAGACTAATTCACGAAAATCTCCCTATTTTTTACGAATAACGTTAACACTACACACACAACGACAGACATAACAAACTACCCTTTTATTCCACCATCCTAATCACCCAAAACCTAAATCTTTCTTAGATAACTACCCCGTTGCCTACCTACCCATTTCACACACACACATTCTAAATTCTAAATTTTCTTAAGCAGGTTTTTTCTTTAGCTTTTTCCTGCAAGACAGACTAAAACGACATTTATAGTATTTTTGTTTTCTTTTAAATATTACAAGTTGTTTACATCACATAGCTAAAACGTGCTGTTTTTTACAGGAAAGCACCTTCTACCCCCAAACAACAAAAGGGGCATTTGTCTAGCCACCAGGGCCACAACATCGGCCGGCTGCCCGGGATGTCCCACGCAGGGAAACCCCGGATAACTGCTTGCATCCCCTAAATGGGATGGTTAAATACTTTTTTATACTTTTGTAAAGCCTGACGGCTGTGTATTTTCGTTGTATATATTTATATAGAATGATATTCTTAGTTTAATTTATTTGTATTATTATTTAGTTATTTTATAAATGAATTATTATTTTTAGTTTTCTTTTCTGTATATTTGTATATATATATGTTAATACTTTGTAAAAATGCCCCATACAAGTTGTACATTACTGTAAAAATTATCAATAAATGTTTTAAATTGGATTGGAAATTGGAGATCGGTGCTAGCGCTGCTGCAATTTTCACGCCCATGTCACAATAAATAATAACCAGTAGCTTATCTCTCTGGCGGTTTCTTTGATACTTCGCTTGACGGTCGGTGACCTCGGCTACAGGAAAACAATACATTAAGCAATGTTTTATGATTTTTCTATTGCTATTGGTGAAGAACTAGATGTAGCTGTATTAAATAAAGACTTTGCAGCCCTAAAAGCACGAAAAGTGCAAATGTGAGTGCGGAATGAACAATGAACACTATGATCATTACTTGTACTTTTGTTTATTAGGTACTAGAATATTTAAAATTTTGATGAGTTTATTATGATCTAAATTTGAAAATTACCGCCATTTTAAAATTAGGGGGTGCAATTTCGATAGTTATCCCATGATAAAATAGTTGTATGGCCGGGCCTGGTCAGACCAGGTTATCGTAAAATAGATCTATATTATTTGAATAGAAGTTCGAATCATTTATTTATACATTACTTTTACTTGGGATGTCTATCCAATGTTCTCAGTTAAATATTTTAAGCGACTACAACCACAACATTTTTTTTGTTCCACCTATTATACTAATTGTAATAGTTTTGTGGTTGGTGGTTTACTTACGTAATATATGGTATTTAATATTTTGTTTTATTTCAGTCTTCATTTTCTTGAGCACAGATCTAACCTCATCATTTTTACCTTTCCGTCAACGACAATAACTTTTTTGTATAAATTCCCCTGAATTTAGTGGAGCATATACTTAACTATAACGTTAGTCATTTTTGGAAGTATGGACCCGAAAAGTGTGATGCCGCTGGAAACACTGAAATGATTACAAACAAACAGTTTCTCTGTTCCTTTGTTGTGTATGTAATTTTTATAGAAATGTATTAAAAGGATTATTAAAATAATTACCGTTGAAATTTAACGTGTTTCTTCTTTGATTATAAATTTGTGATAAAATTCAATCATTTTAAAGAACTGTCATCGCTAAATATAAACTTACGAATGTCATGTCACTGTCACTCAACCTACGACTTTTATGTAGAAACTTTAGCGACCAATATTATGGTTTTTTACACGTAGTCTTTTTTACCACTTACTGACAGCTATCATAATAATACAGATTGTTGTAAATGAGAAGTAAAAAAAATAAGGATAATAACAATTTGAAAAATTTTACTAGTATCCTATTTAATTTTGCAACATGATGCGATATCAAAAATTTCGCCGATCTTGGAAATATTTAACCCTTGGAAAGGTATTCACTGTAGCATGTGGAACTAGTCGCCACAGTTGGTGATGGCGGAATATCCAGAAGCAAACACCCACCTACACATTATGTTACTAACCATGTCACGTGCAAGACTATTATATCTATGAGAATTTTGTATCCTATTTATTTGCGTTTACCCCAGTAATAAGTAATAATTCAGAAAATAAACAATAAAAATTGATTTGAATCGAAAAAAAATTCGCTGATTTTTGAAGGGTGTGTTCGTATAATCTGCAAAAAAGTTGTGTCTTGTGGCCGTCCCGATGAATTCGAGTGTAGGTACAGTTTCAAAATGGTTCTTTATACAGGGTGCCCTAAAAATTCCTGGCGAATTTCCAACGTGCTGTACCCATCAAAGTAAAAAAAAATGTTCGTATAAAACATGAATTCTAAAATGCTTCGTTTTTCGAAATACGGTAATAAGTAAAAAATGTTAATAAAAAAATAATTGGGCGAATTACTGTGAAATTTGAAGTGGAGTAGCGTGGCAACGGGTATGGAATCGTGTAACTTTATCGAATAAGTGGATCTGAAAAATTCTTGTCTTATTTCAGTAAGATGTACGGTTGAAAATAATGAGAAAAACTAATTTGACAGGAAATTATTACAAAGCTTGCAGAAGAAGCAGGTAGAATATTAGTTCTCATCCCCGATAGAATTAATGTCACAATAAATTTTTAAACTCTCTGCCTATTGAAGACAATTGATGTCGATCATATATACAACATCGTTCATAAACAACGAAAAAAATCGGCCCATGCATGAAGCCCTGTGATACACTAGATGTAGCTATAAATTTGTCTGATTTGAAGCCATGGTATTGCACGTATTGACATCTGCACTGCAAGTATGAAGAAAAAGGTTCAACATTGATCCTGTTTCTGCATATCAACTCTCAAATTTGGATTTGTTTATTTTTCAGTTTAATTGGTACCGTTTTCTTAATTTTTTTGATTTTTTGTATATGAAAATAAATCTTTTCACAACTAACGATAATTAATCTTCAAGACAAAAGGTATGTTTCAATGTGTAAAAATAATGATTCTTAAAAATGCATATAAAATCCTTTTTCTAAAACGTCATCAGACAGTTTTTTTAAATTTTAATGATATTAATTTATTCAAATGTAATTGTTAATATCTACACGTTGATGATGATGATGATGTTAATTAATTTAAATGTAATTGTTAATATCTACAAGTAATCTGTATTTTGCCAAATTATATAAAAACATGAAATTGGTTCTAATTTGAAGACTTACGAAATCGTTACATTATTCTGACTTTTAGCGGACAAATTGTAGGTTATGTTTTTACTTGTTCACCTGTCAACGAGTAAAGTTTGCTTATATCTGGACGTCATTTCAACAAGCATAAATTTGACTAACGCAGTGCTGATTTGATTCATATGAATGAGGACTACCGTTTTTAGGCTAGTGGCGCCACTGGCGAGAAAGTCGCTGTCAAAAGTTATTGTTAGGCGCGGAATAAGTTTATAGGGTTTTATTATAATTATTTCGTACACCAGTAAATAAAAAAACTTGTTAATTATGCCTCAGTATAGTGCAGTTCTATTTTGTTTGAAAACAAAAGGCGGACATATGCTTCCGAGAGACAAAACTCGCCTAAAACAGTGGTTTGTTGCGATTCGCAGGGATAACTTTACTCCTTCGAAACATTCGTGTGTTTACTGAATACGATTTACAGGAAACAACAACTTAGCGGACAAAAGCCCCGACCTGCATGGAATTAAACCTGCAAATCTTGTTTGATAGGTAAGAACACTTGTCAATTCCTTACTAGACATAGACCGCTTTCGAACTTGTTATGTTCTCGTCAGTATGCCATAAGTAATGAAAAAGACAAATAATAATAAAAACCAGGTTAGCCTAAAGCAGACTTAAGCAAGACAGATATAGTGAGTGATAAGTGTTTCCCTCTGGTGGTCAGTGCTATTACCTGTCAGACGTCACTGATGTCTTAGTGGCTGAGAGCGACTTGCAATGCAAGTACTAAGAGCTGCGACCTCAAACCTTAGTGAGCTAAACTGTATACTGATTACGATTTACAGAAAACAACTACTCAGCGGACAAAAACCCCGACCTTCATTGAATTAAACCTGCAAATCTTGTTTGGTAGCTAAGAACACTTGTCAGTTCCTCATGAGACATAGACCGGTTTCGAACTTGTTATGTTCTCGTCATCTGCTTTGCAGGTTACTATCAGTCACTAAGACATCAGTGAAGTCTGACGGGTAGTAGCACTGACCATCAGAGGGATACACTTATCACTTACTATGTCTGTCTCGCCTATTATTTTCTTTGCAAACCACTATATTGCGGCCACTTCAGCCTGAAATACTGTGGCGTATCTTCCTAGACTTATCGAAATTTCCGTTTTTGACCTTATCCCGTAAATCCCGACTCCCACTCCTTGTTCTGTCTTGGAGTCGTTCGTATACTAGATTTTGTGCTGTTATTGTGGGACCGTTTTTCCAGTCCTCCCTGTTTTGTATTATAATTTGAAAGTTTTTATTGAAGTTATACTTCGAGACTATGCTGTTCGTGGGCATTCCTAGTATATGATGCGCCTTCAATTCTAAGTATAACCTCGGGTGCTCTGTTCCGTGCTGCTGCCTTATGGGCGTTGAGCCTTGCATTGGCCTGTGTATCACTGAACGACTTTATCCTTGGATAAATATATGTAGTGGTGACAGGTCTAGCAGGACCTCTAATGCGACCGTAGGAGCGGTTCTTATGGCTCCCGTCGCGCACAGGCAGGCGAACCTTTGTACGCCGCTTAACAGCCTTATAGCTCCCAACTGCAGTGTCTTAGTCCACCATACTAATGATCCGTAGGTTATCATGGATGTCACTACCCTGGTGTATAACCATAGGGTCATTTTTGGATTCAATCTCCAGGCTTATGGGTCTATATGACTTGGGCGTTTGGTCTGATGTCCTGCCTATTTTTGGTAGATAGATGACTTTCACCTTCCGCCATAGATATGGTATGTATCTCGAGGCTAAACAAGCTCAGAATATTTTACACAAATGTGGTATTAGTGTATCCTGCCCCTTTTTGAAGCAAGATTGGATAGAACCAATCCAGCCCAGGAGATTTAAATGGCTGGCCCTACTGATTTTGTCGGGTCTTACTATTTCGGTGGCAAGTCTCCAATGCGCAGGTCTGGGCCTCTCCGGCCTTTGGTCCCGGTGTGTTGATATAACCTAACTTTAATGAGATAAGGCACCTCTGATAAGTACAGCAATTTCCTTACTGAACAAGTAAATTACTACTTTCCCCTTCTGCCATCAATCATTCTGTTAAATGTTTTTCAGCTGATTTTTATAAAAATTACTAAAAACTCGCGTAAAAAAGCCATTGTAAACATTAGCATTCAGTGACATGGACCCTATACTACACTAGCGCCTCTAGTGATGAATTTAAGCGTGGTAGTCCTCATTATAGCGATGACGCAACGGCATTCTTTCGTGATGTAGATTATAATATTAGTTAGTGAGCAGTGTTTTAAAATAAACATTATCCCACGGGATCTTCAGAGAAGAAAGAAATGGGCCGTCAAATTACGAAGTGAATCCCACAAACAATTGGTATTTGTATGAAGTTCGTAAGTGCAATTTAAATATTGTTTGTTTTTTAAGTGCGCTTAATTATTTCTTAACTTACCGAATGCAAAATTACTTAGTTTTATCTTCGAATGAATTTTCAAGATCTTAGGTTAGGCCTAGGTTCACTACTAGATAAACGATAAACTTTACAAAAATTGTTTGTTTGCGTTCAAAAATACAAAACTATGTGGTTTCAAATTAGTTTGTTTAAAATAATCTACACGGAAAAAATTATACTTACATTTATGTTAACAAAACATAACAAAACAAAACATGCAATAAAGAAATGTGTTCTAAATTAGTTGAAATGCTACAAATTAAATACCTTATTTTACGCAAATGCAGAAACACTTGAATTTTTTATGAAAATGGAAGTACTATTTAGAGCAAATTACGATTATTTATATTCTGAAAACACTAATTTAAAAATTAGTTTTTATGAGATATTTATACAACATTTGGATATGTATACCAGCAAAATTCCTAAATAACCTTTTATTGATTTTCTTTGAATAAAACTATTACAGAAACAGTTGTGTGTGTTTTTATATTAAGCGCTTATACCCAACTATTGCACAAAAGGATAAACATGGCCGCCGCATACGGTGTGGCTAGACTCTTGATCGATCTTCCTAGTAAGGCTTTACATAATTGAAAAATGGGAATGATCTGTTTTTGTTGGTTTCCTGAGAATTAAATAGTCTATACTGTTTAATTTTTACAATAACCACTATTAAATGAAAAAGTATACTTCTACCTATTACCTAAGGTCAAAACTGGAACTATTTTACTATCTAGATAAAATTGTTCTAAGACATACAAATATAATTGTTAGTCTGGCAGAAAATCAAACCAAACGATTCATCTAAACCGCACATCACAATTGGTAAATCAAGTTTTAATAAAGATCAAAGAAAACTGTATTAATCATATTCAGTGGGTTTATTATTTATAGGCCTAGATAAATGCATTGTTACTGTCATTTGGGATTTAAATGTTGGCAATATTTTTCCGTAAATGGCAGATTGCCAATTATTTTGCAATAATTAAATTAATGGTATCAATATAATTTTTTATAATTCCTAATTCAAGCAAAACAAAAATGACTATTAAAAAAACTTACAGTGGCACGCAGCAATGAAATCCTGTTCTTCCTTAATATTATCTTCCTTTTGCCGTACAGCCATATGAGGTGCGGGTATTCCATACAAGCCATGAAGAGCAAAGTGGGGCTGTTTTTCAGGATTAGACATATCTTTATTTGACTTGTTCCTGTCTACTCCAGGAGGTATAGGAAACTGTGGTGGCAGTCCGGCGTACGGCAAAAATGCCCGTGGCATCATTAAATTCGGAGGTAGAAGTTTAGGGGCGGTAGCGGCTACTGGCTGATCAGAGAGTTGCAAGTTAGGAGTACTGTGAGGACTGGAACCTGCGGAACCTGAACTTGAGGATTTTGGTTTACTTAAATTAAGTGGCGCATCTGGGTCGGAGGGAGGAGGAGGCGGTGAAGGTGTTGGTTGTGGGGGAGGAGATCTTTTTTCTGGAGCGACATTGGACATTTGTGCTAGGTGAGCTGTGGCTGAGATCCAACTTGGTACTTGATGAGGGGGAAGCATCTACAAAAAAAAAAGAAAACAAAAGTAAGCAATTAAGTACTAGTTTTAACACGGTTCTCATATAGTCATAATAATGTACGGAGCTTGGTAGCTGTGTAGGCTAGAGCGGTAAGTGGTAAACGTAGCTCGTTTTATTGCTTGCCGACTTTCGGGTTCAAATCCTGGTTTCAACCCTGACAAAGTCGAAGGGGGTGGTTGTGTGTCCGCATTTTCCACTACACAGTATATTTCTATTCTAAGTAATGTTAAATATCTACTTAATTTAAAAAAAATTAAATAGTAAGTATTTGTGTTTTAGTTGTTTATAAGGAAATCTATAGTTTGAAATAAATGTATTTAATTCACCCACCCAGTATGTAAAAGGAAGTAAGGCGAACAAAGCTATACACCATGGTGGCCATGAAGTAATCAAAGTTAAGTAGCAGAATTTTATGGCGTTAAATTAACCATAAATGTATATGAACTTGATTACAAAGGGTGATAATAAGTTCTATAACATAGATGCTAATAAATTCTGACTTTATAACCTAAACTCTTTTAAGTAAGTTATTTGATGTAGGTTGTACATTTACGACCTTATTGACTGATACCGCGCTTTTATTTATTGACAAAAAAAATTACCAAAA
Organism: Rhamnusium bicolor; assembly: GCA_029963845.1. Classification (NCBI taxonomy): domain Eukaryota; kingdom Metazoa; phylum Arthropoda; class Insecta; order Coleoptera; family Cerambycidae; genus Rhamnusium; species Rhamnusium bicolor. The sequence continues at coordinate 173,266 of JANEYF010001102.1, forward strand.
CCGAAATTTTGTAAAAACGCATGTTTTTTACAGATATAATGTAATATTTTGTAAACTGCTTGACAAATTGGTGTTATTTTTGTTTTAATTTTAAAAGGAAATTTATGGCAGCTGTTTAATATAACAATTTTCAGAAATTTCCTAACTTTTTCATAATGAAATCACAAATGTGACGCATTCAAGGAAGTGAAATATTCACCAAATGACAAACTTTATTTAGGCAAATTAATATGTACATACCGTGAACAATAGTGAACAAACCGAAAATAATTTTAAAATTATTGAAGAAACACATGCTTGACTGGGTTTTCATAAAATTGAGCACTCATTCTCAATAGATACCCCTCTCTTTAACAATTATTATAACCTCACTACTATTTTCCACGGTGATTATACTCACTATACTTCAATAAAACAATACCGTAGAATATAAACTTTTGATTATAATAATTTCTGAACAAATTATTACTAAAGCTTTTATTAGCACACAGTTATACAGAGATGAGCTAAACTTGTTAAATAGAGATGGCAAAGTGACAATATTAAACCTGTGAATTAATTTTTGTCATTACTGTATTTTCAATTTTCGAAAAAAATCCTGAAATTAATTAACACGAAACCTCGCGCGTCGCGAATAATACTAGAAAGAAAAGTTTTCAAAAATTATCATACAATATGCATATGCAATTTATTATAAAAACATATACAATGTATTTTTGGAACAAATGACAATTTGATTGCCATTAAAAATACTACCCTTCCATTCGTTGTGAGATTTGTCATTTTTTCATTTCCTATACGCATGAATATCATTAAATATGAAAAAATGTCATATTTATATCATAAATCAACTGTCGCCAAAATTAATCATAAATAAAATTGTTACTTTACTTTACTTCATATTTCAGTGAAACTCAACCTACGCCTATGGTTTCTAGGCCAATTAGTTCTACATCAATATAATTGCCATACTTACATGATTACTGAGTGGCGATTTGGCAACACTAGGGGGTAAAGCTGTCGATTGCATCCCACGTAGTTGCTCCAGGAAAGGAAGGAACATAAGTCCTTGCGGACCCACTGCTCCAGTGGCAGCATACTGCGCGGATATTTGACCTTGAAGTTCCTGCAGCTTTTGCTGCTGTTGCAGAAGATGCTCCTGCTGTCTTCTCTGAAGCTCAAGCTGTTTATGGGTGTCGTTAACCAGTTGGCTTGCACTGGGAGTCTGCAAATAAGACATTTATTGTTAGTTATTGTTATGAAGATAAAGATAACTGTTATGCATATGGCGCTGATACTAATTCAAATACTGGGTGTTTACTCATTTTTTATCAACACATTTTTTGCATTTTCTAGTTTGTCTTCAAAAAAAATCATTTCTTGCAAATATTAAAAGGTATATGCAGGGTAGTTTCAGCTTTTATATGAAATTGCATATTATTTAAAAAGCATCTTTTAATATTTTATGTATTATTAAATAATAAAATAATTATTGGGTGTTACAGAAGCATCTTTTTAAATCTGATATCTGAATGTGCTAGTATAAAAGTTTTAGGTATATAATACATCAAAAACAAAATTTCGAATACAATTATTTATCATGGAATCTTAAAACAACTACTCAGTCTAGGAGCAAGAACTGCATTGAATTAAATAACAGTATCGTTAGTATCAGAAGCAAAAAAATATTGAGATTAAAATAATATTAACTCACCAAAAAAAGAAAATTGTTACACTTAAGAAATGATATCCTCCAGTTACAATACAAAAACGAACACCCTTAGTCTGATATATATCTACTTTCATTCTTCCTGAACTCATCAGGAAGAATGAAAATAGATATATATCGGACTAGGGGTTTTCGTTTTGTTTTCGATTTAATATATGCCTAAAACTCTTATATTAGCACATTTAGATAATGTCAGTATAAAATTAAAATACTATAGATATTTATTATTACTATCATATTAGGTTTGAAAGAATGCTTTTGGAATAGCCAATAATTATTTTATTATTTTTTTCTGGAAATTTATTTATTTGTAATAAAAAAACTTTCCTGACATATAACGTTTAAAATGACTTCTTTAGTTTTCTTCTGATTCGCGTTTATATTGTCAGATGTCATATATAGTATCTATAATTATCTATATATAATTACTAGAGATCGGAAAGTAGCAACAAACTTCAGAGATGACTTTTACTTAGATACAATATTATATTGTAAATACTTAATGAAACATTCCCAAACAACATGAAAATTAAAGGTTTTTATCAAGTAACTGGACAGCTTGCTATAAAAAACAGTTACTTACTGACTGACGGAGCTTGTTATTGTCGAGTATCCAATAGCAATTCATAGATAAGTATAGGTGAATTGCGTAACTATCACACTTGCGCCCACTGCCCATGTTGAAAATGAATACATTAATGACTTTGAAGTCACTGGAATACTCTAAATGGGTAGTACATATTTATAAAACGTCGATGTGAATAACACGTAGATACGTAAACAATTCGAAATTGGGGACAACTGAGGTTGGAACTTTCTAAAATGCCTCGTTCAATGTTTGCAAAAGTATTATTAGTGGCAGTATAGCAATGTTTAGGTGTCATCGAAAGCGACATTAAGACAAAATATTTATCCCAGAGATGTGACAATATTAAACAAAAATGCTATTCTAAACAAAATGACAAATACATCTGAATTATCGTGGATGAAACCACCAATGTTTGCGACTGGAAGGTGGCAAATGTTTTAGTGGTTGCATTAAATTTATTCCCTTGATTTATTTTAATCTAGAGGGATAGAACTCATTTGGTAAAATTTTACTATTTTCATCTCATTTAAACATGTATCTTTATTTATTATCTCGGATTATTTTATTTTGTTATTTAACTCGCTTAATTTAGTTTATTTCTGCTTTTTCTTTTACACGTAGCTAGCTATTCTCGTTAATTGGAAGGACAGTGTCATCGGCATAGTCAGTAATTTTATATTAAGGAATAACATTTCGTTAATATAAATACTAATAAAATAGGCCCAATGACTGTTCCTTGGGGTATACCAATGGTTATTTCCTTTAAGGAGCCTCTGACATTCCCAACTTTTACATAGGGTCTCCTAGAACTGAGGTAGCTAGCAATTAATTTATTGGGTACACCTCTTACGCTATAATTCTCAAATTTGTTAATTAAAATATCATGTGATACAGAGTCGAACGCTTTGGCCAAATATAGAAATATCGAAGTCTCCTTCTTATCCTTTTCATTTGAGTTATATAGGGTTTTATTTTATCTCGAAAAGTATATTGATTAACTGACAACAATTTGTTGCAATTTAAATGATTCATTAGTCTACATTTCATACTCTTATCTAAAACTTTACATAAGCTATTAGTTACACAAATTGGCCTATAATTATCTACATCGACACAATCTCCTCTTTTCTGTATGGGTGTTATAATGCTTATTTTTAACTCAAGATGAGAAAATTCCTATTCCAAAACACACTACGTATATTAAATTATTGGACATGGTTCTCTTAAACGGCAACGTTGCAATATAAATCAGAGGCAGACAAGCCGTCGTTGGTTATCGTTAGCGTTAGCAGAGCAAGTAATTCATTTTCCATCTATCTGTCATGTAGTCAACAGTGCACACTGCGATGACAAATTTCTGTCTTTCTTCGATGAACTATTACTTTAATACACAATGATGTGAATTAAAAATGCAAATTAATTTTTTTTTAATACGTTCTGAGTAGTTTTTGAGTTTTTGCTGAAATTTTGTCATGCTCAGGGGCAGAAATGCTTTTTTAAATTATTAATGTTTCTTAAAATCTTATCTTTACTTACGTTTCAAAAACAATTTTAAGGTCTATCTTTTCGTTGTTTTTCTATTTGTATTTGATCTGCCATGTCGTTGCAAAACAATTGATGAATGTTTCAACAACTCGGTTTTCCTCTAAAATAGTTCGATTTTCATATTCGAAAGATATTTTCGGACTACTACTATAATTTTCATTTACACCCTCTTTTATTATATTGGTGATATGAAACAAATACATGTTCTTCATTAGATTTAGAAACTCATTTATTTTTTAATTTCAGGCATAGCAATGTATTTTGATTTAATAGATTGAATTAAAATATTATGTTATCTGATTACCTACGTAAAATAATCACATACCTAATTTGTTAATGTTTTATAACTTGCGCATTCACCATTTATTAGAATAATTTTGCCTCAACCAATACATTAATTTATAACTATATTTAAAAACAAATTTGAATCACATAAAAATTGCAGTTATTTTTATAACATTATCCATATTTAGATGGAATAAAAATCATGTTAAATAAAGTAAAATATATTTATTTATAATAAAAACAAATTTATTAATTATCCTAATACAAAAATATATTAGTAAAAGAATTTAATGTTAAGAACTTCTACATTCATATATTCAAATCATTATATATTACTTAACTTAAGGTCCCTGAAATATCAGTGTGTGACGAAATGTTAACAATACTTATAAATAATAAACAATTGTGGTACGTTAAGTATTATTCTCTGTTATTAATGAAAGATGAAAGTACGAAATAAACATGTAAAATATTTTGTGATAAATGTGATTTTCTTATGACTTGGATAGTTAACAATGAAAAATATTCTGTATCTAAAAGCGAATAAATGTCATAATAGTTTTGTTTAGAAGTTATACATTTAGGAATTGTCCATCTGCTACATTCTCCATGATCTTTTTTTCAAAATATTCGCAGGTTGCCAAGCCGCCTACGGCTACTAAATATATGTCGGCAAGAGTCCAATTTTATCCTCCATTCACTGCAATTTTAATACTCAACTGCATACCTCAAGTTTCTTACACAGTGTATTTTAGGAATTCCTCCAAATTAATTGAAGTCCTTATGTCCGTTTGTATGAATTTTATATTGTGTGCGGTGTCTGTTGCTTACATACGATTATATATTTTAGAGATTTTATTTCTTTACATTATTTTTGTAGCTAATAAATTATTTATTATTTGATGTTTTGGATATTGCTACCACTGGCTTTTATTATGAAGTTTGATGACTATACAATATTAACAAATGGCTTGAAAGTCCCTGTTTTTTTTTTTTTAAATTTTGTAAACATTTAACTTTTTCAATCAATTTAATTTTACTGTAATTCGATCACTTTAAGAATGTCTTAAAATTTTTTATTTTTTCTTCTACCTCTCCTCATTCATTTTTATTTTTTCTATCTTTCTTTTGCCTCTTTTTCTTCTATTTTCCTTATCTTTTTCTTCATTTCCTTCTTTCCACTTTCTTCTTTCTACTTTTTCTCCTTCTCTTTTTCTATCTTCCCTCTTCCTTCTGAACGATATATTCATTGAAACCAAACGGTGCATGATATTTTCGCTCTAAAGGTAATAGAAGTAACTTTAAAAAAAATATGCAATGTAATTGACTCTCAACAGATTTTCCTTTTATTATCAAACTTAATGTCTAAACGACTCCAACTAATTCCAACAGAATGAAGAGTTCTTTCAATACAAATAATAAAGTTTTTACCCCACAACTAAGCGTCACGGAAATAATTCCCTGTGGGAGAAATAATAATTTTCAGTAAAGAAATTGGTACAATTCCACATGAATAAGTGCTTTTATTCTTATACATACAGGGAGCTGTGCATGGCTTGTGCACGATATTTAATGTTTAATAATATGGACGAAAGTGAAATATTTGTATTCTCGAATATAAAGTATAATTGTAAGTTATGCATCTTAAAAAAATGCAAATAATAAATTGCAAATAAAAAAATAAAAAAAATCAATCATCATATTTATGAAAATATCGAAAAATTTTATTAATAAAAAGTATTTGGAATTTAATTCTAGAACAGTGAATTTGACAAAAATTAATTTTTGATTTTATCTTTTCCTTTTAAATATTGGGTAGTGATAATTGTATCGAAGCATTTTTTATTTAGATAAATTAGATGTTCATCTGACTATTAGGTGTCATTTAAGTTGTTTGGGTCAAGAATCGCTAAAATTAGCGAATGTTTTTGAGCATATCAATAATTTCTAGAAAAAAATAGTAAATTTATTATTACATAAGCATCCTTTCAAATCTAATATGATAACAATAAAATACCTATAGTTTCTTACATTTTAGGTTGTCAATCAAATAGTTAAAGTACATTTTATCACAGAAACCATTAAAACAATTACTTCTCCTAGATGCAAGATGACATTGGATTAAATAATAGTATTTATAAAGGGTGTACAAATTTGAAGTTGCTTTTTGAATTGCCCGCCATTTACAGTGTTCATATTTATCTGTCGTGTTGCATATGACATTTGTGATGTAAAATCATCGCAGTGTTTAGTTATGGAATGCTATATGCTGCAACAACGCCTGTTTATAAGGAAAACCTATTACAAATATGGGGAGGGTGTCGCGGAAACGGTTAGTACGGAATATGGAAGAAACAATGCTCCATCCAAAACTGTGGATCCAACAGGACGGTGCCATTCCATATACAGCGAATGAAACACTTGATCTTTTGCGGGAGCGATTTGAGGACCGAATAATTTCACGAAGAAACATTAACTGGCCGCCTAGGTCTTGCAATCTAACGCTCTAAGATTTTTTCCCCATGGGGTTTCTTAAAGGAAAAAGTTTGCGCTGATAATCCTCAAATAATTCAGGAACTTTGGGATACATTATAGCTGCTATCGCAGAAATATCGCCGTAATTATGCGAAAAAGTTATTGAAAATTTTACCAAAAGAATGATATCTTGCCAAAGATCCAGAGGGAGGTCACTTGTCCGATACTCTTTTCCATTATTAACCGCCATTGTTGTCCTTTACCTTAAAATAAAAATATCGTACAGTGCGATCTAAGTAATTCATGCGTTTAATTCCAAATTCAAGAAGCAACCTCAAATTTGGACACCCTTTAGTAAGAAACTATAGATATCTTATTGTTATCATATTATGTTTGAATGGATGCCTATGTAATACCCAATAGTCAACTTACTATTTTTTCTAAAAATGCAATACGAAGCAAATAAAATGTGAGATTTTCTTTTAAATATTTTAATAATTGTTGGGACTATTTCATTTTTCGAATCTATCCACTCAACGACAAGTCCGAAATTTCAAAACGTTTTAATAAACATTACAAATGCAATATAGAAAATATTTTCACCTGTATCAAAAATTATTGTAAATTAAACATATCGCAATTTTTACAAAATGTTAAACATTGAATGAACACTGCAATATTTAATGCAAAATCAAATTCAAATTAAAAAATTTTTTACTAACAAATTAACGCGAAAAATTGTACAATACTTTCTTCATAATTGCTTAAATAAATAGGGCCTAATCCATAGAAGGGATTGTGATGCGCTAACCGTACAAATTTAGAGTACATACCTAAAATAATAGTAAATTAACACTAATAACAAATCTTTGGAGTTTGGAGGTATATGCTGAGTAACAAACAAGTCAATAGATAGAAATAAATGTACATAAAATAAATTATATATGTAAATATATAAATGCAGATTTCAGGGGATACAAAAAAAATAATATATGTATTTTTTTAGTAGGATATTACTAAATTTTTGGAATGATCCTTTGTTCCTGATTTCAAAAATATACTATGTACTGGATTGAGTAAGTGGTCGGTTCCTTGTGAAACATCTTGTAAATAATTCTTAAAAAGAAATACACTGCTTTTAGATGAATCAAATAAACTGTATTTAGATACACTCTACATATGTTTCGGCTTTTTAGGCCTTTCTCAAGAGCATTACAGATAAATACTAAATAAATAAAAAAAAAAAAAAAAAAAAAGTAAACTCAATAAATCAGGTGTATATGAAATTAAATGTAAAGATTGTAATGCTGTATATATTGGTCAAAGTGGTAGAAGTATAGCTGATAGGGTTAAAGAACATAAAAAAGCCATTCTAAATAACAATAAGAATACAGGAATGGCAACACATTGCATTGATAAAAATCATTTTATAGACACAGAGAATATAAATTTAATCCACACAGAAAGAAAAGGAAAACGCCTAAACCTTTTAGAACAATTAGAAATAAAAAAATCCCTTAAAAGCAACCCCTGTACCACCAATGACCAGCAAAACTACATCAACACGCTTATAATAGATAAGGTTTTAAGAATCGCCCAGTAGATTATACTCCGAGTAGGTAGACATTTAGTTTTATTACCCAGGGAATTTCCCGTAATTTTTAACCAGATTAGTGAAAGTTTTATATATTAGGTAAATTGTGCTCATAACTTTAGTATTTATCTGTAATGCTCTTGAGAAAGGCCTAAAAAGCCGAAACATATGTAGAGTGTATCTAAATACAGTTTATTTGATTCATCTAAAAGCAGTGTATTTCTTTTTAAGAATTATATACTATGTTACCTCTACCATATACCTTTTTTGAGTTATTAAACGTCGAATATCTTAGTTAAACTAGTTATTGTAAATATTGAAAAGTTAACATTATTAAAGTAGGCTATGAAAATGAATATTATGTTTGATAAGTGACATTTCTTTAATGAAATAATCAAAACGGTTTACAGTGAGGAAGAAAAAAACCAAATATTTATACAAAATAGATAACAAAGATTAATTTAGGAAATTTAAATATAAATAAATGATCTCATAAAAGATGTTCGATGTGTCCACCATTATTGTCAATGCATAATTGATAAAGTCTTCTTATATTTACAATTGCACCGGAAATGGCTTTATTATTTACAATCAGATTGTTTATTTCAAGTCGAATCCTATCTTTAATGACTTGAATACTATTATTATTGACAATGTATTTTAGAAATCCCAAAAAAAAAATGAATCCATAGAGGTCTAATCCGGACTGCTATGTGGCCATTTAATAGGTCCATTATTCCCTATCCATATTGGGAATACATTATTCAAATGATCTCGAACGGGTAGGATACTATGCGAAGTTGCCCCATCCTGCATCCATATCATATCAAGTTCGGCTTCCGGAAAATTCTGCAAAAGAATATTTTTTGATTCTAGGATAATTATTTCCAGATAGGTAACTCCAGTTAAAGTACAATCATAAAATATAGGCTGAAAATTCCACACCAAACGCTAACAGTTTTTCTTCCTGATTTTTTATTTGTTTTACCAATCTTTTTCTGTTTTGCTTGTTTTCCCACGACCCTCGATTTTTCCTATTAAAAACTCCTGCCGCTGAAAAGGATGATTCATCAGTCCATAATATTTTAGTAAAAAAAGTCGGAATCTTCATTCAACTTTTGAATCATCTGGCGGCAAAAGTCCAGCCTTTTCCTTTTATGAGCCTCTGTTAAAACTTGTCCGGGTCAAATTTTATATGGTCTGTAGCTGTTATTTTTTAAGGTCCGTTGGATTTTGGAAGAACTTTTACCTAATTAATCGACTGCATTATTTATACTACATATAGAATTTTCTAAAAAATAATACAATATTTCAAAAAAGTCTATTAGCGAATAAATATGGATGGGCTTACCTTCGAAATGAAGCAGTATATCTAGCTGTTCCTCCTGGTTTGCTTGAACTACACACTTTTTTCTACTGAAACTGGAGGTATTATTCACCTTTCGGTAAATAGTTTTGAACGTATTTTCTGACGGTGTTGGGCGATTTGGATACAACACCCTATATGTTCTTTTTGCTGCACGTTTATTTTTGTTATTTTGTATATAATAAGTAAATATTTGGACTTTTTCTTCCTCACTGTAAACCATTTTGATTATTTCATAAAAGAAATGTCACTTATCAAACATAATAGTTGTCATTTTCATAGCTCACTTTAATAATGTTAACTTTCCCATATTTATAGTAACTAGTTTAACTAAGATATTCGATGTTTAATAACTCAAAAACGGTATATGGTAGGGGTAACATATGGTATATTTTTAAAATCAGGAACAAAGGATCATTCCAAAAATTTAATAATGTACAGGGTATCCCATTTCAAAAATAAATATTATTTTTTTGTATCCTTTGAAATCTGCAAGCTATTGACAGCATTTTAACAAAATTCAGTCATAACTACACAACTTTTATTTAAAACTTTCTTTTCTTTAGGCAATAGTAACGATGATAAGGAGTGGGTAATTTATAATGAATAACCCTGTACATTTTAACTATTTTTCTAAATTTTGATAGTTAATTAATAATTTTTAAATCAGCTGGTAATTAGTTATAATAAATTGGACTAAGGTAATCAATAAAATTTTGTTGTTTGGTTCTATTGCATTTTGAGATTGGTATCTATATTTCTGTTTAAAACTAAGTAGTGTGTAAATGTGTGGCATGATTAAACTTGGATAAATTCTTTTTAATAAACATAAAACATTCTAAAAAATATAATTGATACTTCAGATTTAGACATTCACCTTCCCTAATTCTTTATAAATGTCTTAAAAACCTAATCTAGTCTATTCGACTTAATATACCTACTTAAGTAGCATACAAACTCTTTCATTGTAGTTAGTCTACATTAAATCTGTTAAACTATTTCGTAATTAATTATTTCCGTCTATATTTACAATGATGTTCTGTCAACTTCTTGATAGAACAATGACGAACTGTATTCATTTCCGCTTTCAAATATACATATGTTGAAATAAATGTTTCGCAAAACGTTTTGATTTGTCATCCGGAACGATGATTAATTAATGTGAGTTACTTATAATATCGATACACAGGGTGTTCGGCTTTAACTTTCCCAACATACACATCTCGCTTATCTTGGATGATGATTCTGAGTGAACGAAACGTTGTAATACTTATTTCACAAAAATATTATAAACTGCAAAAAGTTGCTCTAAGAATGTTTTTATAGAATAAAGATTCAATACCAAATAAATAACATAAGGGAGAAAAAGAAAATAGGAATTTTTAAAAATTTTCCAGATATCTGAAAAACCAAATCATATAATTTAGTACTGTTGACACCAAGGTCTTAGCAAGAATATCACGCAACTTAACTCTAATTGAGCTGCTGTGGTAACTGGTAAGATAAGCGAAATCTCCATGTTGGGAAAGCTAAATCTTAACACTCTGTATAGGATAATCGTAGTAAATAAAAATAAAGGAACACATTTATTTTATACCTATTTTTGTTTATTAATTTTCACAATTTTATTTAAGAATATACTCAACTATTTAGTGTTCGTCTTACTAATTCTACTGGAAAGAAACTTCTAGAAAATATATTTTGATGAAATACAAAAGAATTGACCAGAATTTTCCATTTATAATAACAATAGTTTATTTATTGCCCAATAGAAATTAATCCAAATACGGGATAAAATATTAAAAAGAGAACAAAAAAATATACTAGCGTTTTACAGCTGTACATATAAGATATATGTTAACAAATACGCATAACAGATAATAACAGAAATAATTATAGACAAAAAATAATGAATAGTGGTGAGAGGTATGAAACTTCTCATATGGTCTGAATGCTACTATCCGACCGACATTCTAGATGTCTCTGTGGCGGATAGCGACTTGCATCACAGCAAGTACCGAGAGCGGCGACCCCTAGCCCAGGTGGACTAAACTAATGTTATTAAATATGATTTGAAGGAAACAACTACTCAGCGGGCAAATACCCCGACCTGCATTGTATTACACCTTCAAAATCATGGTAGATCGATAGCCAATATCATTTGTCAATTCCTAACCAGACATAGATCGATTTCGAACTTATTTGTTCTCTTCAGTATGCCATAGGTTATGGAACAGACAAATGATAGTCGCCAACCTGCTAGTTATATACTAACTATGGTGAAGTGAATAGTGGTGAGAGGTATGAAACTTCACATATGGTCTGAATGCTCATACCTCTCACCACTATTCACTTCACCATAGTTAGTATATAACTAGCAGGTTGGCCACTATCATTTGTCTGTTTATAAGCTTCAGATTATAGCTTCTCATTCGAATAGGAAGTAAACAGGGAGAATCAATGAATTACTAAAACCATAGCCATCTAATTATTTAGAAGAATATAATAAGAGATTAGGTCAAATACCTTTAAACTGTTTGTGTAGATTACATCTACTTGCTCTCGATTATTCATGGAATCAGAGATAAGCTGATACAGTAAAATTAGGAATTTGATTATGGTCTGAGATGATTTTGTTTGATAGCTTCTTTATTGCATTTCTAATGTTATTTTCAGTAAGTATACTTACATTGATACAGGGATTGTTAGTATAAAAGGGGTTATTTCCATTTGGAACATTCGACGGAAGATCAACGTTACTGAAATAAATAAAGAGTAGGGCTGTCAAAAATGTTCCGTGGGACAGTGGCGTACGATAAATTAACTAATACGAGAAACAATAAACTGTTACAATTTATAACAATATATGTAAAACTTACCCTCTTAACTAGCTTCATGAACTAGCTTGCTTATCACAAACTGGAGAAGATGTGTGTAGCCATTTTGCAGCATCAGGTATGTTTCTGTGGTTATCTCCATGAGTGATGTTTGCTTTGGTGAAAATATATTCTTATATTTTGAAAACGACTGTTCGTCATCTACTGATGTAATACACGCATACGTAAAATAGTCTCTGAACGCACTTAACGGATCTAAGGCTGCACCGTCACATATTTGTCTTAATTTAGTAAAACCGGTGTCTTTATTTAACACACTTGCGAACTTTTCTTTAACGCGCTCATTTGTTGCGTTACCTATATCGTGTAGCATCCACTATTTGCGGTAACTTCGCTAACGACAATGAACTGTTTTCTAATTTTTTTTATGCTTTCATGTAATGGTTTATAGTTCCTCGCAATATTTTTTAAAGCTGTTTCAACGGAAATATCTTCGAATTTTGTCTGGCTTTCCTTAATAGCTGCAGCCTCATCTGGATTGAATTGTAGTATCACAGCTTTTATTTGTTGGAAATATTCAGCATAATAAAAGCTGCCTGCAACTATATTCTCCAACGTGTAAGAATCAGCTGTTGTGGTTCAGGAATACCGGGATACTTACTATGAAATGCACGGAGACATTTAGGAGATTTAAGCAACACTTTTTTTTGTACTTGCTATTAATGCATCCACCTCTGCAAAACCTTTTCGAATAGTTTCTGCCACAAGATGAAAAGCATGCACTTTACACGTAACATGTATAAACGTACAACCTTGTTCTTGCAAAGAACGGCCTACCGAACGCATTGTCACGGCGCCATTAGTCACAAACATCAACACTTGACTTTTTGACAGTTCAAATTTTTCTAACGTCTCCAGCACCACCCTGGTAATTGTTTCGCTAGTACACTGACTTAGTCTTTTGCTAGCTAGTAACAGTGGAACTGTCGGTTTAAGAGCATCCAGTACTCGTACTATAACATTTAAAATAGAATTTTTTTTACAATTTGTTGTCTCATCAACAGATAACCACAGCTGTGTATTTTTTAATTCATATTTTATCTTATTTACCATGTCTACGTGTACAGTTGGTAGATAGTTACATAACGTTGTGCGACTTGGTAACTTCACCTGGGCATTGTATTTATTCCAGAACTCTCGATATGGTTGTTTATCGAGTATGTGCAGCGGAACATCACAGGCAATCAGCATCAATAGTAAATCAAACATAAACTGTGTTGTCGAAGGCACGCCATTTTTTTTATTTTTATGGTGTACACTATTTACGTGAAGTCCACAATCACGCTTATCCAAGCACATCAAATCTTTCTCGCACACTTTACAAATTATTTTAACACCATCATAGAATAAATCCGGGAATTCACCTATGAATTTATTCACTTTGTCAGCAAATGGCCGTTTTCTACCCCTGCGTACGTCTGCCATGCTTTATTATTAAATTAATATCAACAATACAGTACAACAAATAAAATGAAAACACAAAAACAATATGCAATACGCCCAAGTGATTTAACGTGTACACAACTCGAAAGCTAATAATAGACTGGACTGGAGAAAGAGTTTTGCGGTCAAGGTGAATGCCGGCGACAGTAAGTACATCTGTACTCTATGACCATAATACACAGAAACGATTTGTAGCTTTAATAATGAGCATAGCAATTTACAATAACTTTTGGATTTTCATAATACGTGATGTTAAAATACAAATTATTAGGTATTCTCGAGGGTCCTTTTTTGATTTGTATATATGACCAGAAATATGTAATATCATTTGATATAATCTCCTCTTCACTTTATTATGGTAACGTACAGCAAAATGTAATGAAATTTCTAAGGTTTGCACTGAAAATTGTTGTTTTTATAATCAAAAACTCAAAATTTATTTATCTTTATTTTTTTATACTAATAGTTAATTTGAAAGTCAAATAAATATTTATAGGAAATTAAAGGATGCTGTACATAAAAATAGTTATTATCATATTTGTAAATACTCAATAACTAAAATCCTTTTATAAATTGATAAAAACATTTTTTTACTGACTACACAGAGCAAGTTTTATACAATAACTCAAAATTATGAATGGAAAGATACATGTACGTAAATGGTTTAACATTTAGGAAAATATTTAACTCTTTATATTGGAAACTGTATTATAACAAAACAAAAAGAATTTCATAGGTAATTAATTTATGTGCTACTGCTTGTGAGGTCCCCAAACCATAGAATCACGTATTCCGATAAAAGTATTTTAAGCCTTAGGCATTTCAAAAATTCTTTTAACATTATTGTTGCAAATGACACTAAGTAATTGTATATGATTTATGTGACACTATTGGATACTTAATAATTATTATAAGTATTAGTTATGCAAAACAATAATAAATATTCATTATTTTTGGTTTCCTTAGTCACAGTAAACTACAGATACAATTAAACACACTTATATCGTCAAGAAAAGAAATTTTAATACTATGTTATTTATTAACGCTGCAATTCTTTTAAAAATTAATTATAAAAACGACAAAAGTTTTTATGTGTGTTCCAAGAAGAACCAACCCACACATTATTATAGTTGTAAAGCTAGAGATTAAGTTAGCTATTCATTTTGTTTTACTATAAACGCATTCATTATGTAAAACGTCTTAGCATTACGTGATACTTGTACATATTAACCATAAACACTTAAACGATCTAACATAACATCAAAGGCCATTTTCTAAGCGAAACACCACAAAAACTTATTCCTGTGCAGATATAGGTGGGACCGGGACGGACGAATTAAAGGGGTTGGTGACATTCGTAAATAGTTATCTTTATCATTAAATCATTTCATTTTGTCCTCTTCATTTCGATCTACTGAACAGATTACGATCTGATTAAATTATTAAATTCGCTCTGTGGAACAGGTGTGACCAATCATTTTTGAATCGATTCGTTTGTTGAAAAAATAATCCTGTAAAACCGTAGGGGTGACTAGTGATATATTTAAAAGGTAAAAGAACATAGTAGTATAGAAATATTACAAACAATCAATGTACAATTTTTTAGTTGGCCAAAAACTATAAACAAATTTAAATTATTTATAATACGCGAGTGTAGCGATCTTCTTTTTAAATTCTGATCTTCGAGTTTTTGTGGGATTATATATATAGGTCGAATGGGAAAATCAATAACACTTATTGAATTTAATGCCGACGTTTCGAAAAGTTTTATTTTTAATTTTCGAGGCTCACGGCAATTTATAAAATACAATAATTATTTTCTTGTATAATAACAAACTTGTAATTTAACTACATACCTACATACATTCATAATGTTGTTTGTGTCTAAAAAAACCGGAGTTTTTTACGAAACCCGATCTCATAATTATTATAAAATAAATTTAATAGTAAATTAAAATTTTTAACAAAAGTTAAAACTTAAAAAATAGGGAAGACAATACACATACACGTTGAAATAGGTACTATAGTAATGAGTTCCTTTATTGAATTCAACCTGCGATATGGCAACCGAGTGGTAGGGTGTAAAATGCCTCGCATTGTAATGTAAAAGGATCTCATTAATATAGTAACTATTTTAAAGTGCATGTATATTGTATTACCTATTCCTTAAGTTTTAACTTTTGTTAAAAAACCATTTTAATTTATTCTATTTTATAAATTGTAGTGAGCCTTAATAATGAAAAAATAAATTTTTCGAAACGTCGGCATTAAATTCAATAAGTGTTGTTGATTTTCCCATTCGACCTATAACCCCACAAAAACTCCAAGATCAGAATTTAAATTATTTATATCGAATAAACACTTCGACTGGATATATTTTTTAAAGCCATACTTGGTCGAAGGTTTAAATTTATAAAACGACTTGAATATAGCTCTAAAACTATTATAGTTGTATCTGGAGTTGGACCCCAAGTAACATTTCATCCACTACCGACTACTTTTTTTACTAATTTTTTAATTATTTTACTGAATCTCTGAACTATTACGAACAGTAGTCAAATAGCACCTTAAATTTTATAGTTATGATACAACGTCCGACCAATGATGCTTGAATTTCGCAAACTTACCAAAAACGTTCAGCTGAGTTACCAACATTGGTTTAACGTCAGCAATCTACTTAATATGTTAGGTGTGTTTTCAAATCATTATTCAATGTTGATTTGATATTGGTAATTGACTAAGCAGATTCAACCAAAGAAATTTATATTTCTATAATATTATAATTGACACCGCCACTACTATCTTGCCTCGCACTTCTCGGACACAAACTTTTTGTGCCTCGAATAAACGTACCTTCAAAAATAATGGCAGTAATGCAGGTATTAGTAGATGTTTAAAGGCTGCCATGGATTCGTAAAAATGTATACAGCAACAGTAACAGTGGAATGTTGGAGCAGATTTCTACACCACAGCCTACTAAAAGTTGGTACAGGTAATATTATTTAACATTGGCGTCGCTGTTAGTAAAAATAATTTAATTTATTATAACAGTAAATTGAAATTCATGTATTCGGAGGTATCACCACAAATAGTCACTTGAAGTATGTTTAGATAATAGTTCCTGACGCTTTACCCATTTTATATAAATTGGTAAAACAAATAGAATAATATACAAAGTTGGTTAGTTTCACTTTAGTTAAACCCGACTTTTATAGTTAAATTAAGGGCGAACTTTACAGAAGTAAAATAATACTTTAGTTTGAAGAAGTTATCCAAATTTGGCTACAAAAGGTGGATTTAGGTGAGGGCTCTTCAACTCATTTCGATATAAAAACTTGGTAAAACTAAGGTTGGTAATAGCCTAATGACCAACTTAAAACGACGTAAAATTTGGTGAATATTTGGTCGATAATCGTTTTGACTAAAAGTCGGATTGTGGAATGGCGAAAAAGACACACGAGAAATCGCATTTGTTACAGACAATAAGGGTCTTTTCTGTTTTCTTTTTTTAATTTGTGTGCTACAAAATACATGACTATGGATTGTCCCTTTTTTTGTAACCAACCAATATAAAAAAAAAATTATATTTTTATTTGTTTATTATTTTTTTTAATAAATTCAAATTCAAATTTACGTATATTGCAGTGTATATATCTGCCATTTTATCAGGTTCCTTTAGGAAATGTAAAAATAAATGTTAACAATCAATAATATCCTGCTAGTTTCAACAACGTCAGGAATAGCAGATTAAAGTGCCCTGCTCTTCCCTACTATACTCCACAGCGCCTGTTCTTGTTCTTAGCTGGCCGAGTAATTAACACGCACCGGAAGTGATACATCATGTTGTAATAATGACCGACACCAGAATATCTGCCTGCCTATCCTTTTAATCTTCTTATTCTTTCAGAAAACTTGCCAACTCGTATTCCTTGTCTTCTGCGGTCTCTACATTTTGCTAAATGTTATACACGTCCACTGTAATACTTTGTGTTCAAGAATAATAAGTGTATTCATATACTGACTAACAAAAGTACAACTTTAATGTATGTAAGTGAAATATAAACATTATTTTCCTGAACGCGTCAAATTGTAATTGAACCGGGAGATGGAACAATTTTGCACCCATATGTTTATCAAATAATGACGCTGAAAGTAGAATAAATAGTTTATATCAATAATGGCACAATTTTCGTGCATATTAGAACATTTTAAAGACCGAAATCGATTCAAGACCTGCTTCGATAATAATAAATTAACAATATTGTAATCATAATCGGTATTCTTGTAATTTTACTGATATATCTATCAACTTTTTTCAGAAACATTACAGTAGTGATAACAAACTTTTGATTAAAAGCCACTAATAATTATTCCAAGAGTCACTTAGTCAATTTTGTTTCAAGATTATTGACAACTTACAATACAGTGGCCACAAGACTATCAATTCATTTATTAAGTAATTGCTGGAATTTTTCAAGAAACTTTTGATATTACATTTCAATATTGAAAATCAGGTATACGAGAATACCAAAAGTGAATAGCTGATGGTAAACTACTGATTTCAATGTAAACA
The DNA here is from genome assembly GCA_029963845.1 of Rhamnusium bicolor. NCBI lineage: Eukaryota > Metazoa > Arthropoda > Insecta > Coleoptera > Cerambycidae > Rhamnusium > Rhamnusium bicolor. The sequence goes on from JANEYF010001102.1 coordinate 191,762, forward strand.
AACCATATGTACCTATAATTGTTTACTTTTATTCCAGTATTTTCCAGTTAGTAAAAGTAAGTGCCTCTTCAGCATATCGGTTCTATACTTGACTAAACTTAATATTTCCCACAATTTACAAACTTATTCACACCTCATGTAGATATTATTTTGCGACAATTTTACGACTTTTTGAGTAGGAAATTTTTCAAATTCTATAGTATAATTTGCACCATTTGTTCATACAACTTTTTAATTGATGTATAGGTAATTAGCAACATTGAGAATTAAGAGTCCTTAATATGTCGATTTTTTCATGATGGGACGCCCAACTGTAAACCAAAGGTATAATTAATTTAGCGAAGATATCGTGTGACAATATAAGTGTTGCAATAAGAACAATCTGTATAATGTGGACCATAGTTTATTATTATTATCTTACACAGTAGCTTAGTGTACAGGATGGATTGGATTCAGAGCCTGAGAGTTCATGTAAGTTAATACCCTGAAATGCTTCATTGAAGTGATCTTCCTCGTCTTCCGTTGACCGTTGGCTCTACAACTCTTGGTAGGTTTTGGCATCCCCTACAATTTCACACCATCTCTAACTATAATCTCATCAACTATTCCAGTTATTGATTCCTCAGATCATCTTCAACACACGTTAACCATATCTTTCTTGGTCTTGCTCTATTTCTCTTTTATACCCGTGTACATTCAGTTATAATTTTGGCACTCTGTTGGGCTCCATTTTATATGTGTCATAACCATCTCATTCAATGTGATTTATTTAATAAATTTAATTATTAGGGTATTCAGTTAAAATTTCCATGTTCCTACACGCTCTATTATCTTTATGTACCGGTCTAAAAGTGTTTCTCAGAATACTTCTTTCAAAGGTTCTTCAGCTTGTTCTTCCTTCTAGTTAAGACTGTATGTTTCAGAGCCATATGAAACTAATATGTCACATTCAATCTTTAAGGAATAAATCTCATTAAGCTGTTTAAGGAAGCAAACATATCTTGAAATGAAAGATATAATATGTTTAAAAGTGATAAATAGCTAGAGTACTTTTCTGTATATACAAGAGGATGCCCACGGAAAAGTCGATAGAAGCATTTTCCAGTTTTCAGGATATTAGGGATGCATAGCAGTATGTTAATTGTTATAAGACCCAATAGACACTATAATTTGTAGATGAGAAAGGACCAAACATTTGATTATGGAGGTAACAGCATAATAAGGAGACAAAATTTAAAAGACGAAACAAACCATTTGGCGTGCAAATAAAAAATTTTAAATTTACAAATTTAATAAATCCTTCAATTTATTAACCAGAGCAAATTATGTAATCTTAAGATTAATTAATTTCTAAATGCATAACTGTTTCTTTAAAATTAAATTTGCGGTTGACTTGCAAGTTGTGCTAGCGACGTAATATTGGTTTTTGATTTATATTAATAATTGCCTCATTTCTTCACTCCAAATTTCTCAAATGAATAAATATTGTGGATCAATACCTCGCATATCTTATTTTATCTTTCATGTTTGCTCAATGTAATGCGTTATATAAAATAACCATATTTATACAGAACGAAAATAATGTTAGTCCTAATACTGTTCCTTGTGGTTACTCCATATTCAAATAGTCTTTTCCAATTTAATTTTTGTAAAAACAAATTTAAACCGTAATGAATATATTGATAGAAAGAAGATAATAATTTCTCTGAGTTTCAGTTATATGGTCATAATAATTAACTGCAACTTCTAGATTATTATCAACATGACAATAACAATAAGAATCTATTATAGGATATTCGGATGCTTCTTCTGATACTACTGTCATCGAATGAATTATTTTCAATCGAAATTCAATAATTTCATTACGCATAATATAGAAAACAAGTCGTGTATATATGATAATATAAATAATAGGAGTATTAAAATTAAATGTAAATAAAGGCGACTGGTTATATAAGAACAACAAATAATAGAAAGGAAACAGAGACGGAAATAATAAAAACGCCAACTATAAAACCAGATGATAATAAATCCATAGCTACGTTATGATTTATTAGACAATACAGAAATATTAACCAAATTATTTTTTCAGGTTGGTTTCTAAATTATGCATTTGTTTACATAGTTGGTTATATTAACGTCATATTATATTAGGTTATGGTATCGTTTATTACAATAACATCAAAGAACTTATAAACTAATATCCACATGCTTTGTTAATGGTGCATATTATATTTTATTTTGTTTAAATGACTCAATTGTCTTATGTGAATGATACAAATGACATCTGAAGATCATAGTAGCTGAACTGTTTGCCAAGACAATGTAATGTTTTCATAAAATTCAATATATTGTTTCGCAAAATTGCTACACTACATCTGGCAAGCATATGTTAGTCGCTGGGGCGGGCGTAGCGATCGTAGGCTATATCTGCAGCCTATTTGATTTAAAACAGATCTTCAAAGCACAATATTCTATTGTCTGTAACTTTATTACAGTGCTCCTAAAAATGTTCCCCTTTTAATGGTTTCATGCAGGATGTCAGAGGTGTAACTAAACCAAATAAAACAATTTTAGTTGTAGCACCTTTAATAAAACTATAAATTATGTAAAATGTTTAGACAACAATAACTGTAATGTATTAATAATATCTATATATTAGAATAAATTATTTCATAAACTTTAATGACAAAATCCCCAACTGATTTTAGGGATATGTTTATTGAGAGTTGCATTTACAATACTTCTGAAATCGAATATGGCAAATAAAATAGTAACTGTATTGTGGTATATAGGTATACACATTAGTTTTAGTCTTTCAGTATTTTCACCACTGGCACAATTATTATCACTAGTGTCTCTCAATGTTTAACCAATCACAATATTTTTATGATATTGGTGTGAAACAATAATCATTGCTCTAGTCAAATTTTATGTTCGGTTGTTCTGTTCAGTATATCTATAAACCTAGAGTGGGTTGGAACCTTTGATGTGAAGATAACACTAACGTAGTTTTCCAAGAAACACCAAAACACTATATTCTGCACTCGACGCGTGCTTCGTCAATCAAGTTGGCATCATCTGGTGATGATTAAAACTTTAAATTTGCACATCATCTGGAGATGATTAAAACTTTTAATCACCTCTACATGACGCCAATTTGGTTGGCGAGACGCGCGTCGAGTTCAGTATATAGTATTTTTGTGTTTCGTGGAAAACTACGTTAGTGTTATATTAATAAATATTCAGTTGATAATTTTGCTATGATATTTAAAAAAATCCCTGTCTCAGCTGTATGATCCACTATAATCATTGAACTTACAGTACATCTGAGTACGCGCGAAAGAATACAGGAACTACTTGACCTAATATTATTCTTAACAATAATACAATAAAATGCGTAAAATATTATAGAAGACACGGATAATAATGTTGTATATTGTTGGTAAATATGTAAATCAGTTGATACAACTATCAAATTAGAATTAAATAATCTGTATGAATTAATGGGTGTCCACAATGTTCGTATCAGTCAATAAATTTAAATTTATGGTAACTATTAGTAATTACAATATGAATAATATAAATATTAATATTTTGTTTTTATTTTATATGTAAGAGAGTACATTAAAAATATCGGTGTATCGGCTGCAAATTTAAGTTACCAATAAAATGTCAAGAAAAGTAAGAAGGTCAGCAAAATTTTCAGGCTGGAGTAGCTCGTCTCTTTTCGTCGTGTCGGTGGTTGGCCCTAGTAGCGGAAATAGACTGATAAATGAATTAAAAAAAAAAGAATCTTTTTTAAGAATTGATAATTTCAATCGTATATTTTCTCTGACAATTTTCTGTGTACAATTTCAAAATGAGCATCATGGTTCATCTCAGTCAAGTGACTAGCGTATGTTGAATATGTTCTGCAATTCCTTAATCAAAGTTTTTCCTTTATGTCCAATATGCATGTTAGGGTATGTGCCAACTTTGTTCACAAAAAGAGGGTTTTCAAATATCTTTGATGTTTTCAAATAAATACAATTTGACAAAACTGCGCAAAAAAGCAAAATAGAAATTTCTTAAATAAATTAACACTGGAATAACCTAAAACTTCCTTAAGTTATCAACAATAAACTTGACTCACACTGCATATTATTGTGTACTTTTATTTATTTTAATCGCACAATTATAAAATTTATCGAAACGTAGTTAATAATAATAATATTTACACCATGAGATTACGAAGGGTGGTTTGTTTACCAATAATGGAGACTATAACCTGTAAGTAATAATTTTTCATTATGATGAGATTGAAGTGTAAATTCAAAACCGTACATTTGATTAATAAACATTTTCATACCGCTGCTGACGTGATTTGAAGGCATAAATATAGTATATTTATAAACTCTAATGTTTATATTCAATTACTTATTGATACACCGGATTTATAACAAACATACAAAGAGTTAGTCAACGTTGTTAAACAATTAAATAATGATGCAGATGAAAGAGACTCTGTTTAAAAACTCGATATCATCAAAATCATTAATGGCCGGTTTTGTATTGTTTGTTCACAGAATGAAAAGACTTGATGAATAGCATTCAAAGAGACTGTGTTTGTTTCTCTTTGTTTCACTTTGTCCCTCCATACTACTTTTGAATTAATTTGACTCACTCCTTGGTTATAAAATGAAATTAATTAGCTTTAAATGTAAGATACATTTTGTTTCCTTTTCATATAGCTTGATTATTTATATTTTTAATTACTTCGCATTAAAGTGCTGTAATTAATAATAGTTATCCAACAAAATAGTAGCTGCATTTAACAAAAAAATTATTGAATAATACAAGGTGTTCTTAACTGGGCTTGTAATAACTGAATCGCAGATTTTTGTGACAAATTCATGAGAATATTGAAACTTTGAGATTTTATTTCACTTTCACTATTTTTAAGGAATTAATAATATTCGTCATATTTGGACATGAGCAATATGGTTAAGGAATGATCATTTATAGGCATTGGGTATAAAATGCAAAAAGTCTATTCATACAATAGATGTGCCAAGCGGATGTTTTCGCAAATATACCCAGAAAAATTAGCTCCATGGAGAAAAGCTTAATCTAGAAGGAATAATGGCAACGATATTGGTGAGGAAGGCTGACACCTGGCAATGAATTAAAAATTTTCAAGCGCATAAGTTTCGTAAATGATTGTATAAGTCTTCAAAATAACCTCGATGCAGTCAGCAATTTGTGAATTCTTAACAAAGTTGGCATCAATGCCACCAAATGTAATATAGTAACTTACACAAAAAAGATAAATCATATTATCTACAACTACGGAATCAATGATACTGTCCTATAACGCACAAATACAATCAAAGATTTAGGCATATATTTCGATCCCGACCTCAGCTTTGCAGAACATATGAACATTAAGTCTAAAGAAGCAATCAAAATGCTAGGCTTTATCATAAGAAATTGTAAATCATTTGCTAATTCAACATGCCTAAAATTATTATACCACTCTTACGTAAGATCAAAGATCGAGTATGGAAGCATAATTTGGAAGCCCTATTACCTTATCCACAAAAAATACGCTAGAACAAGTTCAAAGAAAATTTCTAAAATTCTTATCTTTTAGAGCTACAGGTAATTATCCCGAGAGAGGGGTAGACAATAAGTATCTACTAGCTAGCTTTAATTTTGACAGTCTGGAATTTCGACGAATCTGTTCCATGCTAATTTTTTTCCATAAACTACTACATAATAAAATTGGTTGTCCTCAAATTCTTTCACAAATTAATCTGCTGATTCCTAGAGCGCATTCTCAACAAAATCTCACATTTTACAGTATTCGAGCCAACAGTAACGTGATATTAAAATCATCTATATTATTGTTATTTCCTTCCTTCTCAACTATATCTAAACTACTTTAATCCTAGTGAGATTAATGTTCACTATATATCATGTAGGTACTTTTACTTTTACTATACCCAGCTTCAAATTTTGTATTTTTTTTATAGCAGCATTATGGATTTATTACCTTAGTTGATAAGTTTATAGTTTAATATAAGTATAAGATTTAAGTATAATATTTTAGGCATATCTTGTATTGAAAGTTTGTCCTGTAAGTTGGGCAAATAAAGCAATTATTATTATTATTAATACATTATCATCTCGGAGTCCTATTTGAATCAGACAGTAAAGCAAAAATCAAAGAGCATTTTGTATGCCTCCTTTTAATTTCATTGTAGTTACTGTCCACATTATAAATGAATGCCTATAAAATACATTTTTGATAGATGCAGCAGAAAAATTGTTGTAAAAATAAAAACATTTCATATGTCTCTTTTTAAATTCATTGTAGTTATAATCCACATTATAAAAGAATGCTCTGCGATAAAAAACATATAATTTGAAGGCGTTGAAACTTAATTATAAGCGTGTTCCTATATTTAGGCACCTTAGTCTTTGTAAACCCTTCTTGGAATGAAAGATGGCATCGTGAATGATTAAATCCAGTTGTCTCGGTAAATCCAAATCGAATTGAAGAGCACCGACTGAGTCGTAAAGAAGAACAGGGCTCATGACTTGGTCGTGGCACTTTCAGTTCGACTTTCGACGGCAGTGTTGAATTTATATAACACGTGAAGGCTGTTGTTGCTAGCGGCCCATCACTCACTCAACCAAACACACTAAATCAGTCCAGCAGTAAAGGCAGAATCAACATTTCCCAGTCTATAAACTTAAGTCAAGTTTATTTGTTGGAATGGAATATTCGAGTTGCTCTAATGTGTTTCAATTGTTCTACAATAAACAATGTCGAGTGCTTAACGTATGTTCCTACTTGATTTACGGAGTTGTATACGAAAATTATGGACGAGTATACGGTTTAATACCTGAATATTACATGTAAAAGGCGAATTACCGTGTACGACATATTTCGGAAAAGTTGTATAATACGAATAATAAAATTTCTGACTTGTTTATAACAATAGTTCGCAGTTCGTATAAGGCGTTGTTTACCTGACAAAAAAAAATTAATACGGGTTTAATATTTAACATGAACATTGCTAAGTATTATTGAACTTAAATTTGAATCACATATTTCAGAAAGCCCACATCTCCACATTTTGCACATATGGTGTTTTTACCAAAAATCTAGATCTATCTTTTAGAGAGAAACCATTCAAATCTTCTGTTTGTTTTGCCTACAGTACATAATGAAAATAGTCATTTATTTGAGAAACACCACATGTCTCGGACATGTGTGGTTTCTAAAATATTCCGCTGGACAGCGTTGACAGCGGCGAATAGCAGTGTCGTATATTTTATTATAAATATTTCAGTTTATCAAAATGTCGTCGCCCGAGGAAGAAGTGGCACACGAAAATGTGAAAATGAAACGAAAAAAAGGTGTTAAAAGTGTCGATTGTAAGTGCGAAGTAATAAAAAAAGCAAGTGTTAAAGGTGAGGAATATACAAACTACAAAAGAAATGTAGCAAGTGCTCGAGTCCAAGGACAAAACTGTGGAAAAGTTGTGCGCATCTTTAACCTCAATTTTGCAAAATAATTAATTTGTTGGTATACTTTTAGGTGCAAGGCAAAGTGTTTCTCAAAAATACCCGAATGTGATCGTGTTGAAATATTCAAAAAGTTTTACGATTTTAACAACAAAAATGAACAAGATGCGTATCTCCAGGCCTTGATAGTAATGTAATCCAGTAACAAGAAAATATCCAGAGGATGCAAAACCTAAGTTGCATACTTTCAAGTAATAAATAATGTATTGTCGAGTTTTGGCAAGTATGTAAGGCCACATTTATTAGTATATATGCCATTACTTGTGAGCGTGTCCGGCGTTTGTCTAATCTACTTTCTCTAGGAAAATCTCCTCATGACAAACGAAGAAAACAAACTTCTGGAAATGCAAAACCTGGAGAAGTAGTAAGATTGACAGATGAATATATTAGATCTTTTCCTGTGAAAAAAGCTCATTATACTAATCGCCACCACCAATATTTGAGTGAAAAACTGAATATAAGGAAAATGCACCAACTTCTTGAGAAATACCCAGAATGTTCTATAAAATGCAGGTTCTGTAGACACATTTTTTGAGACAAATTTAGTTTATCCGTTGGGAGGCCCCAAGTGGACACATGCTGTACGTGTGAAGAGCTTAGCAACAAGATTAATTCGAAGTCTCTAAACGATGCTGCAAAAAGGGTTGCTGTTGCTGAGAAGGTAGTGCATCAAAGAAGAACGAAAAAGTTTTCCACAAAAATGAACGTAATTGAAGATTTATGCCGGACTGATCCAGGAGCGTTGACGGTCTCACTGAACATGAATTTAAAATTAGTAAATCTATATAAATCACTTCTTTTTCCGATGAAGTTGGCTATCTAGATGTCAAGCTACCAATTAATGCTAAAAAAGGTTGACGGATTTACTCGCGACAAAGAAGAGCTGATAAGAAATTTTTATCAAGAAATATTTTCCTGGCCAACAGTGGGTGGAGAAGAAGAAATGAATGAATATTAAACGTTCACTCACTAATGTACCTGTTAAAAATATTTATTAATAAATAAAAATGAATAAAGGAAAAAGTTCTGCAAAAATAAACGCGTATTTTAGAAATCACACATATCCAGTCACCATTTTATTTTTGCTTGTCGCAGCAGAGGCTTTATTTTTAAGATTTGGTTAGATGTACTGTATTCATATGAATTCAACAAACCCTAAATGTATATTATTGAATAACCTGGTTTTGCATAAAACGGTTTTTTTTTTGTTTTTCTCAAAACTAACATCCTTGGACATGTGAGCTTTCTGAAATATGTGATTCATTTAGAGTCTGGCCACGTTAAAACATTTACCTAAATCCGGATGACCATCGAAAAGTGAAAATTTTCAGGTCAATGTTCTGTTGCCATTTGAAGACAACCCACACTGTACAGTTACAGAATTAACAAGAAATTTTCGTGTGACAAAATCTACTGTGGCAAAAACAATTCATAAGGAAATATATGATCAGTGCATTCGGTTTTGTACGAAGTTAATACAGATGTTTAAAAATCCAGATATTAAAAACATACTCTTTTCTAAAGAACTAAATCATTCGAATTCTCATGACAAAAGTATTCAAGATACCTCGAGATATTTCAACAATCGAATGATCGATTATTTTTCATTCGAATTTTCCCAGCACCAAAAAAATTAACACACTGTTGCAATACTGAAACGATTAGCAAATGTAAGAACATATTTTTATGTAGATACTCAAGCCGACAATCAGATACAATAAATGAATCATAAAGGACAAGAAAAAATGACGAATTTGAATTTTTATTCGATTGTTTGAAAAGTTATGTTTTTTGGTTCGAATATCTGGACGAAAAGATCTCATTTTTATGACAAGTATCATTTTTTGTTGTGGTTGCTAGGCGACTGAATTTCACCAATGAAAAGTACTCATTGGACGATAAACAAATATGAACAAAATAATGGATACCATAAACAAATGAAACAAACTGTCAATATTTTTTTAAATTATGTCCAAGTAACGAAGTCCATTAAGATCAGATTTTTCAACTAATATAAAATAAAAATTTATTACTTTCTTCTTACAATCGAAAACATATAGTGTATGAAACACGGACGAAAATGTTTTTCGTACTCATACGGTTGCGATTTTCCATAATCGTACGAAAAACTGCATTTTACATCCTTGTCATAAATAACTATTTTTGTACATATCAACATATCTAATAAGTAATAATTCATAAGTTCCTTCTAAAAAACCCGTAGGTTATTCAAAATCTGAAAGTGATCCTATGGCTCTGAATGTACAACTTTTCATTTATTTATTTAATAATGCTTTGAAATGTTGGTGACATATTCAGAATGTAGGTAAAAATTGAAAACTAAAAAGTTCCCACATCTAAAGGGCGAGCTTCACCCCCTACCCTCTCCAATAAAGTGCATTATTGCAGTTTTTTGAAATTTTCAGCAAAACAGTGTCCTAGACAAAAAAAAGTGTAGAGAGAGGAAATGTTGTATATGTATATTATGTCTCTATAAAAAAAAGATCTTCATCATATTCTCGACAGACCTAACCACATACGTTAAAAAGACATTTATAATGTCCAAACACCATTTGCAAAACATTTCTCTTTTACGTATAAGAAACTTAAAAATGTCGCGGTTTGACACGTTTCAGATAACGAAATTATAAACGTTTAATATTAGTATATGTGCAAGGAATATGTCAGATATTTTAAAATGTATTATAGTATACGTAACTCCAAAACGTTTTAAAAACGTTTGTGTTCGCCCTCAAATGACCATTCAGTTGATATAGACGTTTTATGAACGTTTAAGAGAACAGTTTTATAAACGTTTTAAACAACGTTAATTTAATGCTGTCAAAACTGTCAAAAAGACGACCAACATTTTTCGTGAAAAAAATCACGTATTTTTAACGTTACGATAGACCGTTATTTGTCCAACAATAAATGAACGATTGATTTTCTAACGTAACACGAATTATCAACCAATGACACGCTGAGAATACGTTTTAAAAACGTATGTGTGTTTACTGGGAATAGACTTTTAGTAAGAGGCCGCTGAAGTAGGGGAATGTATCATCTCATTATCGAGAAAATCTAGCGCGAATTATAAATTTTAGTTGTGAGCAGATACATCTCCCTATTCAGCTGCCTTTAACTCGAAATCTATTAGATCTATCGCAAATATGATAAGGATCTTTTTCATAGAAAATTGTGGGCAACATTTTCTCTACACTTTTTTCATACAGGACACCAACAAACCCAAACATGTAAAAATAATAATAATAAACGTATTTATTAAATATAAATGTATACACATTTACATTTAAATGCAGCAAAGTTCAGCTCATAGGTTACTCTTACACTTAATCTCTAACATATTCATAGTTATACAAAAAAGAAGGGAAAAAAATACAAAAAAGAGATTATTATTGAAACTCCTAATCAAATATTTTAAAATGTCCTCATAACACTATTACTTTCTTCTTCTAAAATGTCTAATTTCCATACACTTTATTTAAAACTTTATTAAAATGTTACTAAAACGTTATTAAAACGTTATTATATTCAATGAAAAGTATTAATCGTTGTTGGCGAAATTTCATTGGTAAAATAATTAATAAATTTAACAAATATAAGATCAATATAGAATTTTCAGTACAGGGTGACCAGCTATATTTTGACCAATTGCTATCTTGAATAATTCTGGAACGAAAAAGGCTATCGAGGTGCGGTTTTCGCATTGATTTAAATTTTTTTATCCTATATTCATTTCAAGTTTACAATTTTTTATTTTCGAAAATGGATATATGAATCCCAGAATAAGTTGCTGCATATTTTCGAAATCTTTTTCTGAAAATGTTTACATTTTTAGTAATCAGTTATTTTATCAAATATTTTTTTTAATAATTTGAAAAATAATTGAATGAAGTTACATTTTTAACATAACTCCGAAAATCTAAAACAAGAAATTATAAAATAAAGTCAGTGTATGAAACGATCTATATTTTACCGATATCTAAAATTTTATCAAAATAGGATGCACATTTTGTGAGATAAACACAGACCTGTCGGACTGTTAGGTTGACCTGAACGAAATTCAAGCTATTATGGTCTAAATCTTCTTAAAAAGTGGGAAATTTTTAAAAATAAGTTGAGTGGTTTATAACAGATACATATTTTTTTAAAATATTTTTCTGTTCTATCATTAGATATTTGCAGTTAATATTGATAAATATTCACAGGTTCTACATCGTTATCTGATTGTAAAATCAATAATCGTCAATATTTAAATATTGTTCTCTTGTGTAATGGTAGAAACTGATTGGTTAAAGCAATATAACTACAATACCGATTAAACGACAAAATTAATGTCTGTCAATAAGAGTTAACAAATTCATTACAGGTGTTTGTAATATTAAAATATTTTTAGGAAAACAAATATTTGAAATTAAAAACTGTAGCCGCATACCTAGCCAACAGACAATTTTGATTTATTGACTAAATTCTGTTTAAAAATTGTCTAGTTTTGTTTTTACACACATTCACACAATAAATCAAAATTGTGATGAAATCGGCATGCCGCCAAATAATAACATCGAACACGTTTTTTGCTACATTTTAGAAAAACTACGTTACTTGATTTAGTTTTCCCATTGACAGAAACGAAAAATATTATACAAAATTAATATATTTTTGTTTTAATATTAATATTGTCATGAATAATTGTAAATGTAAACCTATATGCAATTGTTTTTCATTAATAACTGATAAGAAAATAATAAATATATGAAATAAATTTCAATGAATTAAAATGTCTACTTAACGGGTATTTCGTACTATTAAAAATAACATAAATATATCTTGTAATCGAGAATTGAAATAATAGCGATAATAATATTTTTACCGGGAACGTATATTACTGATAGCAGATAAGAAAAATACAGGTAAAGGCATTAAAAATGGCCAAACAATATATAAACAGGAGATCCAACAAAGGTTAACTTTGTGATTAACATTATTAATAAATTAATTGAAATATTACTTTATCAATACGCTCATTGTTATGTTCCTATATTTTTTGTTCATAACAATCTTCTTTGAACGTTTAAAATCAAGATTTTTGGATGAACACAGATTTAAATATATTAGTTTTTTATCTAAGTGATAATAAATTAATTTTTCTGCTACCTCTATAAAAAGCAATATTGTCCTTCCTCAAATTCGGGTAGAAAACGATACTTTTTCTTCCTAGGGAGGCAAAATAGCTTTCCATGAAGATAGGGGAAATTTATCTTTAACAATATAACAACCCTTGAAAATTTCTATCAAATCAGCCTCAAAATGAAACATAACTTTGTTTTAATTTTTCTAATTCTCAGGTTTGAAATATTGTGTACAAATTTGTTGTCACATATTTTAGAATTTATTACATAAATAAGATTGTTACATCTTGTAACAACAGTTACTAAATTATCCCAAATAAGCTTGATGTTATTTATTTTACTTTTATTTTTAGTTTTAAAAGCTTCTATAAATATAATTTTGAAAATAAATCAAAAGTTATATTATGTGTCGCCCAACTATTTGCCATAGAATTTATTATCCCGTATTCATTTTATATTAAGGTACAAAATGAAGATAACGAAAAACAAATACACTATTAAACTCTCAACACCTATTTTTGTCAACTCCGTTATGAATCTTTTAATACTCGCTATATAGATGTCGGTATAGATATTGTCGTCATTAATATGCCCATTTAATTTTAACTTTGTTGTTTACAAAAGAAAATATGTTTTAAAAATAGATTTCATATTGTCCATCATAAATACGCTCTCAGAGGTTTTCTGTGTGTAGCTTTATAGAAAAAATAAACCTCAAGGTATTTGATCTTGTCGTTAATATTATATTATAGAAGTGAAAAAATAAATCATGTTTTATGGGATATAAATCAATTTATGATTTGCCAAAATAGTTTAACTATTAATAATGAAAATAAATGGATTATTGAGACAGCCAAGGAAACTTACAAAAGAAATAGCAAAATATATTTTTAATATTTATTGGGAGAATGCAATAGGAACGCTCTTCTTCTAGAAAACGTGCTATCACTTTTCTAGTAATAGTAGTTACCAATAATCATTGAAATCAAGATATGAATGAAGTTCAATATTTACACGCATGGTGTACAGGAGTATTCTATATTTTCACAGCTTATATTAATAACAATGGATAATATTACTTTAACATTTATCTACATTTTCAGTGAACACTAACTAGTTACTTATCTTGAAATATAAAAACACAAACTGTAAATCCAATGAAATTCTGAATGATGTGATTAATTTTTTACTGAAAAATAAAAAGTAAGTATATAAAAAAATTGGCATTTAAAACAGATATTCCTTTATTATATTCTGAAAATGTTGTTCCTGGCTCCTGAGTCACCAATAAATATTGCATAAATAATTTTATGCAGCTACTAGTAATGGTGAGATGTGTATTAAATGATTTAAAAAAAAATTAGTCATTGTAGATGCACAAGGATACACTTAACTAATGCGCACTGAAAAAAATAATATTGTCTGAGAAATACGGGTTTACTTAGGTCTGATCGAACAAATCAAATAAATATTAACAAATTAATCATATAAAAATTAAGATGCCTGAATCCATAATAATTTTGAATAATTACATAAGCTTGAGACGGACACAGAATAGTAATATAGAGGGATCTAGAATAGTGACAAAATTAATCGAGAAAAACTATTTGGAAACTGATAAGAGTTAGGTTAGGTTAGGTTAGGTTTTTTTTTTGTGAGTGGGTCCACTGCCGTCATTGTGGCTCATTCCTAATTATATTTCACCCAATAAATTCAGTCTCTTAATGAAACTGATAACTTTATTGGGTGAGAATATGTCCAGATTTTCTGGTAGCAGTTGCCCCTTTGCCAAATATTGAGAATCTGATCCTCTCCGCAGCGGAACAAATACATAAGATGTGATGATCCTCCAGGCATAGACGGCACTCGGTATTTTCAGCCAGGCCGAGTTTATGCAGTACCCGGTATATAGGCCTGTTAGAGTTTTCAAGTTTACCCTGCTTAACTCTAAAAGTTTCTTAGCTCTTGATTTCAAAAGATATTTTATAAACACCTTCGAATGAGCTAATCCTGGTAACTCTTGCGCTATACTGGAGAGTTTTCTTTTCAGTCCAGGTTGCGATGTCCATCTTAGCAGTACTTGAAGAGCAAGTATCGGTTATTGATAATACTGATAACAGATGGAACATTTATGTAGAACGTATTATAATATAAGATGTAGAAAAAATCGAACAATGACAGTAACAGAATTCGAATTTTTATGGGGTAGTTTTTGGATAAGAAATAAAACACGTTACTGAGATTGACCGGTTTCTCTTGTAATATCAGGCTTCATTAGAATCTATAATATTTTTCCAAAAATAATTATTAGAATCTCAAAAGAAACAGATAAAATACACTTACCAATCTGCAAGTCAATAAACACAATTAAAAACAACAACATAGTTTTTAGTCAATTTTCGTCTAAAAATACACATTTAAAACACCGATTATTTAAAAAACAAAATAATTATCACTATGTAAAATGAATTACAAAATTTTACACCTACGATCATCAACACATGGCTATTAACCTAAAACAACAAGACAATTGCTTACGCTTCTTCCTCCTTCCTTTCAATATTGATTGATATATTCCATACATATTGTATCATACTAAACGGTATTTGTAACACAGAAAGAAGAAGATTAAGGTACTTAACCTAAAATTAATATAATAATAGAAAGCAAAAGGTACCATGGCCGAGGCCTGCATAAAGGATGTAAACATCGCCCATGATATCCTCCGCCTTCTATATTTCTTCCCTCAACAACATCCTCATCCTTTTCAATAATTATATTAAAAGTTCCTCAATATATTACCATAAATATTACTCAATCCCTCTCTATCTGTTCTTTGATTCACACAATTTTGATTACAGTTTATATGTATCATTTCCAACAATAGTCTTTTTTCCAAATTAGTTTCAGATTCTAATATTCTTATATTATCAAAAACAAAATTGTGTTGTAAATTAGTTGCATGTACGGCCAGCGCTGCGTTTACTTTGTCCTAGCGCTGCATTTACTTTGTCCTTACTTACATCAAATTTATGGTTTTTTATTCTAGATTTAACACATTGTTTAGTTTGTCCGATATAACACTGTCCACATAGACATATTATTTTGTATACTACATTACTTTTAATATCTAATGGACGTTTATCTTTATTTAAATTAAATGGTGATGCTAAAGTTCTTTTATTGTAGAATATAATATTGTTATATTGATTGTTTAAATTGTTTTTAATATTGTGACAATCCCTTTATATATGGAATTCTGTAGTGTCTTTTATAAGGCAACAATGACTTTATAAGATGAGAAACAATTAAGACGTCTGTTGACAACTGTAGTGTAATATTTCATAAATACGTAAATAAAAAACTAGAAGTCAAATATCTGGTGGAGGTGCCAGGAAAAGTTGTTAACAGAAAACTGCTTTACAACGACATAACTTTCGGCTGTTTAAAGATATCGACCTCAAATTTGGAGAATTTATTAACAAAAGATAAAAAAAATAAACTGCAAAAAAAGGTTAGCCCTTTATTCCACAAAACAACAGAGTAACTCTACTATAAACTTAAACAATCATAAACAAAGTGAGTTTTTTGCTACACCCGGTATATCGGCGTAAAAAAGGAGGGAAATATATCTCCTTCCCTTTTTAACCTCTCTCACAGGTAAGCATAACTTCTCTCGAATTCTTAGCAAACAAATAGTTCTGTAATTCTTACATTCATTCATGGTACCTTTTGATTTATAGACGAGAACACTTTCTTCTAGTCGTCCGGAAACAAATGAACACATAAAATATTTTATGCAACAACTAGCAAACTTACATTTTTATTATGTGAATACAAATAGAAAATACGATTCGATTTGCTTTTATGTTTCAACTCAACAAAAATTTCTAATTGGACTATTGCATATATGTACATTTTTTCATTTTAATATTTTAAGACACATCTTCCAACAGACAGGAAGAAGGGTACGGCCGACCTCAATAATTATTATATAACAGTTTGAATCATTATAAAATGGAGGTAATAGGTAATAATAATACATACAAATTCATTTAACCATTATGACTAAGCAAATGTCAGTTGTTGACTTGCAACTGCTATGTTTTTGATGAGAGTTATTAACAATATTAATTAGTAAACATAATTTTTGTAGTTGGAATTTATTCCATTCCTGCTACGATAGCTACTCTAAATAGTTGTACTTTAGTTTCCTGATTAACATATAATATTCCTTTAGTTATATAACTAACAATATAACAATATCAAAACTAAAGCAATTAAATGTAGCAAATTTTAAATAATGGATTAAATAATTTCCTCTTGATCAGAATTACAGTTACAAGGAACAATATTTAGAGGCAATAAATTATCATCAAAATTAATTATTGTTCAGGAAAAATAAAATATAAAATAGATCCTCTAGATGTAGACTCCATCGGACAATTATTTATATAGCTATGTAAATACATTTTTTAAATTTCGTAAAATGTTTATATATCTGAATGCCAATCTGAGATGAGCAACTTTCAATATCATAATAACTATGTTTTCAGGCAGAGGATATTATAAGCAAAACAAGTACTATCGTACAATTTAACTAATATTAAACATTGAAAGATCAAAATTCGAGAGATTTAATTGCATTTTTCACATATTTGATGTATAAATTCATACCAAATTCACAATAAACGGGGTATTATAAGTACATATTAATTAGATACATACCACATACATGCGTGGTAAAATTTGTCTTCTATTTGTCAAATGTGAGCTGCGATACTATAAAATACCAAAACACACCGCAAAATAAGTAATACATGTATTAGCTAATTCTTTATTTTTCGTAATAGATTGTTATCCATCCATCCAAGTTTCATTTTTTTTATTATTTTTGTGTAAAGCTAAGAGAATAAACCAGTACTAAAGATATGTATCATACATCTACAGATCAGGGTTAACTCAATGTCATTATATAGACCATTAATTAACCGATTCTAATTGCCCTAATTCCTTCCCTCTTCAGCCTAAAGACAAAAAAGAAAAATCACACTGCATGTTGTTTGTTGTTTATGGGTTACTTTTGTGTTTGGTAAATCAAAGTGTAAACACTAAATAATGTAAACATTCTCACCATGTCAAAATATTTCTGGCAATAAATAGTAAACCGCTTAATTTTAGTAGAGCATGTCAAACTTCTAAACAACTAGAAGATAGACAACATATCAATAACAGAAGAGACGTAGACGTGTATATTGTTAAAAAAACCGAAAATGCGGATTTTACGATGTCATCTCTTAATTACCGTCTTTTTTAATTATTCAATCTCGGTCTATTAGTATTTTACATATTATTTTGATGGTTTTATGTAATACATAAAAACTACTAAAATATGGATAGATACGGTATTATTACAGAACACAATAATATATAAAGCAAAACTGGTTACCTACGTCAAGATAGGAAGACACGACAAGAGCCATAAAAAGAAATAATCCAGAATAGAGTGTAGATGTGACAAGGAGGAATATAAGCCGTAGTCAGGAAACTCCTGAGGGATTTGTCACGTCAGGCTACAATACCAGACCATATAATGCTATGGACTGAGTTGACGTCTAGGGGATTACGGTCTGCACTAGAATTACAACTTCTAAATACTCTTGTAATAAAAGCATTAATGATAGATTTTGTCTAAATATAGAAATATATAAAATTGCAACGTAGTTAGCATCTAAAATTGTAAAAATTAGTTATATAATTTAAATTAAACTGCGAATCTTATGTGTTTATTTACAAGAATAAGTACAAATGAAACAATTTAACACGTCTTAATTACACAGGGTGGTCTTTCCGGAAGGGCAACATCTTTAACTATATATTGTGCATAGAGTTGTTAAAAAAAATATAAAAAATAGAAATGATGATTTCCTTCAAGAATTAGTTTTAATTGGGAAATAAATATAATAACTTAAATGTCGCAGTAATTTGATTGGTCATTTTTTACTGGGTTTTCAAAATTGGGCAGTAGACTATTTAGAATTACAGTAAAGAAAGTTAATGCCTGTATATAAGGCATAGTGTGTCTTAAAAGCTTATATATTTAATCTATAATGCATGTCTCGAGAAAATAATAAAACAATCATAAGCATCCTTTCAAACAAATGATAGCAATAATAAATACCTAGTTTCTTACATTTTATACTATCATTCTTATCTGAATGCACTAATATAAAATCTTTAGGTAGATAATAAATCTAACACGACACCTTAAATACATTTTATCGCAGAAACTATTAAAACTAATTTATTTAGGTGCAAAATGAGATTGGGTTAAATAATAGTATTCCTAGTATTAGAAGCAAACAAAATATTGGGATTAAAAAAAATACAGACTCACCAAGAAGAAAAATGTTTACTTTTATTATATCTACCTAAAATTTACATGTAACAAAATTTAAAACAAATTCCTAATAATTAATAGTGTAAGTAAATTTTAATGTAAAATAACCATAACTATGTTTTTAAAATATTATATTAATTGTAGTTCTCTGATGATGGCGTAATAAACCGAAACGTTAGAAAAAAAAATTAAATTATTATACCTGACCGAAATCCCCACAAAAAACTATCAGTATTAATTGATATTAACGGTCAAGAAAAGAAAAAATATATATATAAAATTTATATACTATATATACTAGCGCGTTCATATAAGAATGAGAGTATAAAATGTAAGAAAATATAGGTATTTATTGTTAATATCATATTATGTCACGAGAAAATAACAAAAGAATCAAATAAAATTTGAGATTATCTAATAGAATGCATATGTTCAATACCTTCTATCGAATATCTTAATGCAAAATTGCAAAATATATGGCTCCGTGGTCTAGAGGTAACGTACTTGCCTCGAAACCTCGGGGTCCCGGGTTCGATTCCCGGTCGAGGAACTGGGATTTTTCTGTGAGAGAGATTAATCGTAGTATACCCTGATATTGGGTGTGTGTCCATTGTCTCTAAATGTGTAGCCCTCTCCCACACAAGGTCATTCCAGACCTTTAGGGATAAGGGGGGTTGTAATTTCATGTGGTGTTATTATTATTATTATTATAAAATGCTACCTACGCTTCTTTATCAACTTTCGATTTTTTCCCATAATTTTGAAAAATAGCTTTAATACGATGGAATCGAAAATTGTACCCTTCGAGGCACCACTCTGTACTTAATATCGTTTGTCGTTTCAATAAAATTTTTAGACCTGGTTATCAACAGATTTTCCTAATGGTTGAAAACTATCTTATATGACCTAAAGTCTTTAATTATTAATCTAGTTAGTAAAAAAAATATCGTTAACGTTGAACAAAGCAATTATCTGGTAAACTAAAATTATAAAGCATAATAAATGTTTATTGCTTTATTAAAGTTTTATATTAACCGAAAATATGGTCAATAAATGAATATAATAAAAATTTAGAGATAATTAAATAATTTCTTCTCCATAATTTAAGCCACGAGAAAATAACAAACAATTAGTTCTTTTGGATCCACTATTTTCATAAGTAAGAAAAAATAAACTCATTTATCTATCATGGAATCTTTGAGTTTTAAGTACTTTATTGTTTTAAGAATTTTAATATAGGAATTATAATAACTTTTTTCCTGTTTATATTTCTTAACTTTGTATCGAATATTTTCATTAGAGTAATGTTGACGTACTTTTTCGGCTTCTTTGATCTATCCGCACTTCATTGAACGCACTTTATTCTTTATAGTTTTCTTGATTCATTATGGAACTTAACTCTGCTGTTCATCTCTTAACAGTTGACGTCTGGACCAATTTTATGTGACTCACGTGTGTATACAATACACTTGTTATTTTTCGTTTGTTTCCTTTCAACTTATACCAATTCACTAATAGTTCTCATTTGATGTCATGTTGACATAATAAATTTCTTCCCATGAAGTAACGACAAATAAAATTAGTGGATTTCATTTTTATTGTGCCAATAATTCAGCTGAAAATTATTCATATTCGGTTGTGTGTATACAGGGTGACTCTAAAATATGTCACAGAATTTTGTCCATGTAGATAGAAAAATGAGAGATACCTACGCATTTTTTCATTTTTTGACATTTTATTTTTTGTAGGGATTTTTCGTGGGTGGAAAAGGCCAGTAAAAATTCGTATTGCACTTTTATAACTTCAAAACCGTTTCGAACAAATTTGATACAGTGTTTTAGCTTATTCGATAATTCATACAGGGCACTCTCTAAGAATTTACCACTTGACACATTTTCGATTGCATGCATTTTTCCTTGGTAAATGAAAATTAGTGGAGGTCCTAGATATATAAATGCTGCAAATTGTGATATGAATATCCCCATAGGTAAGAATACTGTTTATGGCTATACAATGAAAATAAGATGAATAGACATCACCTAAAGTGATGGTAATCAAGATGGCGGCTATAATTCCAAATGGCTACACGTGTTAATTTTTTTTACACATCATACAAAAAAAGTGTTTGGTATTGACTTATATGTTTTTGAGGTCAATGATTTCATTGTTCATGTTAAAAGTAGGCTAAGAATCAATATTGGAAACATACAGGTGGTCTTTCTTTGCAAAAGGGGTGTAAAATATGTAGCTAAGTTTCGAGCACTATACAACACATTAAAAGAGTTTGGAACCCCATTTTTAGAGAATGGTGAAGACCTTGTTATCGAGAGCAGGATTACTGTAAACAAGCAAGTTAATGTAACAATTTATTCAGCACAGTCGACTGATATTAAGCTATTCCATAGTTTCATTGAAGAAAGACCAGTAAAAAATTCTTGAACAATATTTCAACCTTTGAAAAAGAACAAAATTCCTCTCGTCAGTATTCCTACGAAGAGCACTAGCAAGAAAAATGCTACACTGAAGATTTTAAAATCAGATGTCCAGCTGTTTTCCAGACTCTTGATAATTACACAGATTCATCAATTGGATATACAGGATTTTTTGCAAACATGAAAGTCAACCATTTTCGGTAATGGGGAATTTCGATCTAGCAATAAAACTGACTTAGCACACATTCTAGGACACTACATAAGAATAACCATGACTTCCCAAGAATCTGTGATGTTATAGATGGTGCAGTTCTTACTAAAATTTTAAACCACACTCCTTAACAACATTTAATGCTTATTATATGAACACATTTCACCCCCCACATTTGTAAAGACATTGAAGTTTTTAACTGTCGAAGAATTGATTGGATTTGGGACAAATACATTACACCAAGTATTAAAAATGAAAGTAGATAGGGAAGGCGAGAAGGCACCAGAAGACAAGTGGTTTCACACGTGATTTTACCTAAAAATTGACAAGATTTCTTGAGAGATTTAACTAACACAGGAGAACTCTTTTGTCTGCTTGGAACATTAGCTATAAATACTATCACAAATGTACAGGTTGTAACCACTGCAAATGAAGAAATTAAATAAATATTACCCCCAAGGTCCCTAATTGGTGTTACTTGCCCTTGTGATGAAGAAGCTGACTCAAGAATAATAGTGCATATCCAAGATATGTTAGAAAATGGCTTCAAAAATATTGTTATACGCACAGTAGATGCTGATGTCTTAGTTTTAGCAATTACCTACTTCTTTATCTCATCATCAAAGGGTCTGGATACAGTTTCGATTGAATTTGTAACAGAAAGAATTACAGATTTATTCCGGTTCATGCTATAGCTGCAGCAATTGGACTGGAAAAGGCTATAGCTTTACCAGGATTTCATGCTTTCACAGGCTGTGATAGCAATCCTAGTTTCACAAAAAAGACAAAAAAAAATCAAATTAAAAAACATGGATGCTCTATAAAGAAGTTACTACTGCATTTTCATTCATATCATTACAACAAATTTCCATTCTTACGGAAATTTTAGACATTCTTGAAAGATACGTAGTATTATTGTACTGTTCAATCGGTAACAATGCAAGTATTATGACGCAAGACGACAACAACTGTTCATGACCAAAAATTGTCCGCTTGAAAGTCTGAAAGAGTGAATTACAACACGTAGCATTTTCCAAGATAGACACATTTGGGGACTAGCAAACAAACGTACAATATGTGTACTATCTCCAAGCCAATGAAGATGGTGGTTGTATGATTTATCATGGCAGATGAAATGGTCGGTTTTGGCAGATATTTCTAATTCATGTAAAGAGCTAATTAAATGTATGTGCAAAATCTGTAAGAACAGGTGTGGCTTGTTTTGCATATTACTGTGCAGCTGTAACAACGAATGTGAAAAATGATGTGGTGTCGGCCGATGTTTTTAAAAGGCTATATTTTTAAAAAGCAATAGTTAAATTTGGTAATATTTTGTATAATTTAGGCATTAGTAATTGTGTACGTGCATAGGAAAAGGGACCACTTGTTGGGTACTGAGATAGAAGTACGTATGTGTTCTATATTGTGTATTTAACTTAAATAAAATAAAAAGTAACGTCTGTCTCCG